>JAAAXO010000086.1:198266-764951 GCA_011799875.1 Thinopyrum elongatum | reverse complement strand
ATCATAACACGCGGAGATTGGCATTCTCTCGCATAATGACCTCTTCCCTTACAACGACGACAAATAATATCATGTGTGTGCCCTGTTGATGCCATAGATGAAGAAGAGCTCTGGGCAGGCCCAGAAGGTGTACTCTTGGCAGATGGTGGTGGTGGTGCCTGTTTTCTTGTATCTCGGTTGGAATTGGCGGCTGAAGTCAGTGGTGCCACAGTAGGACGTGTGGGAGTAGAGGAGGCACGCGGTGTCCATGATGAAGATCGACCTGCAGAAAAATTAGTTCGCGCCAATGCCTGTCGATCCTGCACTTCACGTTCAGCTTTACAAGGAAGATGGAATAAACGAGTGATATTATTATACTCCTTATACTCTAGAATGGTCTGAATCTCTTTATTTAATCCACCCATGAAACGTGCAAGCAATGCTTCATTCTCCTCAACAATACCACATCTAATCATGCCAGTTTGTAATTCCTGATAATATTCTTCTACAGAATTTTTTCCTTGTCTTAAGCGCTGCAATTTTTGAAGTAATTCACGTTGATAATATGGTGGAACCCAACGAGTACGCATAGCAGTTTTCAAAGCAGCCCACGTAGCTGGAATAGGATATAATCTACAATGTTCAGACCACCATACACATGCAAAACTAGTGAAAGCACAAACAGCAGCAGCAACACGTCGTTCCTCGGGATATTGTAAACATGTAAAACGTTGTTCAGTTTCTAACTCCCAAGTAAGATATATATCAGGAACATATCTACCCTCGAATGGTGGAATATTCAATTTTAATTTAGGAAGATGGTCATGATCTCGTACCTGAAGTGGTGGTGTAGGCCTACCATTGCGATTATTTGCATGTGGACGACCTGGTGCTGGTGGTTGCACGTAGTTATGATTTTGATCAACCTCATCCTCATAATCGCCCGCGTAATCATCCTCCTCCTCGGCACCAGCAGCAGCAGGAGCAGGAGCCAAAGAAGCATCAACAGTAGGTACAGCAGCACCAGAAGTTTGGCCATCCTCAAGAGGAACACGCTTCGCTCGTCCGAACTGATTTGGAAGGGGGCGTTGTTGTTGTCGTTGCAGAGGTGCGACAGGTGCAGCCGGTGGTGGTTGGGGAAGACGCGTGAGCAATTCATTAAACTTGTTATCCAGCTTTGTCTCGAATGACTTCTCCATGCCATCTATCTTCTCCATGGCCTCTTCAAATCTGTTTAGCACATCTCCCACCTGGCCACTCATCATTTGCTGAAATTTATCATGCAACTCCTTGTTCGTCATGTTCTCCCAGTCAATCTCGTCGGCTTGTGATCCTGCCATGGTTAGCAGCAATAGAAACACACAAGAATATGATCCTACAGACTACTAGAAAGTGGTGGTAAAGCGCTCACAGTAAAGCAAAAATCAATATCTTACAAGTTCTTACCATGCAGCTGGTGGTGACGGGCAACCAGCGGTGTCAAATAACTCCGAAGATTGAGTAAAGCGATTGCCAGGCGAACGTACGTATACACGGTGTAAAAATATGTGGAGCTGGGTTGGCTATATATGGTAGCAAAAGATTAGCAATAATCAATTCAAAGATGCAATGTTGAATAAACGCTCAACGACGGTACTGTGCTGGTCCTAGGCTAGACCGGACTAGAGACGCGAGCCTAGAACACTAATGAGGTCACGGCGTAGCACAACTAGCATCAATAAAGGATATGAAGTAGCTCTGGACAGCAAGATATAAGTGAAGATCACAATGGCAGTAAAGATAATGATGAGAAACAACTACCAAGTAGCATATACCAACAATTCTCTCTCCAACTTTACTCTATAAAAGTTTGTGCCAATTTTATGATAATTTTTCTCAAGAATGGCACTGACTCAAGCTTTCAAATGCAAAAAGAATCACTCAATTCCGAGTTGATATGAGGAGTCAAAAAATTTTAAAACTGGCCTGAAAAACTGGAACAAGCTGTGTTCGCGAACTTCGGAGGGCAAAAAGACCTATTTAGAAGCTGATTTGAGGTGTCAAATATTGAACTAGCTTCCGCAACTATTTAGATGCGGCTCGTCGCTAGCTTTAATTTGAGTACTCACATAGCCAAAAGAGACTTCGTATGAAAAAGATATGCCTGTTTTACTGAACACTGCGCAAAATAGATTCCAATCCGAATTCAGCTACGAGATTGAGTCTAGATAGATCCGAATTTTGTTTTTTTTTCTTCTCTCTTTTTTTTTCACACTTTTTCCTTTTTCTTTCTCTCTTTTTTTTCTCTAACTTTTTTTTTACTTTTTTTTTCTCTTTTTTTTCTCTCTCCCTCTTTCCAAAACAAACTAGATAAGATGTAGATTGGATCAAGCACAGATGTGAACGACCTCAACTATGATTATGACAATGAACAGTGGGTAGCACGATGTGGAAATTGATGGATGGGATGGTGGACAGCGGAAGGAATAACGATGCAGCGGCGGCGTGACTAATGTGAACAGAACTCGAAACTCTAAACGAACTAGACACTAAGACCAGCAACTGAACACGACGATGCAACCGATAATTCAATAATGCAAACAATGAAAAGAAAATTGCAAAGGCTCAGACTGGCTTGGACAAAGGATGAATAGATCTAACTTTTTTTTGTGGCTTTTTCTTGAACAATAGGTAAGAAAATAAATCTAATCTAGGGAAAACTGGAAATTCTCACCGAGCAACCTGAAAACTGATACCACTTGATAGAGGCGAGGGTGTCCCGATCTTTCGATGAGATGGTAACTATCGATTTGGTGGAGCCGACTTTGACGATCCGACTACAAACGTGCACGACGTTGCGCCTTAGCAATCGCTAAACCAATCTCCTGAGGTTACTGACGATGCTGGAAGCACGATCAGCCTGACCACGAAGGTCTATTCCTGCACACAATCGAAGAACAAGCAAGAATATGATAAAGCAATCTGAATATTGCGAATATAGATGAAGTATTGATAATGGTGGGGATCCGAAAGCGGTCTGGGTCTGGTCGTTGGACACAAACGAAGTACACGAAGTTGCAATGGCTAACTTTTAACTAAACAAATCCCTTATCTTCATATGTGAATTGTACAAATGTCCCATACACCTGCAATTAGACATGGCACAAAAGTTTGTGAAGTATTTTTGTCGTGGATGACACAAATAAATTATTGCATAGTTTGCATTAGAAATCACCTCACAAATATACATGTATGCAATATTTTTGGTCGTATCCAAGGTAGTCATGTCCTCATCATCTTGGTCTGGTCGTTGAACACAAACGAAGTACGCGAAGTTGCAGCTATGGCGAACTTTTAATCTAAACAAAACCCAAAGTCTAAACGGTGCCCTAAGGGCTGTATATATGGAGGAAGAGGAGGGGATTTCGTGGCCCTTGAAGGAGGGGTCCGAAACCAACCCTATCTCTTGTTTCCCCACACATACGGACTCTAAAAACAGCCTATACTCAAGTATTTCGAAATTACATGGGCCTGGCCCAATAATAAGGTGACGCAGCACCTATAATAGCCTCTGGACGAAATTTATGAAGTGACATCTTGTATATTTCGTCCAAGGCTTCCTGCACTCATTATGGTGGCTTCAAAGTCCTGAAATCATCACTTGTAACTCCGTTCTTGTTCCCCTTGTGCATGCCATCATCTCCATGCTTGAACTTGCTCCAAGGTTCCTCTTTCTTGTCCAAGCTAGGGCCTTCATTTGTAAGCAAAACAAATGTATCCAATTTAGGCAGCATCATATTCTCATGAACTTTAGAATCATTACCAAGAAACGAAAGTACCTGATAATTTAATTGGCGTGCGCGAGCTCTAGTAATTGGTCCAGTATGTATAGAAGCAGGGGCTGTGGGTGTAACAATGGTATTGATGTCCTCATCACGCGAGCCTAGAACACTAATGAGGTCACGGCGTAGCACAACTAGCATCAATAAAGGATATGAAGTAGCTCTGGACAGCAAAATATAAGTGAAGATCACAATGGCAGTAAAGATAATGATGAGAAATAACTACCAAGTAGCATATACCAATAATTCTCTCTCCAACTTTATTCTATAAAAGTTTGTGCCAATTTTATGATAATTTTTCTCAAGAATGGCACTGACTCAAGATTTCAAATGCAAAAAGAATCACTCAATTCCGAGTTGATATGAGGAGTCAAAAAATTCTAAAACTGGCCTGAAAAACTGGAACAAGCTGTGTTCACGAACTTCGGAGGGCAAAAAGACCTATTTAGAAGCCGATTTTGAGGTATCAAATATTGAACAAGCTTCTGCAACTATTTTGATGCGGCTCGTCGCTAGCTTTAATTTGAGTACTCACGGAGCCAAAACAGACTTCGTATGAAAAAGATATGCCTGTTTTACTGAACACTGCGCAAAACAGATTCCAATCCGAATTCAGCTACGAGATTGAGTCTAGATAGATCCGAATTTTGTTTTTTTTTCTTCTCTCTTTTTTTTTCACACTTTTTTCTTTTTCTTTCTCTCTTTTTTTTCTCTAACTTTTTTTTTTACTTTTTTTTCTCTCTTTTTTCTCTCTCCCTCTTTCCAAAACAAACTAGATAAGATGTAGATTGGATCAAGCACAGATGTGAACGACCTCAACTATGATTATGACAATGAACAGTGGGTAGCACGATGTGGAAATTGATGGATGGGATGGTGGACAGCGGAAGGAATAACGATGCAGCGGCGGCGTGACTAATGTGAACAGAACTCGAAACTCTAAACGAACTAGACACTAAGACCAGCAACTGAACACGACGATGCAACCGATAATTCAATAATGCAAACAATGAAAAGAAAATTGCAAAGGCTCAGACTGGCTTGGACAAAGGATGAATATATCTAACTTTTTTTTGTGGCTTTTTCTTGAACAATAGGTAAGAAAATAAATCTAATCTAGGGAAAACTGGAAATTCTCACCGAGCAACCTGAAAACTGATACCACTTGATAGAGGCGAGGGTGTCCCGATCTTTCGATGAGATGATAGCTATCGTTTTTGGTGGAGTAGACTTTGACGATCCGACTACGAACGTGCGAGGACGTCGCGCCTTAGCAATCGCTAAACCAACTCCGAGAGGTTATTGACCACGCCGGAGCACAATCAACCTGACCACGAGGGTCTATCTCCTGCAAGCAAACGAAGAACAAGCAAGAAACTAAGATTGGCAATCTGGATATTGCGAATATAAGATGAAAGCTTTATTGATCAAGGTGGGGTTCTGTGACGTCTTGGTCTGGTCGTTGAACACAAACGATGTACGCGAAGTTGCAGCTATGGCAAACTTTTAATCTAAACAAAACCCAAAGTCTAAACGGTGCCCTAAGGGCTGTATATATGGAGGAAGAGGAGGGGATTTCGTGGCCCTTGAAGGAGGGGTCCGAAACCAACCCTATCTCTTGTTTTCCCCCACATACGGACTCTAAAAACAGCCTATACTCAAGTATTTCGAAATTACATGGGCCTGGCCCAATAATAAGGTGATGCAGCACCTATAATAGCCTCTGGACGAAATTTATGAAGTGACATCTTGTATATTTCGTCCAAGACTTCCTGCACTCATTATGGTGGCTTCAAAGTCCTGAAATCATCACTTGTAACTCCGTTCTTGTTCCCCTTGTGCATGCCATCATCTCCATGCTTGAACTTGCTCCAAGGTTCCTCTTTCTTGTCCAAGCTAGGCCCTTCATTTGTAAGCAAAACAAATGTATCCAATTTAGGCAGCATCATATTCTCATGAACTTTAGAATCATTACCAAGAAACGAAAGTACCTGATATTTTAATTGGCGTGCGCGAGCTCTAGTAATTGGTCCAGTATTTATAGAAGCAGGGGCTATGGGTGTAACAATGGTATTGATGTCCTCATCACAAAGTAATATGTTTATCCTTATGAACAAGAGTATACTGATTGTTTCTACCATGGTGTACAGAATTTTTATCAAATTGCCATGGTCTACCAAGTAATAATGAACATGCTTGCATGGGTACCACATCACAATCAACATAATCAGCATATGTAGAGATACTAAAATGCACACGAACAGTACGTGTTACCTTAACCTTGCCGCTGTTGTTGAACCATTGGATATAGTAAGGATGTGGATGTGGTCTTGTGGTGAGAGATAGCTTCTCCACCATCTCCATGCTAGCCAAGTTGTTGCAGCTCCCTCCATCTATGATGACGCGAACAGAACGTTCCTTCACAACTCCCTTTGTATGGAACAAATTTTGCCTCTGATTTTGCTCAGCTTGTGTGACCTGCACACTCAAAACACGTTGAGCAACTAAACATTCATACCTGTCAGCGTCTTCAGGAGCCATGTATTGCGTCTCATGATCAGAATCATCTCCACCGTGTTCTTCACTTGTAATAAGAGCCAAAGTCTTCTCATCATAATCACTAGCGGACTCATACCCACCATCCTCAGTAGCAATCATAACACGCGGAGATTGGCATTCTCTCGCATAATGACCTCTTCCCTTACAACGACGACAAATAATATCATGTGTGTGCCCTGTTGATGCCATAGATGAAGAAGAGCTCTGGGCAGGCCCAGAAGGTGTACTCTTGGCAGATGGTGGTGGTGGTGCATGTTTTCTTGTATCTCGGTTGGAATTGGCGGCTGAAGTTAGTGGTGCCGCAGTAGGACGTGTGGGAGTAGAGGAGGCACGCGGTGTCCATGATGAAGATCGACCTGCAGAAAAATTAGTTCGCGCCAATGCCTGTCGATCCTGCACTTCACGTTCAGCTTTACAAGCAAGATGGAATAAACGAGTGATATTATTATACTCCTTATACTCTAGAATGGTCTGAATCTCTCTATTTAATCCACCCATGAAACGTGCAAGCATAGCTTCATTCTCCTCAACAATACCACATCTAATCATACCAGTTTGTAATTCCTGATAATATTCTTCTACAGAATTTTTTCCTTGTCTTAAGCGCTGCAATTTTTGAAGTAATTCACGTTGATAATATGGTGGAACCCAACGAGTACGCATAGCAGTTTTCAAAGCAGCCTACGTAGCTGGAATAGGATATAATCTACAATGTTCAGACCACCATACACATGCAAAACTAGTGAAAGCACAAACAGCAGCAGCAACACGTCGTTCCTCGGGATATTGTAAACATGTAAAACGTTGTTCAGTTTCTAACTCCCAAGTAAGATATATATCAGGAACATATCTACCCTCGAATGGTGGAATATTCAATTTTAATTTAGGAAGATGGTCATGATCTCGTACCTGAAGTGGTGGTGCAGACCTACCATTGCGATTATTTGCATGTGGACGACCTGGTGCTGGTGGTTGCACGTAGTTATGATTTTGATCAACCTCGTCCTCATAATCGCCCGCGTAATCATCCTCCTCCTCGGCACCAGCAGCAGCAGGAGCAGGAGCCAAAGAAGCATCAACAGTAGGTACAGCAGCACCAGAAGTTTGGCCATCCTCAAGAGGAACACGCTTCGCTCGTCCGAACTGATTTGGAAGGGGGCGTTGTTGTTGTCGTTGCAGAGGTGCGACAGGTGCAGCCGGTGGTGGTTGGGGAAGACGCGTGAGCAATTCATTAAACTTGTTATCCAGCTTTGTCTCGAACGACTTCTCCATGCCATCTATCTTCTCCATTGATGAGGACATCAATACCATTGTTACACCCACAACCCCTGCTTCTATACATACTGGACCAATTACTAGAGCTCGCGCACGCCAATTAAAATATCAAGTACTTTCGTTTCTTGGTAATGATTCTAAAGTTCATCAGAATATGATGCTGCCTAAATTGGATACATTTGTTTTGCTTACAAATGAAGGGCCTAGCTTGGACAAGAAAGAGGAACCTTGGAGCAAGTTCAAGCATGGAGATGATGGCATGCACAAGGGGAACAAGAACGGAGTTACAAGTGATGATTTCAGGACTTTGAAGCCACCATAATGAGTGCAGGAAGCCTTGGACGAAATATACAAGATGTCACTTCATAAATTTCGTCCAGAGGCTATTATGGGTGCTGCGTCACCTTATTATTGGGCCAGGCCCATGTAATTTCGAAATACTTGAGTATAGGCTGTTTTTAGAGTCCGTATGTGTGGGGAAACAAGAGATAGGGTTGGTTTCGGACCCCTCCTTCAAGGGCCATGAAATCCCCTCCTCTTCCTCCATATATACAGCCCTTAGGGCACCGTTTAGACTTTGGGTTTTGTTTAGATTAAAAGTTCGCCATAGCTGCAACTTCGCGTACTTCGTTTGTGTTCAACGACCAGACCAAGACGTCACAGAACCCCACCTTGATCAATAAAGCTTTCATCTTATATTCGCAATATCCAGATTGCAAATCTTAGTTTCTTGCTTGTTCTTCGTTTGCTTGCAGGAGATAGACCCTCGTGGTCAGGTTGATTGTGCTCCGGCGTGGTCAATAACCTCTCGGAGTTGGTTTAGCGATTGCTAAGGCGCGACGTCCTCGCACGTTCGTAGTCGGATCGTTAAAGTCTACTCCACCAAAAACGATAGCTATCATCTCATCGAAAGATCGGGACACCCTCGCCTCTATCAACAACTCCCTTTGTATGGAACAAATTATGCCTCTGATTTTGCTCAGCTTGTGTGACCTGCACACTCAAAACACGTTGAGCAACTAAACATTCATACCTGTCAGCGTCTTCAGGAGCCATGTATTGCGTCTCATGATCAGAATCATCTCCACCGTGTTCTTCACTTGTAATAAGAGCCAAAGTCTCCTCATCATAATCACTAGCGGACTCATACCCACCATCCTCAGTAGCAATCATAACACGCGGAGATTGGCATTCTCTCGCATAATGACCTCTTCCCTTACAACGACGACAAATAATATCATGTGTGTGCCCTGTTGATGCCATAGATGAAGAAGAGCTCTGGGCAGGCCCAGAAGGTGTACTCTTGGCAGATGGTGGTGGTGGTGCCTGTTTTCTTGTATCTCGATTGGAATTGGCGGCTGAAGTCAGTGGTGCCGCAGTAGGACATGTGGGAGTAGAGGAGGCACGCGGTGTCCATGATGAAGATCGACCTGCAGAAAAATTAGTTCGCGCCAATGCCTGTCGATCCTGCACTTCACGTTCAGCTTTACAAGCAAGATGGAATAAACGAGTGATATTATTATACTCCTTATACTCTGGAATGGTCTGAATCTCTCTATTTAATCCACCCATGAAACGTGCAAGCATAGCTTCATTCTCCTCAACAATACCACATCTAATCATGCCAGTTTGTAATTCCTGATAATATTCTTCTACAGAATTTTTTCCTTGTCTTAAGCGCTGCAATTTTTGAAGTAATTCACGTTGATAATATGGTGGAACCCAACGAGTACGCATAGCAGTTTTCAAAGCAGCCCACGTAGCTGGAATAGGATATAATCTACAATGTTCAGACCACCATACACATGCAAAACTAGTGAAAGCACAAACAGCAGCAGCAACACGTCGTTCCTCGGGATATTGTAAACATGTAAAACGTTGTTCAGTTTCTAACTCCCAAGTAAGATATATATCAGGAACATATCTACCCTCGAATGGTGGAATATTCAATTTTAATTTAGGAAGATGGTCATGATCTCGTACCTGAAGTGGTGGTGCAGGCCTACCATTGCGATTATTTGCATGTGGACGACCTGGTGCTGGTGGTTGCACGTAGTTATGATTTTGATCAACCTCATCCTCATAATCGCCCGCGTAATCATCCTCCTCCTCGACACCAGCAGCAGCATGAGCAGGAGCCAAAGAAGCATCAACAGTAGGTACAGCAGCACCAGAAGTTTGGCCATCCTCAAGAGGAACACGCTTCGCTCGTCCGAACTGATTTGGAAGGGGGCGTTGTTGTTGTCGTTGCAGAGGTGCGACAGGTGCAGCCGGTGGTGGTTGGGGAAGACGCGTGAGCAATTCATTAAACTTGTTATCCAGCTTTGTCTCGAACGACATCTCCATGCCATCTATCTTCTCCATGGCCTCTTCAAATTTGTTTAGCACATCTCCCACCTGGCCACTCATCATTTGCTGAAATTTATCATGCAACTCCTTGTTCGTCATGTTCTCCCAGTCAATCTCGTCGGCTTGTGATCCTGCCATGGTTAGCAGCAATAGAAACACACAAGAATATGATCCTACAGACTACTAGAAAGTGGTGGTGGTGTGGTGTGGTGTCACAAATCCGTCAAGCAAATCTCAAATTCTTACCAGTTCTTACCCAGCAGCAGGTGGTGATCGGCAACCTTTGTAGTCAAAACTCTCAGAGCTTGGACAGAGCGATTGCCAGGTGGTGTCAAACACACAATGTAGATGTATGTGGAGCTGGGAAGGCTTATGATATGGTAGCAAAAAGGGTCAGCAATAATCAATTCAGAGATGCAATGTTGAATAAACTCTCAACGACGGTACTGTGCTGGTCCTAGGCTAGACCGTGCTAGAGACGCGAGCCTAGAACACTAACAAAAATCACGGCGCTGCACGTAAACAAGGGAGTAGCACACTCTGAATTTTTTTCTTTTTTTTACCTACCATTGCGATTATTTGCATGTGGACGACCTGGTGCTGGTGGTTGCACGTAGTTATGATTTTGATCAACCTCACCCTCATAATCGCCCGCGTAATCATCCTCCTCCTCGGCACCAGCAGCAGCAGGAGCAGGAGCCAAAGAAGCATCAACAGTAGGTACAGCAGCACCAGAAGTTTGGCCATCCTCAAGAGGAACACGCTTCGCTCGTCCGAACTGATTTGGAAGGGGGCGTTGTTGTTGTCGTTGCAGAGGTGCGACAGGTGCAGCCGGTGGTGGTTGGGGAAGACGCTTGAGCAATTCATTAAACTTGTTATCCAGCTTTGTCTCGAATGACTTCTCCATGCCATCTATCTTCTCCATGGCCTCTTCAAATCTGTTTAGCACATCTCCCACCTGGCCACTCATCATTTGCTGAAATTTATCATGCAACTCCTTGTTCGTCATGTTCTCCCAGTCAATCTCGTCGGCTTGTGATCCTGCCATGGTTAGCAGCAATAGAAACACACAAGAATATGATCCTACAGACTACTAGAAAGTGGTGGTGGTGTGGTGTGGTGTCACAAATCCGTCAAGCAAATCTCAAATTCTTACCAGTTCTTACCCAGCAGCAGGTGGTGATCGGCAACCTTTGTAGTCAAAACTCTCAGAGCTTGGACAGAGCGATTGCCAGGTGGTGTCAAACGCACGATGTAGATGTATGTGGAGCTGGGAAGGCTTATGATATGATAGCAAAAAGGGTCAGCAATAATCAATTCAGAGATGCAATGTTGAATAAACTCTCAACGATGGTACTGTGCTGGTCCTAGGCTAGACCGTGCTAGAGACGCGAGCCTAGAACACTAACAAAAATCACGGCGCTGCACGTAAACAAGGGAGGAGCGCACTCTGAATTTTTTTCTTTTTTTTGTTGCACTTTTTTTCCTCTTTTTTTTTTTGCTCCGCAACAATTTTTTTTCGAAAAAGTCTACAAATGGTCTAAAAACTGCCTAGCCAGAATTTTCCAGACTTAGTTTTTTTTTTTTGAAACTGGAACTATTTTTCTTCTGCGGGTAGCACGAAAATTGGGGAATCCGACTTGTTCACGACTCGTAGTATCGCGTGATCTGGAACTCTAAAATAAAGGAATAAATACTGGACTCGGACTAGGACTGGTGGCAGAGATGAATCTGGTGGAACTCGGACTGGTGATGGTATATGACGGTAGTATATATGGACTCGGATCGGTGGTGGTATATGGACTCGGATCGGTGGTGGTATGTGGACTCAGAGAAATAGCAGATAAGCTGTGGTGGTATATGGTAGGGGCGATGATGATGGTGCGGCGGCGGCGTGACAACTTGTGAACAGAACTCGAATCTCTAAAGAACTAGACGCTAAGACCAGCAACTTGACACGACGATGCAACCGCAAATTCAACAAAGCAAAAACCCTAAAAAGATTATGCAAAGGCTCAGATTGGTTCGGATATGATGAACTAACCTTAAATTTTTTTTGGCTTTTTCCTGGACTGTAGGTATGAAGAACATACTCGATCTAAACTACGAAAAACTGTAAATCTCACTGAGCAACCTCGGAATCTGATACCACTTGATAGAGGCGAGGGTGTCCCGATCCTTCGATGAGATGATATCTATCGTTTTTGGTGGAGTAGACTTTGACGATCCGACTACGAACGTGCGAGGACGTCGCGCCTTAGCAATCGCTAAACCAACTCCGAGAGGTTATTGACCACGCCGGAGCACAATCAACCTGACCCCAAGGGTCTATCTCCTGCAAGCAAACGAAGAACAAGCAAGAAACTAAGATTTGCAATCTGGATATTGCGAATATAAGATGAAAGCTTTATTGATCGAGGTGGGGTTCTGTGACGTCTTGGTCTGGTCGTTGAACACAAACGAAGTACGCGAAGTTGCAGCTATGGCGAACTTTTAATCTAAACAAAACCCAAAGTCTAAACGGTGCCCTAAGGGCTGTATATATGGAGGAAGAGGGGGGAATTTCGTGGCCCTTGAAGGAGGGGTCCGAAACCAGCCCTATCTCTTGTTTCCCCACACATACGGACTCTAAAAATAGCCTATACTCAAGTATTTCAAAATTACATGGGCCTGGCCCAATAATAAGGTGACACAGCACCTATAATAGCCTCTGGACGAAATTTATGAAGTGGCATCTTGTATATTTCGTCCAAGGCTTCCTGCACTCCTTATGGTGGCTTCAAAGTCCTGAAATCATCACTTGTAACTCCGTTCTTGTTCCCCTTGCGCATGCCATCATCTCAATGCTTGAACTTGCTCCAAGGTTCCTCTTTCTTGTCCAAGCTAGGCCCTGATAATTTAATTGGCGTGCGTGAGCTCTAGTAATTGGTCCAGTATGTATAGCAGCAGGGGTTGTGGGTGTAACAATGGTATTGATGTCCTCATCAGGAATCTTATGAAATTAATGCTGCTTTGCTGAATCTTGTTATGAAAGATCAATTTTCCGGCCTTCCTAGTGAAGATGCCGCATCCCATCTGAATAATTTCGTTGAGTTGTGCGATATGCAAAAGAAAAAAAGATGTGGATAATGATATTGTTAAATTAAAGCTATTTCTGTTCTCACTTCGAGATCGTGCTAAAACTTGGTTTTCATCTTTGCCTAAAAATAGTATTGATTCATGGAATAAGTGTAAAGATGCTTTTATTTCCAAGTATTTTCCTCCCGCTAAGATCATCTCCCTTAGGAACGATATTATGAATTTTAAGCAACTTGATCATGAACATGTTGCACAATCTTGGGAGAGGATGAAATTGATGATACGAAATTGCCCTACTCATGGTTTGAATTTGTGGATGATTATACAATTTTTTTTATGCCGGATTGAATTTTGCTTCCAGAAATCTTTTAGATTCGGCCGTGGGAGGTACTTTTGTGGAAATTACTCTAGGAGAAACTACTAAACTTCTAGATAATATTATGGTTAATTATTCTCAATGGCATACCGAAAGATCTTCCACTAGTAAAAAAGTGCATGCAATTGAAGAGATTAATGTTTTGAGTGGAAAGATGGATGAACTTATGAAATTATTTGCTAGCAAGAGTGCTTCTATTGATCCTAATGATATGCCTTTGTCTACTTTGATTGAGAATAATAATGAATCTATGGATGTGAATTTTGTTGGTAGGAATAATTTTGGTAATAACGCGTATAGAGATAATTTTAATCCTAGGCCGTTTCCTAGTAATTCCTCTAATAATTATGGTAATTCCTACAACAATTCTTATGGAAATTATAATAAGATGTCCTCTGATTTTCAGAATAGTGTTAAAGAATTTATGATTTCGCAAAAGAGTTTCAATGCTTTGATTGAAGAAAAATTGCTTAAGATTGATGATTTGGCTAGGAACATGGATAGAATTTCTCTTGATGTTGATTCTTTGAAAATTAGATCTATTCCACCCAAGCATGATATCAATGAATCTCTAAAGGCTATGAGAATCTCCATTGATAAGTGCAAAGAAAGAACCGCTAAGATGCGTGCTAAACGAGATTGGTTTGTAAAAACGTGTTCTTCTAGTTTTCGTGAAAATAATGATGAAGAACTTAAAGTGATTGATGTGACCCCTATTGAATCTTTGTTTTCCAAAATAAATCTTGATAAATATGTGACTAGAGATGAGTCAACTTTAGTTAAAAGGCGTCCCAATGATTCGGAGTTTTTAGATCTTGATGCAAAAATTGATAAAAGTGGGATTGGAGAGGTCAAAACTTTAAGTAGCAACGAACCCACTGTTTTGGATTTCAAGGAATTTAATTATGATAATTGTTCTTTAATAGATTGTATTTCTTTGTTGCAATCCATTTTGAATTCTTCTCATGCTTATAATCAAAACAAAGCTTTTACTAAACATATCGTTGATGCTATGATGCAATCTTTTGAAGAAAAGCTTGAATTGGAAGTTTCTATCCCTAGAAAATTTTATGATGAGTGGGAACCTACTATTAAGATTAAAATTAAAGATTATGAGTGACATGCTTTGTGTGATTTGGGTGCTAGTGTTTCCACGATTCCAAAAACTTTATGTGATGTGTTATGTTTCCGTGAATTTGATGATTGTTCCTTAAATTTGCATCTTGTGGATTCCACTATTAAGAAACCTATGAAAAGGATTAATGATGTTCTTATTGTTGTAAATAGAAATTATGTGCCCGTAGATTTCATTGTTCTTGATATAGATTGCAATCCTACATGTCCTATTATTCTTGGTAGACCTTTCCTTAGAACGATTGGTGCAATTATTGATATGAAAGAAGGAAACATTAGATTTCAATTTCCGTTAAGGAAGGGCATGGAACACTTTCCAAGAAAGAAAATTAAATTGCCATATGAATCTATTTTGAGAGCTACTTATGGATTGCATACCAAAGATGACAATACCTAGATCTATTTGTGTTTTTATGCCTAGCTAAGGGCGTTAAACAATAGCGCTTGTTGGGAGGCAACCCAATTTTATTTTTATTTTTGCTTTTTGTTCCTGTTTCACTTTGAATAATTCATCTAGCCTCTGGTTAGATGTGTTTTGGTGTTTTAATTAGTGTTTGTGCCAAGTAAGACCTTTGGGATGGCTTACGGTGATAGTTGATTTGATCTTGCTGAAAAACAGAAACTTTTGCATCCAGTCACAGAATTTTAATAATTCACTGGATCATTGAAAAAACTCTGATTTTTTTACACAAGATTGATATACAAATTTCCTATTTGTTCCTAAGCTTTCAGAATTTTTGGAGTTACATAAGTATTATAACAATTCGGATCTTCGCAAGCTGTTCTGTTTTTGATAGATTCTGTTTTCTTTGTGTTGTTTGCTTATTTTGATGAATCTATGGGTAGTATCAGGGGGTATGAACCATGGAGAAGTTGGAATAAAGTAGATATTACACCAATATAAATAAAGAATGAGTTCACAACAGTACCAAAAGTGGTGATTTATTTTCTTATACTAACGGAGCTTATGAGATTTTCTGTTGAGTTTTGTGTTGTGAAGTTTTCAAGTTTTGGGTAAGTGATGAGGACATCAATACCATTGTTACACCCACAACCCCTGCTTCTATACATACTGGACCAATTACTAGAGCTCGCGCACGCCAATTACAATATCAGGTACTTTCGTTTCTTGGTAATGATTCTAAAGTTCATGAGAATATGATGCTGCCTAAATTGGATACATTTGTTTTGCTTACAAATGAAGGGCCTAGCTTGGACAAGAAAGAGGAACCTTGGAGCAAGTTCAAGCATGGAGATGATGGCATGCACAAGGGGAACAAGAACGGAGTTACAAGTGATGATTTCAGGACTTTGAAGCCACCATAATGAGTGCAGGAAGCCTTGGACGAAATATACAAGATGTCACTTCATAAATTTCGTCCAGAGGCTATTATAGGTGCTGCGTCACCTTATTATTGGGCCAGGCCCATGTAATTTCGAATACTTGAGTATAGGCTGTTTTTAGAGTCCGTATGTGTGGGGAAACAAGAGATAGGGTTGGTTTCGGACCCCTCCTTCAAGGGCCACGAAATCCCCTCCTCTTCCTCCATATATACAGCCCTTAGGGCACCGTTTAGACTTTGGGTTTTGTTTAGATTAAAAGTTCGCCATAGCTGCAACTTCGCGTACTTCGTTTGTGTTCAACGACCAGACCAAGACGTCACAGAACCCCACCTTGATCAATAAAGCTTTCATCTTATATTCGCAATATCCAGATTGCAAATCTTAGTTTCTTGCTTGTTCTTCGTTTGCTTGCAGGAGATAGACCCTCGTGGTCAGGTTGATTGTGCTCCGGCGTGGTCAATAACCTCTCGGAGTTGGTTTAGCGATTGCTAAGGCGCGACGTCCTCGCACGTTCGTAGTCGGATCGTCAAAGTTTACTCCACCAAAAACGATAGCTATCATCTCATCGAAAGATCGGGACACCCTCGCCTCTATCAAGTGGTATCAGATTCCCAGGTTGCTCGGTGAGATTTACAGTTTTTCGTAGTTTAGATCGAGTCTGTTCTTCATACCTACAGTCCAGGAAAAAGCCAAAAAAAAAATTTAGGGTTAGTTCATCATATCCGAACCAATCTGAGCCTTTGCATAATCTTTTTAGGGTTTTTGCTTTGTTGAATTTGCGGTTGCATCGTCGTGTCAAGTTGCTGGTCTTAGCGTCTAGTTCTTTAGAGTTTCGAGTTCTGTTCACAAGTTGTCACGCCGCCGCCGCACCATCATCATCGCCCCTACCATATACCACCACAGCTTATCTGCTATTTCTCTGAGTCCATATACCACCACCGATCCGAGTCCATATACCACCACCGATCCGAGTCCATATACCACCACCAATCCGAGCCCACATATACTACCGTCATATACCATCACCAGTCCGAGTTCCACCAGATTCATCTCTGCCACCAGTCCTAGTCCGAGTCCAGTATTTATTCCTTTATTTTAGAGTTTGATGAGGACATCAATACCATTGTTACACTCACAGCCCCTGCTTCTATACATACTGGACCAATTACTAGAGCTCGCGCACGCCAATTAAATTATCAGGTACTTTCGTTTCTTGGTAATGATTCTAAAGTTCATGAGAATATGATGCTGCCTAAATTGGATACATTTGTTTTGCTTACAAATGAAGGCCCTAGCTTGGACAAGAAAGAGGAACCTTGGAGCAAGTTCAAGCATGGAGATGATGGCATGCACAAGGGGAACAAGAACGGAGTTACAAGTGATGATTTCAGGACTTTGAAGCCACCATAATGAGTGCAGGAAGCCTTGGACGAAATATACAAGATGTCACTTCATAAATTTCGTCCAGAGGCTATTATAGGTGCTGCGTCACCTTATTATTGGGCCAGGCCCATGTAATTTCGAAATACTTGAGTATAGGCTGTTTTTAGAGTCCGTATGTGTGGGGAAACAAGAGATAGGGTTGGTTTCGGACCCCTCCTTCAAGGGCCACGAAATCCCCTCCTCTTCCTCCATATATACAGCCCTTAGGGCACCGTTTAGACTTTGGGTTTTGGTTAGATTAAAAGTTCGCCATAGCTGCAACTTCGCGTACTTCGTTTGTGTTCAACGACCAGACCAAGACGTCACAGAACCCCACCTTGATCAATAAAGCTTTCATCTTATATTCGCAATATCCAGATTGCAAATCTTAGTTTCTTGCTTGTTCTTCGTTTGCTTGCAGGAGATAGACCCTCGTGGTCAGGTTGATTGTGCTCCGGCGTGGTCAATAACCTCTCGGAGTTGGTTTAGCGATTGCTAAGGCGCGACGTCCTCGCACGTTCGTAGTCGGATCGTCAAAGTCTACTCCACCAAAAACGATAGCTATCATCTCATCGAAAGATCGGGACACCCTCGCCTCTATCAAATTGGATACATTTGTTTTGCTTACAAATGAAGGGCCTAGCTTGGACAAGAAAGAGGAACCTTGGAGCAAGTTCAAGCATGGAGATGATGGCATGCACAAGGGGAACAAGAACGGAGTTACAAGTGATGATTTCAGGACTTTGAAGCCACCATAATGAGTGCAGGAAGCCTTGGACGAAATATACAAGATGTCACTTCATAAATTTCGTGCAGAGGCTATTATGGGTGTTGCGTCACCTTATTATTGGGCCAGGCCCATGTAATTTCGAAATACTTGAGTATAGGCTGTTTTTAGAGTCCGTATGTGTGGGGAAACAAGAGATAGGGTTGGTTTCAGACCCCTCCTTCAAGGGCCACGAAATCCCCTCCTCTTCCTCCATATATACAGCCCTTAGGGCACCGTTTAGACTTTGGGTTTTGTTTAGATTAAAAGTTCGCCATAGCTGCAACTTCGCGTACTTCGTTTGTGTTCAACGACCAGACCAAGACGTCACAGAACCCCACCTTGATCAATAAAGCTTTCATCTTATATTCGCAATATCCAGATTGCAAATCTTAGTTTCTTGCTTGTTCTTCGTTTGCTTGCAGGAGATAGACCCTCGTGGTCAGGTTGATTGTGCTCCGGCGTGGTCAATAACCTCTCGGAGTTGGTTTAGCGATTGCTAAGGCGCGACGTCCTCGCACGTTCGTAGTCGGATCGTCAAAGTCTACTCCACCAAAAACGATAGCTATCATCTCATCGAAAGATCGGGACACCCTCGCCTCTATCAGAGATGGTGGAGAAGCTATCTCTCACCACAAGACCACATCCACATCCTTACTATATCCAATGGTTCAACAACAGCGGCAAGGTTAAGGTAACACGTACTGTTCGTGTGCATTTTAGTATCTCTACATATGCTGATTATGTTGATTGTGATGCGGTACCCATGCAAGCATGTTCATTATTACTTGGTAGACCATGGCAATTTGATAAAAATTCTGTACACCATGGTAGAAACAATCAGTACACTCTTGTTCATAAGGATAAACATATTACTTTGCTTCCTATGACTCCTGATTCTATTTTGAAAGATGATATTAATAGAGCTAGTAAAGCAAAGCAGGAGAAAAATAAGAGTGAAAATCAGATTGTGGCAAAAGAATTTGAGCAACAAATGAAGCCTAATAATAAACCATCTAGTGTTGCTTCTGAAATTAAATTGAAAAGTGCATGCTTACTTGCCACCAAATCTGATATTGATGAGCTAGATTTCAGCAATTCTGTTTGCTATGCTTTTGTGTGCAAAGAGGCGTTATTTTCATTCGAGGACGTGCCTTCCTCTTTGCCTCCTGCGGTCACTAACATTTTGCAGGAGTTCGCTGACGTCTTTCCACAAGACGTGCCACCGGGATTACCACCTATTCGCGGGATTGAGCATCAGATTGACTTAATTCCCGGTGCTTCGTTGCCAAACCATGCGCCATACCGTACCAATCCAGAGGAGACGAAGGAGATTATGCGTCAAGTACAGGAGCTGCTCGACAAAGGTTATATACGCGAATCTCTTAGTCCTTGTGCTATTCCTATTATACTAGTGCCAAAAAAGGATGGTACGTCGCGTATGTGTGTTGATTGTAGAGGCATTAATAATATTACTATTCGTTATCGTCATCCTATTCCTAGGCTAGATGATATGCTTGATGAATTGAGTGGCTCTACAATATTCTCCAAAGTTGATTTGCGTAGTGGATACCATCAAATTCGTATGAAATTGGGAGATGAATGGAAAACAGCATTTAAAACTAAGTTCGGTTTATATGAGTGGTTAGTCATGCCTTTTGGGTTAACTAATGCACCTAGTACTTTCATGAGATTAATGAACGAAGTTTTATGTGCTTTCATTGGACGATTTGTGGTAGTTTACTTTGATGATATATTGATTTATAGCATGATGAGGACATCAATACCATTGTTACACCCACAGCCCCTGCTTCTATACATACTGGACCAATTACTAGAGCTCGCGCACGCCAATTAAATTATCAGGTACTTTCGTTTCTTGGTAATGATTCAAAAGTTCATGAGAATATGATGCTGCCTAAATTGGATACATTTGTTTTGCTTACAAATGAAGGGCCTAGCTTGGACAAGAAAGAGGAACCTTGGAGCAAGTTCAAGCATGGAGATGATGGCATGCGCAAGGGGAACAAGAACGGAGTTACAAGTGATGATTTCAGGACTTTGAAGCCACCATAAGGAGTGCAGGAAGCCTTGGACGAAATATACAAGATGCCACTTCATAAATTTCGTCCAGAGGCTATTATAGGTGCTGCGTCACCTTATTATTGGGCCAGGCCCATGTAATTTCGAAATACTTGAGTATAGGCTATTTTTAGAGTCCGTATGTGTGGGAAACAAGAGATAGGGTTGGTTTCGGACCCCTCCTTCAAGGGCCACGAAATCCCCCCCTCTTCCTCCATATATACAGCCCTTAGGGCACCGTTTAGACTTTGGGTTTTGTTTAGATTAAAAGTTCGCCATAGCTGCAACTTCGCGTACTTCGTTTGTGTTCAACAACCAGACCAAGACGTCACAGAACCCCACCTTGATCAATAAAGCTTTCATCTTATATTCGCAATATCCAGATTGCAAATCTTAGTTTCTTGCTTGTTCTTCGTTTGCTTGCAGGAGATAGACCCTCGTGGTCAGGTTGATTGTGCTCCGGCGTGGTCAATAACCTCTCGGAGTTGGTTTAGCGATTGCTAAGGCGCGACGTCCTCGCACGTTCGTAGTCGGATCGTCAAAGTCTACTCCACCAAAAACGATAGCTATCATCTCATCGAAAGATCGGGACACCCTCGCCTCTATCAAGTGGTATCAGATTCCCAGGTTGCTCGGTGAGATTTACAGTTTTTCTTAGTTTAGATCGAGTCTGTTCTTCATACCTACAGTCCAGGAAAAAGCCAAAAAAAAAATTTAGGGTTAGTTCATCATATCCGAACCAATCTGAGCCTTTGCATAATCTTTTTAGGGTTTTTGCTTTGTTGAATTTGCGGTTGCATCGTCGTGTCAAGTTGCTGGTCTTAGCGTCTAGTTCTTTAGAGTTTCGAGTTCTGTTCACAAGTTGTCACGCCGCCGCCGCACCATCATCATCGCCCCTACCATATACTACCACAGCTTATCTGCTATTTCTCTGAGTCCATATACCACCACCGATCCGAGTCCATATACCACCACCGATCCGAGTCCATATACCACCACCAATCCGAGCCCACATATACTACCGTCATATACCATCACCAGTCCGAGTTCCACCAGATTCATCTCTGCCACCAGTCCTAGTCCGAGTCCAGTATTTATTCCTTTATTTTAGAGTTCCAGATCACGCGATACTACGAGTCGTGAACAAGTCGGATTCCCCAATTTTCGTGCTACCCGCAGAAGAAAAATAGTTCCAGTTTAAAAAAAAAAACTAAGTCTGGAAAATTCTGGCTAGGCAGTTTTTAGACCATTTGTAGACTTTTTCGAAAAAAAATTGTTGCGGAGCAAAAAAAAAGAGGAAAAAAAAGTGCAAAAAAAAAAGAAAAAAATTCAGAGTGTGCTCCTCCCTTGTTTACGTGCAGCGCCGTGATTTTTGTTAGTGTTCTAGGCTCGCGTCTCTAGCACGGTCTAGCCTAGGACCAGCACAGTACCGTCGTTGAGAGTTTATTCAATATTGCATCTCTGAATTGATTATTGCTGACCCTTTTTGCTACCATATCATAAGCCTTCCCAGCTCCACATACATCTACATCGTGCGTTTGACACCACCTGGCAATCGCTCTGTCCAAGCTCTGAGAGTTTTGACTACAAAGGTTGCCGATCACCACCTGCTGCTGGGTAAGAACTGGTAAGAATTTGAGATTTGCTTGACGGATTTGTGACACCACACCACACCACCACCACTTTCTAGTAGTCTGTAGGATCATATTCTTGTGTGTTTCTATTGCTGCTAACCATGGCAGGATCACAAGCCGACGAGATTGACTGGGAGAACATGACGAACAAGGAGTTGCATGATAAATTTCAGCAAATGATGAGTGGCCAGGTGGGAGATGTGCTAAACAGATTTGAAGAGGCCATGGAGAAGATAGATGGCATGGAGAAGTCGTTCGAGACAAAGCTGGATAACAAGTTTAATGAATTGCTCACGCATCTTCCCCAACCACCACCGGCTGCACCTGTCGCACCTCTGCAACGACAACAACAACGCCCCCTTCCAAATCAGTTCGGACGAGCGAAGCGTGTTCCTCTTGAGGATGGCCAAACTTCTGGTGCTGCTGTACCTACTATTGATGCTTCTTTGGCTCCTGCTCCTGCTGCTGCTGGTGCCGAGGAGGAGGATGATTACGCGGGCGATTATGAGGATGAGGTTGATCAAAATCATAACTACATGCAACCACCAGCACCAGGTCGTCCACATGCAAATAATCGCAATGGTAGGTCTGCACCACCACTTCAGGTACGAGATCATGACCATCTTCCTTAATTAAAATTGAATATTCCACCATTCGAGGGTAGATATGTTCCTGATATATATCTTACTTGGGAGTTAGAAACTGAACAACGTTTTACATGTTTACAATATCCCGAGGAACGACGTGTTGCTGCTGCTGTTTGTGCTTTCACTAGTTTTGCATGTGTATGGTGGTCTGAACATTGTAGATTATATCCTATTCCAGCTACGTGGGCTGCTTTGAAAACTGCTATGCGTACTCGTTGGGTTCCACCATATTATCAACGTGAATTACTTCAGAAATTGCAGCGCTTAAGACAAGGAAAAAATTCTGTAGAAGAATATTATCAGGAATTACAAACTGGCATGATTAGATGTGGTATTGTTGAGGAGAATGAAGCTATGCTTGCATGTTTCATGGGTGGATTAAATAGAGAGAATCAGACCATTCTAGAGTATAAGGAGTATAATAATATCACTCGTTTATTCCATCTTGCTTGTAAAGCTGAACGTGAAGTGCAGGATCGACAGGCATTGGCGCGAACTAATTTTTCTGCAGGTCGATCTTCATCATGGACACCGCGTGCCGCCTCTACTCCCACACGTCCTACTGCGGCACCACTGACTTCAGCCGCCAATTCCAATCGAGATACAAGAAAACAGGCACCACCACCACCATCTGCCAAGAGTACACCTTCTGGGCTTGCCCAGAGCTCTTCTTCATCTATGGCATCAACAGGGCACACACATGATATTATTTGTCGTCGTTGTAAGGGAAGAGGTCATTATGCGAGAGAATGCCAATCTCCGCGTGTTATGATTGCTACTGAGGATGGTGGGTATGAGTCCGCTAGTGACTATGATGAGGAGACTTTGGCTCTTATTACAAGTGAAGAACACGGTGGAGATGATTCTGATCATGAGACGCAATACATGGCTCCTGAAGACGCTGACAGGTATGAATGTTTAGTTGCTCAATGTGTTTTGAGTGTGCAGGTCACACAAGCTGAGCAAAATCAGAGGCATAATTTGTTCCATACAAAGGGAGTTGTGAAGGAACGTTCTGTTCGCGTCATCATAGATGGAGGGAGCTGCAACAACTTGGCTAGCATGGAGATGGTGGAGAAGCTATCTCTCACCACAAGACCACATCCACATCCTTACTATATCCAATGGTTCAACAACAGCGGCAAGGTTAAGGTAACACGTACTGTTCGTGTGCATTTTAGTATCCCTACATATGCTGATTATGTTGATTGTGATGTGGTACCCATGCAAGCATGTTCATTATTACTTGGTAGACCATGGCAATTTGATAAAAATTCTGTACACCATGGTAGAAACAATCAGTATACTCTTGTTCATAAGGATAAACATATTACTTTGCTTCCTATGACTCCTGATTCTATTTTGAAAGATGATATTAATAGAGCTAGTAAAGCAAAACAGGAGAAAAATAAGAGTGAAAATCAGATTGTGGCAAAAGAATTTGAGCAACAAATGAAGCCTAATAATAAACCATCTAGTGTTGCTTCTGAAATTAAATTGAAAAGTGCATGCTTACTTGCCACCAAATCTGATATTGATGATCTAGATTTCAGCAATTCTGTTTGCTATGCTTTTGTGTGCAAAGAGGCGTTATTTTCATTCGAGGACGTGCCTTCCTCTTTGCCTCCTGCGGTCACTAACATTTTGCAGGAGTTCGCTGACGTCTTTCCACAAGACGTGCCACCGGGATTACCACCTATTCGCGGGATTGAGCATCAGATTGACTTAATTCCCGGTGCTTCGTTGCCAAACCGTGCGCCATACCGTACCAATCCAGAGGAGACGAAGGAGATTATGCGTCAAGTACAGGAATTGCTCGACAAAGGTTATATACGCGAATCCCTTAGTCCTTGTGCTGTTCCTATTATTCTAGTGCCGAAAAAGGATGGTACATCGCGTATGTGTGTTGATTGTAGAGGCATTAATAATATTACTATTCGTTATCGTCATCCTATTCCTAGACTAGATGATATGCTTGATGAATTGAGTGGCTCTACAATATTCTCCAAAGTTGATTTGCGTAGTGGATACCATCAAATTCGTATGAAATTGGGGGATGAATGGAAAACAGCATTTAAAACAAAGTTTGGATTATATGAGTGGTTAGTCATGCCTTTTGGGTTAACTAATGCACCTAGTACTTTCATGAGATTAATGAACGAAGTTTTACGTGCTTTCATTGAACGATTTGTGGTAGTCTATTTTGATGATATACTGATTTATAGCAGATCTTTGGAGGAACATTTGGAACATTTACGTGCTGTTTTTATTGCTTTACGTGATGCACGTTTGTTTGGTAACCTTGGGAAGTGCACCTTTTGCATCGACCGAGTATCTTTTCTTGGCTATGTTGTTACTCCACAGGGAATTGAAGTTGATAAAGCCAAGATTGAAGCTATTGAGAGTTGGCCACAGCCCAAAACGGTCACTCAAGTGAGGAGTTTTCTTGGACTCGCTGGTTTCTATAGGCGTTTTGTGAGAGATTTCAGCACCATTGCTGCACCTCTCAATGAGCTTACAAAGAAGGATGTGCCTTTTGTTTGGGGTACCTCACAGGAAGAAGCCTTCACGGTGTTGAAAGATAAGTTGACACATGCTCCTTTACTCCAACTTCCTGATTTTAATAAGACTTTTGAGCTTGAATGTGATGCTAGTGGAATTGGATTAGGAGGTGTTTTATTACAAGATGGCAAACCTGTTGCATACTTTTCTGAAAAATTGAGTGGGCCTAGTCTGAACTATTCTACTTATGATAAAGAATTATATGCTCTTGTTCGGACCTTAGAAACATGGCAACATTATTTATGGCCCAAAGAATTTGTTATACATTCCGATCATGAATCTTTGAAACACATTAAAAGTCAAGCAAAACTGAACCGTAGACATGCTAAATGGGTTGAATTTATTGAGACTTTCCCTTATGTCATTAAACACAAGAAGGGTAAAGAAAATGTTATTGCTGATGCATTGTCTCGTCGTTATACTATGCTTTCACAACTTGACTTTAAAATATTTGGTTTGGAGACCATCAAAGATCAATATGTGCATGATGCTGAATTTAAAGATGTATTGCAGAATTGTAAGAAAGGGAGAACATGGAACAAGTTCGTCGTTAACGATGGATTTGTGTTTCGTGCTAACAAGCTATGCATTCCAGCTAGCTCCGTTCGTCTTTTGTTGTCCCGGGCTCTGATACCACTTGATAGAGGCGGGGGTGTCCCGATCTTTCGATGAGATGATAGCTATCGATTTGGTGGAGTCGACTTTGACGATCCGACTACAAACGTGCACGACGTTGCGCCTTAGCAATCGCTAAACCAATCTCCCGAGGTTACTGACGATACTGAAAGCACGATCAGCCTGACCACTAAGGTCTATTCCTGCACGCAATCGAAGAACAAGCAAGAATATGATAATGCAATCTGAATATTGCGAATATAGATGAAGTATTGATAGAGGTGGCGATCCGAAAGCGGTCTTGGTCTGGTCGTTGGACACAAACGAAGTACACGAAGTTGCAATGGCTAACTTTTAATCTAAACAAATCCCAAAGTCTAAACGGTGCCCTAAGGGCTGTATATATGGAGGAAGAGGAGGGGATTTCGTGGCCCTTGAAGGAGGGGTCCGAAACCAACCCTATCTCTTGTTTCCCCACACATACGGACTCTAAAAACAGCCTATACTCAAGTATTTCGAAATTACATGGGCCTGGCCCAATAATAAGGTGACGCAGCACCTATAATAGCCTCTGGACGAAATTTATGAAGTGACATCTTGTATATTTCGTCCAAGGCTTCCTGCACTCATTATGGTGGCTTCAAAGTCCTGAAATCATCACTTGTAACTCCGTTCTTGTTCCCCTTGTGCATGCCATCATCTCCATGCTTGAACTTGCTCCAAGGTTCCTCTTTCTTGTCCAAGCTAGGGCCTTCATTTGTAAGCAAAACAAATGTATCCAATTTAGGCAGCATCATATTCTCTTGAACTTTAGAATCATTACCAAGAAACGAAAGTACCTGATAATTTAATTGGCGTGCGCGAGCTCTAGTAATTGGTCCAGTATGTATAGAAGCAGGGGTTGTGGGTGTAACAATGGTATTGATGTCCTCATCATCCTCCCCTTCTTGAAATGAAGTCGTCCTCGACGGAAGCTCATCTTCCTCACCCAAATAAGGCTTCAGATCTGCAATGTTAAAAGTGGGACTAACCCCAAAATCTGCAGGCAGCTCAAGTTTATATGCATTATCATTTATTTTCTCTAACACCTTAAAAGGACCATCAGCACGTGGCATTAGCTTTGATTTGCGCAAATCAGGAAATCTATCCTTACGCAAATGTAACCAAACAAGATCTCCAGGTGCAAACACAACATGTTTTCTACCCTTATCTCCAGCAAGTTTATATTTAGCATTCATACGCTCAATGTTCTCCTTAGTTAACTCATGCATTTTTAATATCAATTCAGCACGTTGTTTAGCATCAAAATTAACCTTCTCCGAAGATGGAAGAGGCAACAAATCAATTGGTGCACGAGGAAGGAAACCATACACAATTTCAAAAGGACACATCTTAGTAGTAGAATGCAATGAACGATTATAAGCAAATTCAATATGAGGCAAGCATTCTTCCCACATTTTCTTGTTATTCTTCAAAACAGCCCTAAGCATAGTAGACAATGTTCTATTGACTACTTCAGTTTGTCCATCAGTTTGGGGGATGAATGGAAAACAGCATTTAAAACAAAGTTTGGATTATATGAGTGGTTAGTCATGCCTTTTGGGTTAACTAATGCACCTAGTACTTTCATGAGATTAATGAACGAAGTTTTACGTGCTTTCATTGGACGATTTGTGGTAGTCTATTTTGATGATATACTGATTTATAGCAGATCTTTGGAGGAACATTTGGAACATTTACGTGCTGTTTTTATTGCTTTACGTGATGCACGTTTGTTTGGTAACCTTGGGAAGTGCACCTTTTGCACCGACCGAGTATCTTTTCTTGGCTATGTTGTTACTCCACAGGGAATTGAAGTTGATAAAGCCAAGATTGAAGCTATTGAGAGTTGGACACAGCCCAAAACGGTCACTCAAGTGAGGAGTTTTCTTGGACTCGCTGGTTTCTATAGGCGTTTTGTGAGAGATTTCAGCACCATTGCTGCACCTCTCAATGAGCTTACAAAGAAGGATGTGCCTTTTGTTTGGGGTACCTCACAGGAAGAAGCCTTCACGGTATTGAAAGATAAGTTGACACATGCTCCTTTACTCCAACTTCCTGATTTTAATAAGACTTTTGAGCTTGAATGTGATGCTAGTGGAATTGGATTAGGAGGTGTTTTATTACAAGATGGCAAACCTGTTGCATACTTTTCCGAAAAATTGAGTGGGCCTAGTCTGAACTATTCTACTTATGATAAAGAATTATATGCTCTTGTTCGGACCTTAGAAACATGGCAACATTATTTATGGCCCAAAGAATTTGTTATACATTCTGATCATGAATCTTTGAAACACATTAAAAGTCAAGCAAAACTGAACTGTAGACATGCTAAATGGGTTGAATTTATTGAGACTTTCCCTTATGTCATTAAACACAAGAAGGGTAAAGAAAATGTTATTGCTGATGCATTGTCTCGTCGTTATACTATGCTTTCACAACTTGTGATAGAGGCAGGGGTGTCCCGATCTTTCGATGAGATGATAGCTATCGTTTTTGGTGGAGTAGACTTTGACGATCCGACTACGAACGTGCGAGGACGTCGCGCCTTAGCAATCGCTAAACCAACTCCGAGAGGTTATTGACCACGCCGGAGCACAATCAACCTGACCACGAGGGTCTATCTCCTGCAAGCAAACGAAGAACAAGCAAGAAACTAAGATTTGCAATCTGGATATTGCGAATATAAGATGAAAGCTTTATTGATCAAGGTGGGGTTCTGTGACGTCTTGGTCTGGTCGTTGAACACAAACGAAGTACGCGAAGTTACAGCTATGGCGAACTTTTAATCTAAACAAAACCCAAAGTCTAAACGGTGCCCTAAGGGCTGTATATATGGAGGAAGAGGAGGGGATTTCGTGGCCCTTGAAGGAGGGGTCCGAAACCAACCCTATCTCTTGTTTCCCCACACATACGGACTCTAAAAACAGCCTATACTCAAGTATTTCGAAATTACATGGGCCTGGCCCAATAATAAGGTGAAGCAGCACCTATAATAGCCTCTGGACGAAATTTATGAAGTGACATCTTGTATATTTCGTCCAAGGCTTCCTGCACTCATTATGGTGGCTTCAAAGTCCTGAAATCATCACTTGTAACTCCGTTCTTGTTCCCCTTGTGCATGCCATCATCTCCATGCTTGAACTTGCTCCAAGGTTCCTCTTTCTTGTCCAAGCTAGGCCCTTCATTTGTAAGCAAAACAAATGTATCCAATTTAGGCAGCATCATATTCTCATGAACTTTAGAATCATTACCAAGAAACGAAAGTACCTGATATTTTAATTGGCGTGCGCGAGCTCTAGTAATTGGTCCAGTATGTATAGAAGCAGGGGTTGTGGGTGTAACAATGGTATTGATGTCCTCATCATCCTCCCCTTCTTGAAACGAAGTCGTCCTCGACGGAAGCTCATCTTCCTCACCCAAATAAGGCTTCAGATCTCCAATGTTAAAAGTGGGACTAACCCCAAAATCTGCAGGCAGCTCAAGTTTATATGCATTATCATTTATTTTCTCTAACACCTTAAAAGGACCATCAGCACGTGGCATTAGCTTTGATTTGCGCAAATCAGGAAATCTATCCTTACGCAAATGTAACCAAACAAGATCTCCAGGTGCAAACACAACATGTTTTCTACCCTTATCTCCAGCAAGTTTATATTTAGCATTCATACACTCAATGTTCTCCTTAGTTAACTCATGCATTTTTAAGATCAATTCAGCACGTTGTTTAGCATCAAAATTAACCTTCTCCGAAGATGGAAGAGGCAACAAATCAATTGGTGCACGAGGCAGGAAACCATACACAATTTCAAAAGGACACATCTTAGTAGTAGAATGCAATGAACGATTATAAGCAAATTCAATATGAGGCAAGCATTCTTCCCACATTTTCTTGTTATTCTTCAAAACAGCCCTAAGCATAGTAGACAATGTTCTATTGACTACTTCAGTTTGTCCATCAGTTTGGGGGTGACATGTAGTACTAAAAAGCAGTTTAGTCCCCAACTTAGCCCATAAACATCTCCAAAAGTGGCTAAGAAATTTAGTATCACGATCTGAAACAATAGTATTTGGCACACCATGCAAGCGTATAATTTCACGAAAGAACAAATCAGCAACATTAACAGCATCATCGCTTTTATGACATGGTATAAAGTGTGCCATTTTCGAGAACCTATCCACGACAACAAATATGCTATCCCTCCCCTTTTTTGTTCGAGGTAAACCTAAAACAAAGTCCATAGATATATCCTGCCAAGGAACACTAGGTACAGGCAAAGGCATATATAAACCATGAGGATTGAGTCGTGACTTAGCTTTTTGACATGTAGTGCAGCAAGCAACAAAACGCTCAACATCCCGTCTCATCTTTGGCCAAAAGAAATGTGTAGCAAGTATATCCTCCGTCTTCTTCACGCCAAAGTGTCCCATTAATCCTCCTCCATGCGCCTCCTGCAACAACAAAAGACGAACAGAGCTAGCTGGAATGCATAGCTTGTTAGCACGAAACACAAATCCATCGTTAACGACGAACTTGTTTGATAGAGGCGAGGGTGTCCCGATCTTTCGATGAGATGATAGCTATCGTTTTTGGTGGAGTAGACTTTGACGATCCGACTACGAACGTGCGAGGAGGTCGCGCCTTAGCAATCGCTAAACCAACTCCGAGAGGTTATTGACCACGCCGGAGCACAATCAACCTGACCACGAGGGTCTATCTCCTGCAAGCAAACGAAGAACAAGCAAGAAACTAAGATTTGCAATCTGGATATTGCGAATATAAGATGAAAGCTTTATTGATCAAGGTGGGGTTCTGTGACGTCTTGGTCTGGTCGTTGAACACAAACGAAGTACGCGAAGTTGCAGCTATGGCGAACTTTTAATCTAAACAAAACCCAAAGTCTAAACGGTGCCCTAAGGGCTGTATATATGGAGGAAGAGGAGGGGATTTCGTGGCCCTTGAAGGAGGGGTCCGAAACCAACCCTATCTCTTGTTTCCCCACACATACGGACTCTAAAAACAGCCTATACTCAAGTATTTCGAAATTACATGGGCCTGGCCCAATAATAAGGTGACGCAGCACCTATAATAGCCTCTGGACGAAATTTATGAAGTGAAATCTTGTATATTTCGTCCAAGGCTTCCTGCACTCATTATGGTGGCTTCAAAGTCCTGAAATCATCACTTGTAACTCCGTTCTTGTTCCCCTTGTGCATGCCATCATCTCCATGCTTGAACTTGCTCCAAGGTTCCTCTTTCTTGTCCAAGCTAGGGCCTTCATTTGTAAGCAAAACAAATGTATCCAATTTAGGCAGCATCATATTCTCATGAACTTTAGAATCATTACCAAGAAACGAAAGTACCTGATAATTTAATTGGCGTGCGCGAGCTCTAGTAATTGGTCCAGTATGTATAGAAGCAGGGGCTGTGGGTGTAACAATGGTATTGATGTCCTCATCAATAGGTGCTGCGTCACCTTATTATTGGGCCAGGCCCATGTAATTTCGAAATACTTGAGTATAGGCTGTTTTTAGAGTCCGTATGTGTGGGGAAACAAGAGATAGGGTTGGTTTCGGACCCCTCCTTCAAGGGCCACGAAATCCCCTCCTCTTCCTCCATATATACAGCCCTTAGGGCACCGTTTAGACTTTGGGTTTTGTTTAGATTAAAAGTTCGCCATAGCTGCAACTTCGCGTACTTCGTTTGTGTTCAACGACCAGACCAAGACGTCACAGAACCCCACCTTGATCAATAAAGCTTTCATCTTATATTCGCAATATCCAGATTGCAAATCTTAGTTTCTTGCTTGTTCTTCGTTTGCTTGCAGGAGATAGACCCTCGTGGTCAGGTTGATTGTGCTCCGGCGTGGTCAATAACCTCTCGGAGTTGGTTTAGCGATTGCTAAGGCGCGACGTCCTCGCACGTTCGTAGTCAGATCGTCAAAGTCTACTCCACCAAAAATGATAGCTATCATCTCATCGAAAGATCGGGACACCCTCGCCTCTATCAGTAAGGATTTGATGAACTATGGAATAAGGAGTGGCAAGAGCCTAAGCTTGGGGATGCCCAAGGCACCCCAAGGTAATATTCAAGGACAACCAAGAGTCTAAGCTTGGGGATGCCCCGGAAGGCATCCCCTCTTTCGTCTTCGTCTATCGGTAACTTTACTTGAGGCTATATTTTTATTCACCACATGATATGTGTTTTGCTTGGAGCGTCTTGTATTATATGATTATTTACTTTTTAGTTTTCCACAATTATCCTTGCTGTACACACCTTTTGAGAGGGACACACATGAATCGTAATTTATTAGAATACTCTATGTGCTTCACTTATATCTTTTGAGCTAGGCAATTTCGCTCTAGTGCTTCACTTATATCTTTTTAGAGCACGGCGGTGGCTTTATTTTATAGAAATTATTGAACTCTCGTGCTTCACTTATATTATTTTGAGAGTCTCTAAACATCATAGTAATTTGCTTTGGTTATGAATTTAGTCCTAATATGATAGACATCCAAGAGGGATATAATAAAAACTTTCATATAAAGTGCATTGAATACTATCTGAAGTTTGATTCCTTATGATTGTTTTGAGATATAAAGATGGTGATATTAGAGTCATGCTAGTGAGTAATTGTGGATTGTAGAAATACTTGTGTTAAAGTTTGTGATTCCCGTAGCATGCACGTATGGTGAACCATTATGTGATGAAGTCGAAGCATGATTTATTTATTGATTGTCTTCCTTATGAGTGGCGGTCGGGGACGAGCGATGGTCTTTTCCTACCAATCTATCCCCCTAGGAGCATGCGCGTAGTACTTTGTTTTGATGACTAATAGATTTTTGCAATAGGTATGTGAGTTCTTTATGACTAATGTTGAGTCCATGGATTATACGCACTCTCACCCTTCCACCATTGCTAGCCTCTCTAGTACCGCACAACTTTCACCGGTACCATACACCCACCATATACCTTCCTCAAAACAGCCACATACCTACCTATTATGGCATTTCCATAGCCATTCCGAGATATATTGCCATGCAACTTTCCACCGTTCCGTTTATTATGACACGCTTCATCATTGTCATATTGCTTTGTATGATCATGTAGTTGACATCGTATTTGTGGCAAAGCCACCGTTCATAATTCTTTCATACATGTCACTCTTGATTCATTGCACATCCCGGTACACCACCGGAGGCATTCATATAGAGTCATATTTTGTTCTAAGTATCGAGTTGTAATTCTTGAGTTATAAGTAAATAAAAGTGTGATGATCTTCATTATTAGAGCATTGTCCCATGTGAGGAAAGGATGATGGAGACTATGATTCCCCCACAAGTCGGGATGAGACTCCAGACAAAAAAAAAGGGAGGCCAAAGAAGCCAAACAAAAAAAGAGAGAAAAAGAGAGAAGGGGCAATGTTACTATCCTTTTTCCACACTTGTGCTTCAAAGTAGCACCATGATCTTCATGATAGAGAGTCTCCTATTTTGTCACTTTCATATACTAGTGGGAAATTTACATTATAGAACTTGGCTTGTATATTCCAACAATGGGCTTCCTCAAATTGCCCTAGGTCTTCATGAGCAAGCAAGTTGGATGCACACCCACTTAGTTTTCTTTTGAGCTTTCATACACTTATAGCTCTAGTGCATCCGTTGCATGGCAATCCCTACTCACTCACATTGATATCTATTGATGGGCATCTCCATAGCTCGTTAATACGCCTAGTTGATGTGAGACTATCTCCTTTTTTGCCTTCTCCACAACCACCATATTCTATTCCACCTATAGTGCTATGTCCATGGCTCACGCTCATGTATTGCGTGAAAGTTTAAAAGGTTTGAGAACACTAAAAGTATGAAACAATTGTTTGGCTTGTCATCGGGGTTGTGCATGATTTGAATATTTTGTGTGATGAAGATGGAGCATAGCCAGACTATATATTCACATATATTCCAAAACCCTCAGAGGCATCCACGAAAACACTTTTCCACTGCCGCAACCTTCTGTACCCGTGAGATCCCATCTAGGGACCTTTTTCCGGCACCCTGTCAGAGAGGGCTTCTACATCAACTCTATTACCCTTCTGATGAAGCGTGAGTAGTTTACCTCAGACCTACGGGTCCATAGCTAGTAGCTAGATGGCTTCTTCTCTCTCTTTGATTCTCAATACCACGTTCTCCTCGTTGTTCTTGGAGATCTATCCGATGTAATCTTCTTTTGCGGTGTGTTTGTCGAGATCCGATGAATTGTGGATTTATGATCAGCTTATCTATGAATATTATTTGAATCTTCTCTGAATTCTTATATGCATGATTTGATATCTTTGTAATTCTCCTCGAACTATCGGTTTGGTTTGGCCAACTAGATTGGTTTTTCTTGCAATGGGAGAAGTGCTTAGCTTTGGGTTCAATCTTGCGGTGTCCTTTCCCAGTGATAGTAGGGGCAGCAAGGCATGTATTGTATTGTTGCCATCGAGGATAAAAAGATGGGGTTTACATCATATTGCTTGAGTTTATTCCTCTACATCATGTCATCTTACTTAATGCGTTACTCTGTTCTTCATGAACTTAATACTCTAGATGCAGGTAGGAGTCGATCGATGTGTGGAGTAATAGTAGTAGATGCAGAATCGTTTCGGTCTACTTGACACGGAAGTGATGCCTATATTTCATAATCATTGCCTTGGATATCATCATAACTTTGCGCTTTTCTATCAATTGCTCGACAGTAATTTTTTCACCCACCGTATTATTTGCTATCTTGAGAGAAGCCTCTAGTGAAACCTATGGCCCCCGGGTCTATTTTCCATCATATAAGTTTTCGATCTACTATTTTCCATCATACTAGTTTTCGATCTACTATTTTGCAATCTTTTACTTTCCGATCTATAAACCAAAAACCCAAAAATATTTACTTTATCTTTTGTTTAGTTTTATCTATCTCTATCAGATCTCACTTTTGCAAGTGACCGTGAAGGGATTGACAACCCCTTTATCGCGTTGGGTGCAAGTGTTTGATTGTTTGTGCAGGTATTAGGTGATTTGTGCATTGTCTCCTATTGGATTGATACCTTGGTTCTCTAACTGAGGGAAATACTTATCTCTACTTTGCTGCATCACCCTTTCCTCTTCAAGGGAAAAACCAACGCAAGCTCAAGAAGTAGCACCAAGTACTAGGCTGCCTCGCGAGGCTCCCCTCGCGAGGGATGCCTCACGGAGCAGGTCATACGACGCTAGCCGCGGGGCTCCGAATCCATCACATGGATGACGTCCTGCTGTCAGGATAAGGGCGGCAGGGCGTGACCAAGACCAGTTTCTATTCTGGTGAAAGGGGAGCAGGAGCGTCTGCCTCCCCCAAAGAAAGTCCCAAAGCCTTCTACTTTGGTGTAAGGAGATCTGGATGGATTGGCGAACCAGGTCGGAGGTCATCGGCGAGCCCACAAACGCGTCAGGATGTCAACTTTGGCAGGCGAAGACCACCTTTAGTCAGGATAAGCCTGGGCGCCTGTCCCCCTTTGAATTGCCGCCCTGTGGCCACCCTTTCCCGCTCATATTTTGGGGAAGTGGACCGAGGGACTACAAAGGGGCAGGGCCGCTTCCATGTAAGGGGATCGAGTCATTCTCTCCCCCACATCTCGTGTACCTCGAGCTCCAAGTGCTCCATTACAGAGCAATCCAACACAAGCAGGAGTATGGTATTACACTGCACGGTGGCCCAAACCTGGGTAGCTCGCGCGTCCCCGCCGTGTCCGGTGTGAGTGAGCGTGCTCGTCATGATCTCACCATAGTCCTCGTCGGGTCATAGGTTGCCAAGCAAAGCCCCCAGAGTTCGAACACTAGTTCTTGGAGAGTTTCTTGGACGCAGATCCTAGACTCCGACAATATTCTATGCTGTAACTGCTATGACCCTGGAATATGAAATTCTGTGGAAAACTCATATGCACGTGTGGAATGATAAGCAGTAAATAAAAGGTTCGTAGTCTTGCCTCTAAGACTAGCTCAAGTGTTGTTTGATTGCTTGTATCTGCGTTGGTATTTCCCCGAAGAGGAGAGGATGATGCAGCACAACAACGTTAAGTATTTCGCTCAGTTATGAAACCAAGGTTATCAATCCAGTAGGAGAACCAAGCAACACTATGTAAATAGCACCTGCACACAAACCACAAAAACTTGCAACCCAACGCGTAAGAGGGGTTGTCAATCCCTCTTCGGTATTGAGATAGTTTAAATTGTATGAGATTGGATAAATAGATCTAGCAAAAACACAAAATAAAATAAATAAAGAAAAAGTGCAGCAAGGTATTTTTGGATTAATAGATCTGAAAATAATATGACAGGAAATAGACCCGGGGGCCGTAGATTTCACTAGAGGCTTCTCTCGAGAAAATAACATACGGTGGGTAAACAAATTACTATTGGGCAATTGATAGAAAATTGAATAATCATGATGATATCCAAGGCAATGATCATGTATATAGGCATCACGTCCAAGATTAGTAGACCGACTCCTTCCTGTATCTACTACTATTACTCCACACATCGAACGCTATCCAGCATGCATCTAGTGTATTAAGTTCATGGAAAAATGGAGTAATGCAATAAGAACGATGACATGATGTAGACAAGATCTATTCATGTAGGAATAGACCCCATCTTTTTATCCTTAATGGCAACGATTCATGCGTGTCATGTCTCCTTCTGTCACTGAGATTGAGCACTGCAAAATCGAACCCATCACAAAGCACCTCTTCCCATGGCAAGAAAAATAAATCTAGTTGGCCAAACCAAACCAAAGTTTCGGAGAAGAAATACAAGGCTATAAAGATCATGCATAAAAGAGTTCAGAGAAGACTCAAATAATATTCATAGATATAGATCATAAACTCACAATTCATCGGATCCCAACAAACACACCGCAAAAAGTCATTACATCAAATAGATCTCCAAGAACATTGAGGAGAACATTGTATTCAAGATCAAAAAGAGAGAAGAAGCCATCTAGCTAGTGCCTACCGACCCGTAGGTCTGTGCTCAACTACTCACGCATCATCGGAGGGGCAAGGGTGTCAGTGTACAAAAGTAGGAGCCTTTTTGTACCGCTTTACTTGTGCACGGGCAGTCGTAGCCACACCTGCGACCATGCTCGGCGGGGCAGAGGAAGGAAAGACTCAGGGGCGCCTGCGTGGTGGCACGCAGATCTTTGTGAAGACCAAAGGCCTGCGAGTCTAGATAAGGACCAGAAGACGGAGACCCCCGTCAAGATCCTTGCCGGGGACGGCCGCAAGACCCCCGGCAAGATCCTTGCTGGGGACGGACGCAAGACCCCCGGCAAGATCCTTGCCGGGGACGGAGGCGAGACCCCGGCAAGACCCTTGCCGGGAGCATCAGTGGGGCCGTGGCTAGGCCCGCACGTGCCAACGTTTCGCTGCCCCATGGCCGTTCTGATGCAACGACCAGCCCGCCAACTAGGCGAGCACCTGCGTGGCAGCATGCGGCTTCTAAGCCAACTAACCAAGCACCTGCGTGGTGGCAGGCAGATCTTCGTGAAGGCCCTGTCACCGCACCAGCACAGCAGCCAGCCAGCCAGCATGGCGCTGCATGCCTCGTCAGCTTTGATGCGCATCGAAGCAAGGCGAGGCGGCGATGGACGGGACGGGCTCTGTTGCCGTCCCCGATAAAGCAAGAGGGCACGTATGCAGCGCATTAAATGCGTTTGTCCTATGATGTCAGGCGATAAACTTGTACACTGTAGATACTTTCCACCTCATGTGTGCCACTGTGGCGACCCCTTTGACATATAAAAGGAGGCCCGAGGCGTACTGTGGAAGGATTCGGACTTTTTGGACTGGACACGCATAGTAGCTAGTCCAAGAACAGAAGAACACAAGATAAACACAGCGAAGCAGGACTAGGGTTTTACGCTTCTCAGCGGCTCGAACCTGGGTAAAAATCCATCATGTTGATCGTTAGATCTTCTCTTGGCGCACTCCTCATCCCTGTAGAACCGTAAAGGGGTCCACGCGATCCCATAGGTGTCGTTCGCACCGACATCTTTGGCGCGCCAGGCAGGGGGTGTTAGGTTGTGCAAACCTGATCTAGCAGTCAGCGCATTTTTTCCTGGATCACCATGGCTCCCAAGAAGAAGGCAATCGCGGCGATTGGTTCGTCTGGAGCCGGTCCGCCCGAGCCAGCGCGGACGGGCGGTGGTGCAGTCACGGATGGCGGCGAGGGTACGGATCACGAGCATCCACGACATTCTGGCAACCAAAGCCAGGCAAGCGGCGTTGTTCGCGCCCACGACGACAGGCCGCGCACCGCTGGGTCCAGGGACGGACCCGTGCTGCCTCTGGGCGGCGCAGTGACCTCCGGGGCACCCCGGCCGGCGCCCACGCCATGGCCTTCCCAGGTCGTGCGCGAGGAACGGCGCCACGACGTTGGAGACCACGGGCGTTCCCACGGAAGGAGCCCTCAGCGTCATCCTCGAGATGCGCAGGGCCAGCATGCACGCCATGATACTGGTGGAAACGGCACGCAGCCGCGGAACTGTGAGGGGGCTCCTTCCAACATGGTTGGAAGTCCGAGCACCTCCCGTTCCTCGTGCTTGTCGCTGCCCCCCACGCCAGCAGAGGCGCTAGCACGAGCGTCGTTGCTCCTCGACTTTCCTCCTGTTGCGGAGAAGCAGGAGGAGTGGAGGGCTGCTATCCACAGCCTTATTGGCCATGCCAATAAGGATGGGTATCAGGAGGCAGGCCCTTCGTGGCGTCGGTCCACCGAGCCGGTGCGTGTCGATGGCGGAAGGGCCAGAGGCGCCGCAACCACGATGCACTCCCCTCCACCACGCCAGCAACGGTCGTCAGCTCGGCAAGTCGATGCCCGTGATGATGGATCCACGGCATCGTCAAACCCACGAACTCGTCGTGACCAACGTCAAGTTCTTCGGGAACGATGCAAAGAGGACGCTCGAACTACCATCGAGTGGCGACGGGATGCACGCCAGCAATCTGATAGGCGCGCAGGGCCCACTGTGTACAGGCTTGCGCCGGGGGATACTGGTGACCTGCCTTACGAGGTAGCTTGTCCAGCCTTTACCCATGAGCTACGGCGGTTCCAGTGGCCCACTACCTGCACGTTCAAACCAGAGATCCCGGAGAAGTACGACGGCAAAGCTCATCCGTCCGAGTTCCTGAGCGTTTACACTATCGCCATGCAAGCTACGGAGCTCGGGATGGCAAGGTGCTTGCTAACTACTTCCCGTTGGTGCTCAAGCCCAACGTCAGGTCGTGGTTAATGCACCTGCTAGTAGATTCCATCTCCTCTTGGTCGGACCTGTGCCATGAGTTCGTTGGCGCCTTCACTGGAGGCCATACGGCTCCTGGCCAGGCAAGTGATTTACATCTCATCCCCCAGAAGGATAGCGAATCCTTGCGCAAATACATACAGAGATTCAGCCGTGTGCAGTACAACATCCCGGATGTTCATCCTGCTGCTGTCGTCAGCGCGTTCCATCAGAACGTGCGCAACCGCAAGATGTGTGAGGAGCTGGCGATGAACAAGATCACGGATGTTGCCGAGCTTTATGTTCTGGCCGACAGATGTGCTCGAGCTGAAGAGGGAAGTACCCCGGCGAAGATGCCGGTGTGGGAAGTGACTCTAAAGACGAGGATGTCATCGCCCCGGCAAAGAAGGGCCGACGACGCAACAGAAAGCACAAGGGCAAGACCGTGCTTGCCGTCGAGGAATCCGGCAACCCCGGCACCGCCAAGAAGGCCAAGGCTGACGACCCCGGCAAGGGGGTTGCCGGGTGCGCTGCCTGCCAGGACTTGGCGGCCGCCGACAAGCAATACTGCAAGATCCACCGCAGCAAAGGCCATGACCTCCAGAACTGCCGGTAGGTCGAGCAGCTTGTGGAGAGACAGAAAGCTGAGTATGAAAGGCAAGACAAAGAGAAGGGCCAGGATGGTGCTGACAGGCCCGGCAAGAAGCGCAGTGGCCAAGGAGGGCGCCGCGGCAAGGATAAGCAACAAGAGAGGCCTGCTCGAGGCCGCGACAAGAAAGAGGGAGATGATGACCATGAAGAGGACGACGATTCCAGCGAGCACGAGTTCCAAAAAGCCACAGAAGCCATGTGCATCGATGGTGGCGCCTCGTTACATTCTTCTCACCGCCAACTTAAACAGTGGGCGCGCGAGATCAATGCGACAGAGCCGTCGATCGATGCCCAGAAGCCATTGAGGTGGTCCAACACGCCTATCATTTTTTACGCCGAGGATCACCCTAACCGCACAACTGCGGTCGGGTGCTTGCCGTTGTTGGTCTCACCAACAATTCGCAACCTCAAGGTGACAAAAATGTTAGTGGACGGTGGGGCCGGCCTGAATTTGATCTCGCCCAAGGTGATAAAGAGGTTGCAAATCCCTGATGGAGATCTTGAAGAGACAGGCACGTTTCAAGGGGTCAATCCAGGGAGAAGCCAGCCCAGGAGAAAGATTACACTATCAGTCACATTTGGTGGTGAGCTGAACTACAGGACAGAAAAGATCATCTTTGATGTTGCCAAGGTCCCGTTACCATATAACGGGATCCTTGGCCGCCCAGCATTGGCTAAGTTTATGGCGGCATCGCACTACGCTTACAACACGCTGAAGATGCCCGGCCCGATGAGCATCATCACTGTCAACTCTGACAAGAAAGACGCGCTCATCTGCGCCGACCAGCTCTACCGGGAGGCGGTCGTAGCACCTGCCGCCAAGGCACTTGCTCTTGCCACTGGAGCTCCCGCAGAGAAGAAGACCGGCAAGACCTCTTGCCCTGGCAAGACCTCCTGCACCCACTCCGGCAAGCGCGCCTCTTTGGAGTGCTGCGCTTCCGTCGAGGAGGACGTGCTAGAGAGCTCCACCGGCAAGAGCAAGAAATCCAAGGCAGCGCCACTAGAGACCAAGAAGGTGCCCGTCAAGGAGGACGGCACGGGCAGAGCTTTCACCATAAGCTCCACCCTCGACAGCAAATAGGAAAGTGCGCTCGTCGCCTTCCTGCGGGAGAATGTTGATGTGTTTGCATGGCAGGCATCTAACATCCCCGGCGTTCCCAGGGAGGTGATTGAGCACCACCTTGCTGTCTGTCCTCATGCGCGGCCCGTCAAGCAGAAGGTCAGGAAGCAAGCTTTGGAGCGGCAAGAGTTTATCATCGAAGAGATTAGGAAGTTGGAGGCGGCAGGTTTAGTCAGAGGAGTGCTCCACCCAACCTGGTTGGCCAATCCGGTTGTGGTGCGCAAGGCGAATGGGAAATGGAGGCTGTGTATTGATTATACAGACATCAATAAAGCCTATCCAAAGGATCCTTTCCCTTTGCCGCGCATTGACCAGATCGTGGACTCCACTGCCGGGTGTGACTTGCTGTCATTCCTTGACGCCTACTCAGGATACCACCAAATCTTCATGACGAAGGAGGATGAAGAGAAAACCGCGTTCATCACCCCATGTGGTACATATTATTTTATACGAATGCCTTTCGGGTTGATGAGCGCCAGTTCGACATTTGCAAGGGCGGTCCAGATTGTTTTGAACCCCAGCTGCACAGAAATATGGAAGCATATATGGATGATATAGTGGTCAAAACCAAGGACAAGGCCACGCTCGTGCAGGATTTAGAGGAAACATTTGCAAACCTGCGCAAGATCAACCTCAAGCTCAACCCAGAGAAGTGCGTGTTCGGCGTCCCATCCGGCAAACTTCTTGGGTTCTTTGTGTCTCAATGCGGAATCGAAACAAATCCCGACAAGATCAAAGCGATTGAGCAGATTGAGGCGCCAAGACGAGTCAAGGACGTCCGTAGGCCCGCCGGCTGCGTTGCTGCTCTGAGTAGGTTCATCTCCAAAGCTGCTGAGCGCGCCCTCCCCTTTTTCAAAGTTTTGAAAAGGGCGGGTCCAGTGAAATGGACTCCGGAGGCAGAGGCAGCGCTTCAAGATTTGAAGAGGTACCTCTCCTCCACGCCAATACTAGTCACGCCTAAACCGCAAGAGCCGTTGCTACTATATCTAGCGGCGACGAATCAAGTGGTCAGCGCCGCACTAGTGGCACAGAGAGAAGTTGAGGAAGAAGCAGCGGCAGCGGCGAGGCCGTCGGATGATGGGCCGGAGCTCCCCCCGGCAAGGCCTGATGCCGGCAAGGCGGAACCCCCGGCAAAGCCCGATCCCGGCAAGACAGAGTCTGCGCATGTAGGCGAAGTCAAACAGAAGAAGAAGGTGATGCAGCACCCGGTTTATTTTGTCAGTTCCCTCTTGCAGGGGGCTAGATCAAGTTATTCTGGTATACAGAAGCTACTTTTTGGCCTCCTTATGGCCTCGAGAAAGCCGCGTCACTATTTCCAAGCGCATGAGATCACCGTCGTCACCCGCCTTCCTTTGCAACGAATCTTGCACAACCCGGATGCAACCGGGAGGGTTGTGGAGTGGGCGTTGGAGCTGTCGAGCTTTGGCCTCAAGTTTGAAAGTACTTCAACAATAAAGAGCCGAGCCTTGGCAGAGTTCATAGCAGAATGGACCTCAACGCCCGACAAAGAAATTCCAGAAACCACCCTTCCCGGCAAGGAGACGAGCGCTGATTGGATTATGTACTTTGATGGAGCTTTCTCACTGCAAGGTGCTGGTGCCGGCGTGCTACTCGTCGCACCCACCGGAGAGCGCCTCAAGTACGTGGTCCAGATGCACTTTCCCCGGGAAAAATCAACAAACAACACTGCGGAGTACGAGGGATTGCTTGCTGGTCTCAGGATCGCGGCAGACCTCGGAATCAGGAAGCTCATTGTCAGGGGTGATTCGCAGCTTGTCGTCAAACAAGTTAACAAGGATTACCAGAGCCCGTTGATGGAGGCCTATGTGGATGAAGTGAGGAGGTTGGAGGAGCATTTTGACGGCTTACAAGCAGAGCATGTTCCCCGAGCGGAGAACAGCATCGCCGATGACTTGTCAAAACGTGCTGCCCTCAAGTTGCCTGTGGAACCAGGTACTTTTGTGCTTCAATTAACCCAGCCATCCATTGAGTCATCAGCGGGACAGAACAAGCGAAGGAAGGCAGGCCCCGGCAAGTACTTTCTCGCTGAGCTCCCAGGAGCCGCCGGCAAGGAAGTTGCCGGGTATCCCAAGCTTGCCGGGGAGCAGTGGCCTCCGGTAGGGCCCCAAGCCCTGACTGTAGAAGCAGTTGCCCCTACGGCCGGGGATGAGCCTTTAGTCCTTGCCGTCGAGCCCCAAGCTCCGGCATGGGCGCAGCGCACTGTTCGTTTCCTCCAAACAGGGGAACTCCCTGAGGAGCAAGAAGAGGCAGAAAAGTAGCCCGTCGGTCCAGCATGTACCAGTTCGTGGATGATGCCCTATACAGAAGGAGACCGAGCGGTGTGAAACTGAAGTGCATTCCTCGGGAGGATGGACTGGAGCTGTTGGTAGAGATACATGGAGTCATGTGTGGCTCCCACATAGGGTCAAGAGCCCTTGCTGGCAAAGCGTTCCGGCAAGGTTTCTTCTGGCCCACTGCTCTCCAAGATACAACTGCACTAGTAACCAAGTGTGAAGCATGTCAGTTCCATTCGAAGAAACTCCGCCAACCAGCTCAAGCTCTTCAGACAATCCCTCTTTCCTGGCCATTTTTAGTCTGGGGGCTCGACATACTGGGCCCCTTTCCCCGTGCTGTCGGGGGCTTTGAGTACTTGTACGTCGCAATCGACAAGTTCACAAAGTGGCCGGAAGTGGAACCGGTGAGAAAGGTGACATCACAATCAGCCGTCAAGTTCTTCAAAGGACTAGTCTGCCATTTTGGTGTGCCAAATAGAGTCATCACCGACAACGACACGTAGTTCATGAGCCACACCTTCATGCAGTACATCCAAGACCTCGGCAGCAAGGTTTGTTTTGCTTCTGTTGCTCATCCCAGAAGTAACGGCCAGGCTGAGAGGGCGAATGCAGAAGTGTTGCGAGGCCTCAAGACCAGAACTTTTGACAGGCTACACAAGTGCGGAAGGCGCTGGATTGATGAATTGCCAACGGTTCTTTGGTCAATCAGAACGACGCCAAATCGAGCCACTGGCCAGACACCCTTTGCCCTGGTATACGGGGCAGAAGCAGTTCTCCCCACGGAACTCATATACGGGTCACCTCGAGTGCTCGCTTATGATGAGCTTGAGCAAGAGCAGTTGCGCCAAGATGATGCGACGCTCCTTGAGGAAGATTGTCTTCAGGCTGCTGTGCGAGCTACTCGCTACCAGCAAGCCTTGCGCCGCTATCATAGCCGCAAGGTTCACGCCCGAAGCCTTGAGGAAGGCGACCTTGTTCTTCGGCACGTTCAGTTGGCCAAGAATTCCAACAAGTTGACGCCAAAGTGGGAAGGCCCTTATCGGGTAATACGAGTCACCAGGCCCGGCGCAGTCCGCCTGGAGACCGAAGATGATAGAGGAAGGGGTGTCCCGATCTTTCGATGAGATGATAACTATCGATTTGGTGGAGTCGACTTTGACGATCCGACTACAAACGTGCACGACGTTGTGCCTTAGCAATCGCTAAACCAATCTCCCGAGGTTACTGACGATGCTGAAAGCACGATCAGCCTGACCACGAAGGTCTATTCCTGCACGCAATCGAAGAACAAGCAAGAATATGATAATGCAATCTGAATATTGCGAATATAGATGAAGTATTGATAAAGGTGGGGATCCGAAAGCGGTCTTGGTCTGGTCGTTGGACACAAACGAAGTACACGAAGTTGCAATGGCTAACTTTTAACTAAACAAATCCCAAGGAAAAATCTACTAGATGGATCTACTTATATAGGAGCAACGGGTGGTGGCCAAGGAGGTGGGAGGACGTCCCAAGGCAGCCTAAAACTAACCCTAGGTCGTACAAGGCTCATGGGCCCAAGTGGAGGTGATGCAACACCTTTGGACTTGTAGTTTGACTCGGATTCTGTTGCAGCGTCAGATTGTTTCATCGAGAACTCAACGCTCCGGACGAATTTGAAGGTGAATCCAACTGGGTTGGAAAGAGCACGAAATCTACTTTCCAACAAAAAAAGAATCACCCAATTCGGAGTCCGTATGAAATAGTTCTTGGCGTTTTGAGTCAGGTATGTCTGTGCAGTCCGAATCTGAATCCAGAACGTGAGAGACTTGGACTCTATCTTCTCTTGGCCCAAAAGTGACGTGAGAGGACTTTTTGAACAGCACCTAAACATCTCTTTTCCCCTTATCTTCATATGTGGATTGTACAAATGTCCCATACACCTGCAATTAGACATGACACAAAAGTTTGTGAAGTATTTTTGTCCTGGATGACATAAATAAATTATTGCATAGTTTGCATTAGAAATCACCTCACAAATATACAAGTATGCAATATTTTTGGTCGTATCCAAGGTAGTCATGTCCTCATCATCCTCCCCTTCTTGAAAACAAAGCCGTCCTCGGCGTTGCTTAAGCTGAACTGTGGCTAACAAAAGAGACAAGGTGTACATGTTGTATATGTATATGTCATCCAGTTTTACTTCCCTTAGTTTTTGCATATATGACACATGTATACATGAGTAACCTTCATAGTTCATAAGATCAGAAGATGGCATTCCGGTGAGCAATTCCTGGAATATCGAACATCTTCGCAAGTTTTACCCCTAAGGCGCGGTTGCCGGGAGCCCCGACAACCCCCCTTTTTGTACTAGCCTTGCTGGCAAGGCATATAACCCTATGTACAAAGCCAGGTGCAGACCCTGTGCGCAGCTAGAGGAACTTTTAGTATGTACAGTTTCCCGTTGATTTCCATGTTTATGTGTATACGTATATGCATGCTTGTCCAGGATAATGTACTGCTTTTTGATTCCAATAAATGTTAGTGGACCGCCAAGGTTCCATGCTCCTGTCCCCCCTTCTTTCCAGCCGCGGCAAGGACGCTCAATTCCGCCAAGGACTCGGCTCCGGCAAGAAGTTGGGAAGACTGCCCGGCACAGCGATCCCCGGCAAAAGAAAACAGATAAAGTTCATCTCTTGCCCATTCATGTTCGTAACCCATGACTTGTGTATTAGAAAACCTCGCCACTCTCTTGTAAACTCGGGTGCTCCCATCCCTGGCCCGAACGCTGTTTCGGTCAGGATGGTCGTAGTAGCCTTTGCTAAAAAGAAGGGTGACGAGGGGCTGGACCCTTTGTCTGTAACCCGGCAGATGTGATTCTTCGGCAGGCACAGAGGGCACCGGCAGGATAACTTGCTGAGAGGACTCGTTTATTTGCACTAAAGAGGCATTTCGCCTCTGCATGGACGTATACATGCACGGGTTCCCGGCAAGGCTGGTCTTTTTCACTGACATGCTGATACAAGTACAAATGTTACAGGACACAAGCATGGGCTCGAGAGATTACATTATTTAGAAATTAAGATTTGGCAAGTGCCTACAAGTTAAAAGAAAGATAAGTGCCCTGTAATCTCCGTTCTTGCCCTTTTCCTCCCAGGTGCGGCAGGTGAAGGCAAAAAAGAGGCGACGGGGAACACGCCGATGGAGAGCATGGCGGGGATGGCCCTCGGCGAGGCACGAGGCCGAGGATGGTGCTGCCACCGATGGTCAGCCGGAGTCGGAATCGGCGTCCTCCCGCCCGCTACCGTCGTCACCGCTGTAGCTATCCTCCTCATCACTGTCGCTCGAGGAGGAGGTTTCGTTGTCAGTGGAGCTCTCCACGCAGCACCCTAAGCGGATTCCCGAGCGCCCGAAGACCTTGACGGAGAGTAGGCCGTTCTCCATTAATTTGAACTAGAGAACGTGCCCCTCCGACAGGATATGGGCATGGGCGAAGGTCTTCCACCCACGGCGGAAGTACATGACGTGAGGGGTGGGGAAGTCGACGTCGACCCACATGCCGCCGTTCCCGCAGCCCCTCATATGCAACCTCAAGGCCTGTGGCGGATCAAGCTCCATTACCCGAGCAAACGGGGTGGGGAGGCGGAGGTGACCGCACACTGGTTTGTACAGCCTGATGAAGAACTCGCGGGGCTGATCTCCGACATGGCCTTCCATTGGAGGGGAAGCCATTGGCGGAAGCACGGCCAGTGCGCCGCCCCGTCCTCCTCTCCCCCGAGCGCCACGGCGGCCTCGACCTCGCCCCCTCCCTCTTCCTCTCACGGCGGGCTCCACCGCCATGAGCTCCGGAGGAGGGGGGACACGCTGTCGAGCAGAAGCCCTCGTCGCCGCCATGGGAGCGCCGGCGCGCCCCCTCACCATGGCAAGTGGAGGAAAGGGACCAAGCAGGTAGAAGATGAATGCAGAAAGGACGCCGTCCCTCTTCCCTTTTTATAGAGGGGCGGGGCTGGGGCTCGGCCCCCCAACCTAAGGACGGCCGCCCCACTCGACCAATGCGGCCGCCAGAGGCGCAGGGAATCAAGACCGACCCGCTGCTCCAATCAGCAACGCCCGGCTTCCCGCCTCGGCGTTAAGGCCCGTGCCCTCCGTATCTGCCACCTACCCTCCGTGAGGCATGGAGGACACGTGGCGGGCGAGCCGAAATTGAGGAGACAAGTGTGACAACCGTTTCCCACGACCCGAGTCCACTTTGTAAATGAGCAGCGCCCCTGCGGCTTCCTCTTTTTTTTATGGGGAAGGCGCGGGCCGCCTCTTTACTATTCACCATGAGGCGACGCAAGCGTGCTGCGACCGTTCCACGTACGACCCCCACGTCACGCACTCAATGCGGATCATGGGGAAGCGCAACTGGCGAAGAAGTTACCGCAGTTAAAACTCTGCCACGCGTGCCCGCGCACCGTTCTGGGCCTGGCCCAACAACGCTTCGCGCTTATGTCTGGCCCAGGCCCGGGGGCTCCTGTCGGTGTACAAAAGTAGGGGCCTTTTTGTACCCCTTTACTTGTGCACGGGCAGTCGTAGCCACACCTGCGACCATGCTCGGCGGGGCAGAGGAAGGAAAGACTCAGGGGCGCCTACGTGGTGGCATGCAGATCTTTGTGAAGACCAAAGGCCTGCGAGTCTAGATAAGGACTAGAAGACGGAGACCCCCGGCAAGATCCTTGCCGGGGACGGCTGCAAGACCCCCGGCAAGATCCTTGCCGGGGACGGCCGCAAGACCCCCGGCAAGATCCTTGCCGGGGACGGCCGCAAGACCCCCGGCAAGATCCTTGCCGGGGATGGAGGCGAGACCCCGGCAAGACCCTTGTTGGGAGCATCAGTGGGGCCGCGGCCAGGCCCGCACCTGCCAATGTTTCGCTGCCCCACGGCCGTTCCGATGCAACGACCAGCCCGCCAACTAGGCGAGCACCTGCGTGGCAGCATGCGGCTTCTTGAGGGGCATGATTTTCCCGTCAACGAAAATGACCGAGAATTCCCAATACTTTCCATGCTAGATACATCATAGTTAGTTCCCAAATATAAAATAAAGTTTACTCCTTTTTCCACCATTCTTTCACAATCCATGGCTAGCCGTATCCACGGGTGCCTTCCATACCAACACTTTCCAAGGAAGTTATTGTTGACAACATAAAGTAAATTTCTTTTTCAATCCGGGACTGGGCATCCCTATTACCGGCCACACTCTCGTGCAATGACAAGTGAATAAACACTCATCATGAGAATAACACATCTAGCATGGAAAAATATTGGCCACCCCCTATTGCTTCATGAGCGGTACGGCACACAAAAAGGAAATTCATTTTGAAAATTAGAGTTGGCACATACAAATTTACTTGGAATGGCATGGAAATACCGCATATAGGTAGGCATTGTGGACTCATTTGGCATAACTTGATTTAAGGAGTTTGGATGCACAAGTAGTATTCCCACTTAGTACAAGGGAAGGCTAGCAAATAGATTGAGAAGCAACCTACCAAAAAAACGATCATAAACGAGCATTAAACATAACTAACACCGAATAATGCACCACAAGTAGGATATAACTTCATTGCATAACCATTGACTTTCGTGCTTGCATAGGGAATCACAAACCTTAACACCAATATTCCTACTAAAGCATAATTACTCACCAACATGACTCACATATTACTATCTCCATATCACAAAACTATTGCAAGGAATCAAGTTTATATTGTCTGATAGAGGCGAGGGTGTCCCGATCTTTCGATGAGATGATAGCTATCGTTTTTGGTGGAGTAGACTTTGACGATCCGACTACGAACGTGCGAGGACGTCGCGCCTTAGCAATCGCTAAACCAACTCCTAGAGGTTATTGACCACGCCGGAGCACAATCAACCTGACCACGAGGGTCTATCTCCTGCAAGCAAACGAAGAACAAGCAAGAAACTAAGATTTGCAATCTGGATATTGCGAATATAAGATGAAAGCTTTATTGATCAAGGTGGGGTTCTGTGACGTCTTGGTCTGGTCGTTGAACACAAACGAAGTACGCGAAGTTGCAGCTATGGCGAACTTTTAATCTAAACAAAACCCAAAGTCTAAACGGTGCCCTAAGGGCTGTATATATGGAGGAAGAGGGGGGGGATTTCGTGGCCCTTGAAGGAGGGGTCCGAAACCAACCCTATCTCTTGTTTCCCCACACATACGGACTCTAAAAATAGCCTATACTCAATTATTTCGAAATTACATGGGCCTGGCCCAATAATAAGGTGACGCAGCACCTATAATAGCCTCTGGACGAAATTTATGAAGTGACATCTTGTATATTTCGTCCAAGGCTTCCTGCACTCATTATGGTGGCTTCAAAGTCCTGAAATCATCACTTGTAACTCCGTTCTTGTTCCCCTTGTGCATGCCATCATCTCCATGCTTGAACTTGCTCCAAGGTTCCTCTTTCTTGTCCAAGCTAGGCCCTTCATTTGTAAGCAAAACAAATGTATCCAATTTAGGCAGCATCATATTCTCAGGAACAGCACAAGGACTAAGGGATTCGCGTATATAACCTTTGTCGAGCAACTCCTGTACTTGACGCATAATCTCCTTCGTCTCCTCTGGATTGGTACGGTATGGCGCACGGTTTGGCAACGAAGCACCGGGAATTAAGTCAATCTGATGCTCAATCCCGCGAATAGGTTGTAATCCCGGTGGCACGTCTTGTGGAAAGACGTCAGCGAACTCCTGCAAAATGTTAGTGACCGCAGGAGGCAAAGAGGAAGGCACGTCCTCGAATGAAAATAACGCCTCTTTGCACACAAAAGCATAGCAAACAGAATTGCTGAAATCTAGATCATCAATATCAGATTTGGTGGCAAGTAAGCATGCACTTTTCAATTTAATTTCAGAAGCAACACTAGATGGTTTATTATTAGGCTTCATTTGTTGCTCCAATTCTTTTGCCACAATCTGATTTTCACTCTTATTTTTCTCCTGTTTTGCTTTACTAGCTCTATTAATATCATCTTTCAAAATAGAATCAGGAGTCATAGGAAGCAAAGTAATATGTTTATCCTTATGAACAAGAGTATACTGATTGTTTCTACCATGGTGTACAGAATTTTTATCAAATTGCCATGGTCTACCAAGTAATAATGAACATGCTTGCATGGGTACCACATCACAATCAACATAATCAGCATATGTAGAGATACTAAAATGCACACGAACAGTACGTGTTACCTTAACCTTGCCGCTGTTGTTGAACCATTGGATATAGTAAGGATGTGGATGTGGTCTTGTGGTGAGAGATAGCTTCTCCACCATCTCCATGCTAGCCAAGTTGTTGCAGCTCCCTCCATCTATGCTGACGCGAACAGAACGTTCCTTCACAACTCCCTTTGTATGGAACAAATTATGCCTCTGATTTTGCTCAGCTTGTGTGACCTGCACACTCAAAACACGTTGAGCAACTAAACATTCATACCTGTCAGCGTCTTCAGGAGCCATGTATTGCGTCTCATGATCAGAATCATCTCCACCGTGTTCTTCACTTGTAATAAGAGCCAAAGTCTCCTCATCATAGTCACTAGCGGACTCATACCCACCATCCTCAGTAGCAATCATAACACGCGGAGATTGGCATTCTCTCGCATAACGACCTCTTCCCTTACAACGACGACAAATAATATCATGTGTGTGCCCTGTTGATGCCATAGATGAAGAAGAGCTCTGGGCAGGCCCAGAAGGTGTACTCTTGGCAGATGGTGGTGGTGGTGCCTGTTTTCTTGTATCTCGATTGGAATTGGCGGCTGAAGTCAGTGGTGCCGCAGTAGGACGTGTGGGAGTAGAGGAGGCACGCGGTGTCCATGATGAAGATCGACCTGCAGAAAAATTAGTTCGCGCCAATGCCTGTCGATCCTGCACTTCACGTTCAGCTTTACAAGCAAGATGGAATAAACGAGTGATATTATTATACTCCTTATACTCTAGAATGGTTTGAATCTCTCTATTTAATCCACCCATGAAACGTGCAAGCATAGCTTCATTCTCCTCAACAATACCACATCTAATCATGCCAGTTTGTAATTCCTGATAATATACTTCTACAGAATTTTTTCCTTGTCTTAAGCGCTGCAATTTTTGAAGTAATTCACGTTGATAATATGGTGGAACCCAACGAGTACGCATAGCAGTTTTCAAAGCAGCCCACGTAGCTGGGATAGGATATAATCTACAATGTTCAGACCACCATACACATGCAAAACTAGTGAAAGCACAAACAGCAGCAGCAACACGTCGTTCCTCGGGATATTGTAAACATGTAAAACGTTGTTCAGTTTCTAACTCCCAAGTAAGATATATATCAGGAACATATCTACCCTCGAATGGTGGAATATTCAATTTTAATTTAGGAAGATGGTCATGATCTCGTACCTGAAGTGGTGGTGCAGGCCTACCATTGCGATTATTTGCATGTGGACGACCTGGTGCTGGTGGTTGCACGTAGTTATGATTTTGATCAACCTCATCCTCATAATCGCCCGCGTAATCATCGTCCTCCTCGGCACCAGCAGCAGCAGGAGCAGGAGCCAAAGAAGCATCAACAGTAGGTACAGCAGCACCAGAAGTTTGGCCATCCTCAAGAGGAACACGCTTCGCTCGTCCGAACTGATTTGGAAGGGGGCGTTGTTGTTGTCGTTGCAGAGGTGCGACAGGTGCAGCCGGTGGTGGTTGGGGAAGACGCGTGAGCAATTCATTAAACTTGTTATCCAGCTTTGTCTCGAACGACTTCTCCATGCCATCTATCTTCTCCATGGCCTCTTCAAATCTGTTTAGCACATCTCCCACCTGGCCACTCATCATTTGCTGAAATTTATCATGCAACTCCTTGTTCGTCATGTTCTCCCAGTCAATCTCGTCGGCTTGTGATCCTGCCATGGTTAGCAGCAATAGAAACACACCAGAATATGATCCTACAGACTACTAGAAAGTGGTGGTGGTGTGGTGTGGTGTCACAAATCCGTCAAGCAAATCTCAAATTCTTACCAGTTCTTACCCAGCAGCAGGTGGTGATCGGCAACCTTTGTAGTCAAAACTCTCAGAGCTTGGACAGAGCGATTGCCAGGTGGTGTCAAACGCACGATGTAGATGTATGTGGAGCTAGGAAGGCTTATGATATGGTAGCAAAAAGGGTCAGCAATAATCAATTCAGAGATGCAATGTTGAATAAACTCTCAACGACGGTACTGTGCTGGTCCTAGGCTAGACCGTGCTAGAGACGCGAGCCTAGAACACTAACAAAAATCACGGCGCTGCACGTAAACAAGGGAGGAGCACACTCTGAATTTTTTTTTTTTGCACTTTTTTTTCCTCTTTTTTATTTTTATTTTTTTTTTGCTCCGCAACAAATTTTTTTCGAAAAAGTCTACAAATGGTCTAAAAACTGCCTAGCCAGAATTTTCCAGACTTAGTTTTTTTTTTAAACTGGAACTATTTTTCTTCTGCGGGTAGCACGAAAATTGGGGATTCCGACTTGTTCACGACTCGTAGTATCGCGTGATCTGGAACTCTAAAATAAAGGAATAAATACTGGACTCGGACTAGGACAGGTGGCAAAGATGAATATGGTGGAACTCGGACTGGTGATGGTATATGACGGTAGTATATGTGGGCTCGGATTGGTGGTGGTATATGGACTCGGATCGGTGGTGGTATCTGGACTCGGATCGGTGGTGGTATATGGTAGGGGCGATGATGATGGTGCGGCGGCGGCGTGACAACTTGTGAACAGAACTCGAAACTCTAAAGAACTAGACGCTAAGACCAGCAACTTGACACGACGATGCAACCGCAAATTCAACAAAGCAAAAACCCTAAAAAGATTATGCAAAGGCTCAGATTGGTTCGGATATGATGAACTAACCCTAAATATTTTTTTTGGCTTTTTCCTGGACTGTAGGTATGAAGAACAGACTCGATCTAAACTACGAAAAACTGTAAATCTCACCGAGCAACCTGGGAATCTGATACCACTTGATAGAGGCGAGGGTGTCCCGATCTTTCGATGAGATGGTAACTATCGATTTGGTGGAGCCGACTTTGACGATCCGACTACAAACGTGCACGACGTTGCGCCTTAGCAATCGCTAAACCAACTCCGAGAGGTTATTGACCACGCCGGAGCACAATCAACCTGACCACGAGGGTCTATCTCCTGCAAGCAAACGAAGAACAAGCAAGAAACTAAGATTTGCAATCTGGATATTGCGAATATAAGATGAAAGCTTTATTGATCAAGGTGGGGTTCTGTGACGTCTTGGTCTGGTCGTTGAACACAAACGAAGTACGCGAAGTTGCAGCTATGGCGAACTTTTAATCTAAACAAAACCCAAAGTCTAAATGGTGCCCTAAGGGCTGTATATATGGAGGAAGAGGGGGGGATTTCGTGGCCCTTGAAGGAGGGGTCCGAAACCAACCCTATCTCTTGTTTCCCCACACATACGGACTCTAAAAATAGCCTATACTCAAGTATTTCGAAATTACATGGGCCTGGCCCAATAATAAGGTGACGCAGCACCTATAATAGCCTCTGGACGAAATTTATGAAGTGGCATCTTGTATATTTCGTCCAAGGCTTCCTGCACTCCTTATGGTGGCTTCAAAGTCCTGAAATCATCACTTGTAACTCCGTTCTTGTTCCCCTTGCGCATGCCATCATCTCCATGCTTGAACTTGCTCCAAGGTTCCTCTTTCTTGTCCAAGCTAGGCCCTTCATTTGTAAGCAAAACAAATGTATCCAATTTAGGCAGCATCATATTCTCATGAACTTTAGAATCATTACCAAGAAACGAAAGCACCTGATAATTTAATTGGCGTGCGCGAGCTCTAGTAATTGGTCCAGTATGTATAGAAGCAGGGGCTGTGGGTGTAACAATGGTATTGATGTCCTCATCATCCTCCCCTTCTTGAAATGAAGTCGTCCACGACGGAACCTCATCTTCCTCACCCAAATAAGGCTTTTGATCTGCAATGTTAAAAGTGGGACTAACCCCAAAATCTGCAGGCAGCTCAAGTTTATATGCGTTATCATTTATTTTCTCTAACACCTTAAAAGGACCATCAGCACGTGGCATTAGCTTTGATTTGCGCAAATCAGGAAATCTATCCTTACGCAAATGTAACCAAACAAGATCTCCAGGTGCAAACACAACATGTTTTCTACCCTTATCTCCAGCAAGTTTATATTTAGCATTCATACGCTCAATGTTCTCCTTAGTTAACTCATGCATTTTTAAGATCAATTCAGCACGTTGTTTAGCATCAAAATTAACCTTCTCCGAAGATGGAAGAGGCAACAAATCAATTGGTGCACGAGGAAGGAAACCATACACAATATCAAAAGGACACATCTTAGTAGTAGAATGCAATGAACGATTATAAGCAAATTCAATATGAGGCAAGCATTCTTCCCACATTTTCTTGTTGATAGAGGCGGGGGTGTCCCGATCTTTCGATGAGATGATAGCTATCGATTTGGTGGAGTCGACTTTGACGATCCGACTACAAACGTGCACGACGTTGCGCCTTAGCAATCGCTAAACCAATCTCCCGAGGTTACTGACGATGCTGAAAGCACGATCAGCCTGACCACGAAGGTCTATTCCTGCACACAATCGAAGAACAAGCAAGAATATGATAATGCAATCTAAATATTGCGAATATATATGAAGTGCTGTTAAAAGTGGGGATCCGAAGCGGTCTTGGTCTGGTCGTTGGACACAAACGAAGTACACGAAGTTGCAATGGCTAACTTTTAACTAAACAAATCCCAAAGTCTAAACGGTGCCCTAAGGGATGTATATATGGAGGAAGAGGAGGGGATTTCGTGGCCCTTGAAGGAGGGGTCCGAAACCAACCCTATCTCTTGTTTCCCCACACATACGGACTCTAAAAACAGCCTATACTCAAGTATTTCGAAATTACATGGGCCTGGCCCAATAATAAGGTGACGCAGCACCTATTATAGCCTCTGGACGAAATTTATGAAGTGACATCTTGTATATTTCGTCCAAGGCTTCCTGCACTCATTATGGTGGCTTCAAAGTCCTGAAATCATCACTTGTAACTCCGTTCTTGTTCCCCTTGTGCATGCCATCATCTCCATGCTTGAACTTGCTCCAAGGTTCCTCTTTCTTGTCCAAGCTAGGCCCTTCATTTGTAAGCAAAACAAATGTATCCAATTTAGGCAGCATCATATTCTCATGAACTTTAGAATCATTACCAAGAAACGAAAGTACCTGATATTTTAATTGGCGTGCGCGAGCTCTAGTAATTGGTCCGGTATGTATAGAAGCAGGGGTTGTGGGTGTAACAATGGTATTGATGTCCTCATCACTTGTTATTCTTCAAAACAGCCCTAAGCATAGTAGACAATGATCTATTGACTACTTCAGTTTGTCCATCAGTTTGGGGGTGACATGTAGTACTAAAAAGCTGTTTAGTCCCCAACTTAGCCCATAAACATCTCCAAAAGTGGCTAAGAAATTTCGTATCACGATCTGAAACAATAGTATTTGGCACACCATGCAAGCGTATAATTTCACGAAAGAACAAATCAGCAACATTAACAGCATCATCGCTTTTATGACATGGTATAAAGTGTGCCATTTTCGAGAACCTATCCACGACAACAAATATGCTATCCCTCCCCTTCTTTGTTCGAGGTAAACCTAAAACAAAGTCCATAGATATATCCTCCGAAGGAACGCTAGGTACAGGCAAAGGCATATATAAACCATGAGGATTGAGTCGTGACTTAGCTTTTTGACATGTAGTGCAGCGAGCAACAAAACGCTCAACATCCCGTCTCATCTTTGGCCAAAAGAAATGTGTAGCAAGTATATCCTCCGTCTTCTTCACGCCAAAGTGTCCCATTAATCCTCCTCCATGCGCCTCCTGCAACAACAAAAGACGAACGGAGCTAGCTGGAATGCATAGCTTGTTAGCATGAAACACAAATCCATCGTTAACGACGAACTTGTTCCATGTTCTCCCTTCCTTACAATTCTGCAATACATCTTTAAATTCAGCATCATGCACATATTGATCTTTGATGGTCTCCAAACCAAATATTTTAAAGTCAAGTTGTGAAAGCATAGTATAACGACGAGACAATGCATCAGCAATAACATTTTCTTTACCCTTCTTGTGTTTAATGACATAAGGGAAAGTCTCAATAAATTCAACCCATTTAGCATGTCTACGGTTCAGTTTTGCTTGACTTTTAATGTGTTTCAAAGATTCATGATCAGAATGTATAACAAATTCTTTGGGCCATAAATAATGTTGCCATGTTTCTAAGGTCCGAACAAGAGCATATAATTCTTTATCATAAGTAGAATAGTTCAGACTAGGCCCACTCAATTTTTCAGAAAAGTTTGCAACAGGTTTGCCATCTTGTAATAAAACACCTCCTAATCCAATTCCACTAGCATCACATTCAAGCTCAAAAGTCTTATTAAAATCAGGAAGTTGGAGTAAAGGAGCATGTGTCAACTTATCTTTCAATACCGTGAAGGCTTCTTCCTGTGAGGTACCCCAAACAAAAGGCACATCCTTCTTTGTAAGCTCATTGAGAGGTGCAGCAATGGTGCTGAAATCTCTCACAAAACGCCTATAGAAACCAGCGAGTCCAAGAAAACTCCTCACTTGAGTGGCCGTTTTGGGCTGTGGCCAACTCTCAATAGCTTCAATCTTGGCTTTATCAACTTCAATTCCCTGTGGAGTAACAACATAGCCAAGAAAAGATACTCGGTCGGTGCAAAAGGTGCACTTCCCAAGGTTACCAAACAAACGTGCATCACGTAAAGCAATAAAAACAGCACGTAAATGTTCCAAATGTTCCTCCAAAGATCTGCTATAAATCAGTATATCATCAAAATAGACTACCACAAATCGTCCAATGAAAGCACGTAAAACTTCGTTCATTAATCTCATGAAAGTATTAGGTGCATTAGTTAACCCAAAAGGCATGACTAACCACTCATATAATCCAAACTTTGTTTTAAATGCTGTTTTCCATTCATCCCCCAATTTCATACGAATTTGATGGTATCCACTACGCAAATCAACTTTGGAGAATATTGTAGAGCCACTCAATTCATCAAGCATATCATCTAGTCTAGGAATAGGATGACGATAACGAATAGTAATATTATTAATGCCTCTACAATCAACACACATACGCGATGTACCATCCTATTTCGGCACTAGAATAATAGGAACAGCACAAGGACTAAGGGATTCGCGTATATAACCTTTGTCGAGCAACTCCTGTACTTGACGCATAATCTCCTTCGTCTCCTCTGGATTGGTACGGTATGGCGCACGGTTTGGCAACGAAGCACCGGGAATTAAGTCAATCTGATGCTCAATCCCGCGAATAGGTGGTAATCCCGGTGGCACGTCTTGTGGAAAGACGTCAGCGAACTCCTGCAAAATGTTAGTGACCGCAGGAGGCAAAGAGGAAGGCACGTCCTCGAATGAAAATAACGCCTCTTTGCACACAAAAGCATAGCAAACAGAATTGCTGAAATCTAGATCATCAATATCAGATTTGGTGGCAAGTAAGCATGCACTTTTCAATTTAATTTCAGAAGCAACACTAGATGGTTTATTATTAGGCTTCATTTGTTGCTCAAATTCTTTTGCCACAATCTGATTTTCACTCTTATTTTTCTCCTGTTTTGCTTTACTAGCTCTATTAATATCATCTTTCAAAATAGAATCAGGAGTCATAGGAAGCAAAGTAATATGTTTATCCTTGTGAACAAGAGTATACTGATTGTTTCTACCATGGTGTACAGAATTTTTATCAAATTGCCATGGTCTACCAAGTAATAATGAACATGCTTGCATGGGTACCACATCACAATCAACATAATCAGCATATGTAGAGATACTAAAATGCACACGAACAGTACATGTTACCTTAACCTTGCCGCTGTTGTTGAACCATTGGATATAGTAAGGATGTGGATGTGGTCTTGTGGTGAGAGATAGCTTCTCCACCATCTCCATGCTAGCCAAGTTGTTGCAGCTCCCTCCATCTATGATGACGCGAACAGAACGTTCCTTCACAACTCCCTTTGTATGGAACAAATTATGCCTCTGATTTTGCTCAGCTTGTGTGACCTGCACACTCAAAACACGTTGAGCAACTAAACATTCATACCTGTCAGCGTCTTCAGGAGCCATGTATTGCGTCTCATGATCAGAATCATCTCCACCGTGTTCTTCACTTGAAATAAGAGCCAAAGTCTCCTCATCATAGTCACTAGCGGACTCATACCCACCATCCTCAGTAGCAATCATAACACGCGGAGATTGGCATTCTCTCGCATACTGACCTCTTCCCTTACAACGACGACAAACAATATCATGTGTGTGCCCTGTTGATGCCATAGATGAAGAAGAGCTCTGGGCAGGCCCAGAAGGTGTACTCTTGGCAGATGGTGGTGGTGGTGCCTGTTTTCTTGTATCTCGATTGGAATTGGCGGCTGAAGTCAGTGGTGCCGCAGTAGGACGTGTGGGAGTAGAGGAGGCACGCGGTGTCCATGATGAAGATCGACCTGCAGAAAAATTAGTTCGCGCCAATGCCTGTCGATCCTGCACTTCACGTTCAGCTTTACAAGCAAGATGGAATAAACGAGTGATATTATTATACTCCTTATACTCTAGAATGGTCTGAATCTATCTATTTAATCCACCCATGAAACGTGCAAGCATAGCTTCATTCTCCTCAACAATACCACATCTAATCATGCCAGTTTGTAATTCCTGATAATATTCTTCTACAGAATTTTTTCCTTGTCTTAAGCGCTGCAATTTTTGAAGTAATTCACGTTGATAATATGGTGGAACCCAACGAGTACGCATAGCAGTTTTCAAAGCAGCCCACGTAGCTGGAATAGGATATAATCTACAATGTTCAGACCACCATACACATGCAAAACTAGTGAAAGCACAAACAGCAGCAGCAACACGTCGTTCCTCGGGATATTGTAAACATGTAAAACGTTGTTCAGTTTCTAACTCCCAAGTAAGATATATATCAGGAACATATCTACCCTCGAATGGTGGAATATTCAATTTTAATTTAGGAAGATGGTCATGATCTCGTACCTGAAGTGGTGGTGCAGGCCTACCATTGCGATTATTTGCATGTGGACGACCTGGTGCTGGTGGTTGCACGTAGTTATGATTTTGATCAACCTCATCCTCATAATCGCCCGCGTAATCATCCTCCTACTCGGCACCAGCAGCAGCAGGAGCAGGAGCCAAAGAAGCATCAACAGTAGGTACAGCAGCACCAGAAGTTTAGCCATCCTCAAGAGGAACACGCTTCGCTCGTCCGAACTGATTTGGAAGGGGGCGTTGTTGTTGTCGTTGCAGAGGTGCGACAGGTGCAGCCGGTGGTGGTTGGGGAAGACGCGTGAGCAATTCATTAAACTTGTTATCCAGCTTTGTCTCAAACGACTTCTCCATGCCATCTATCTTCTCCATGGCCTCTTCAAATCTGTTTAGCACATCTCCCACCTGGCCACTCATCATTTGCTGAAATTTATCATGCAACTCCTTGTTCGTCATGTTCTCCCAGTCAATCTCGTCGGCTTGTGATCCTGCCATGGTTAGCAGCAATAGAAACACACAAGAATATGATCCTACAGACTACTAGAAAGTGGTGGTGGTGTGGTGTGGTGTCACAAATCCGTCAAGCAAATCTCAAATTCTTACCAGTTCTTATCCAGCAGCAGGTGGTGATCGGCAACCTTTGTAGTCAAAACTCTCAGAGCTTGGACAGAGCGATTGCCAGGTGGTGTCAAACACACAATGTAGATGTATGTGGAGCTGGGAAGGCTTATGATATGGTAGCAAAAAGGGTCAGCAATAATCAATTCAGAGATGCAATGTTGAATAAACTCTCAACGACGGTACTGTGCTGGTCCTAGGCTAGACCGTGCTAGAGACGCGAGCCTAGAACACTAACAAAAATCACGGCGCTGCACGTAAACAAGGGAGGAGCACACTCTGAATTTTTTTCTTTTCTTTTTTTTTGCACTTTTTTTTTCCTCTTTTTTTTCGAAAAAGTCTACAAATGGTCTAAAAACTGCCTAGCCAGAATTTTCCAGACTTAGTTTTTTTTTTTGAAACTGGAACTATTTTTCTTCTGCGGGTAGCACGAAAATTGGGGAATCCGACTTGTTCACGACTCGTAGTATCGCGTGATCTGGCACTCTAAAATAAAGGAATAAATACTGGACTCGGACTAGGACTGGTGGCAGAGATGAATCTGGTGGAACTCGGACTGGTGATGGTATATGACGGTAGTATATGTGGGCTCGGATTGGTGGTGGTATATGGACTCGGATCGGTGGTGGTATATGGACTCGGATCGGTGGTGATCAGAGAAATAGCAGATAAGCTGTGGTGGTATATGGTAGGGGCGATGATGATGGTGCGGCGGCGGCGTGACAACTTGTGAACAGAACTCGAAACTCTAAAGAACTAGACGCTAAGACCAGCAACTTGACACGACGATGCAACCGCAAATTCAACAAAGCAAAAACCCTAAAAAGATTATGCAAAGGCTCAGATTGGTTCGGATATGATGAACTAACCCTAAATTTTTTTTTTGGCTTTTTCCTGGACTGTAGGTATGAAGAACAGACTCGATCTAAACTACGAAAAACTGTAAATCTCACCGAGCAACCTGGGAATCTGATACCACTTGATAGAGGCAAGGGTGTCCCGATCTTTCGATGAGATGATAGCTATCGTTTTTGGTGGAGTAGACTTTGACGATCCGACTACGAACGTGCGAGGACGTCGCGCCTTAGCAATCGCTAAACCAACTCCGAGAGGTTATTGACCACGCCGGAGCACAATCAACCTGACCACGAGGGTCTATCTCCTGCAAGCAAACGAAGAACAAGCAAGAAGCTAAGATTTGCAATCTGGATATTGCGAATATAAGATGAAAGCTTTATTGATCAAGGTGGGGTTCTGTGACGTCTTGGTCTGGTCGTTGAACACAAACGAAGTACGCGAAGTTGCAGCTATGGCGAACTTTTAATCTAAACAAAACCCAAAGTCTAAACGGTGCCCTAAGGGCTGTATATATGGAGGAAGAGGAGGGGATTTCGTGGCTCTTGAAGGAGGGGTCCGAAACCAACCCTATCTCTTGTTTCCCCACACATACGGACTCTAAAAACAGCCTATACTCAAGTATTTCGAAATTACATGGGCCTGGCCCAATAATAAGGTGACGCAGCACCTATAATAGCCTCTGGACGAAATTTATGAAGTGACATCTTGTATATTTCGTCCAAGGCTTCCTGCACTCATTATGGTGGATTCAAAGTCCTGAAATCATCACTTGTAACTCCGTTCTTGTTCCCCTTGTGCATGCCATCATCTCCATGCTTGAACTTGCTCCAAGGTTCCTCTTTCTTGTCCAAGCTAGGCCCTTTATTTGTAAGCAAAACAAATGTATCCAATTTAGGCAGCATCATATTCTCATGAACTTTAGAATCATTACCAAGAAACGAAAGTACCTGATATTTTAATTGACGTGCGCGAGCTCTAGTAATTGGTCCAGTATGTATAGAAGCAGGGGCTGTGGGTGTAACAATGGTATTGATGAGCACTTGATAGAGGCGAGGGTGTCCCGATCTTTCGATGAGATGATATCTATCGTTTTTGGTGGAGTAGACTTTGACGATCCGACTACGAACGTGCGAGGACGTCGCGCCTTAGCAATCGCTAAACCAACTCCGAGAGGTTATTGACCACGCCGGAGCACAATCAACCTGACCCCGAGGGTCTATCTCCTGCAAGCAAACGAAGAACAAGCAAGAAACTAAGATTTGCAATCTGGATATTGCGAATATAAGATGAAAGCTTTATTGATCGAGGTGGGGTTCTGTGACGTCTTGGTCTGGTCGTTGAACACAAACGAAGTACGTGAAGTTGCAGCTATGGCGAACTTTTAATCTAAACAAAACCCAAAGTCTAAACGGTGCCCTAAGGGCTGTATATATGGAGGAAGAGGGGGGGATTTCGTGGCCCTTGAAGGAGGGGTCCGAAACCAACCCTATCTCTTGTTTCCCCACACATACGGACTCTAAAAATAGCCTATACTCAAGTATTTCGAAATTACATGGGCCTGGCCCAATAATAAGGTTACGCAGCACCTATAATAGCCTCTGGACGAAATTTATGAAGTGGCATCTTGTATATTTCGTCCAAGGCTTCCTGCACTCCTTATGGTGGCTTCAAAGTCCTGAAATCATCACTTGTAACTCCGTTCTTGTTCCCCTTGCGCATGCCATCATCTCCATGCTTGAACTTGCTCCAAGGTTCCTCTTTCTTGTCCAAGCTAGGCCCTTCATTTGTAAGCAAAACAAATGTATCCAATTTAGGCAGCATCATATTCTCATGAACTTTAGAATCATTACCAAGAAACGAAAGTACCTGATAATTTAATTGGCGTGCGCGAGCTCTAGTAATTGGTCCAGTATGTATAGAAGCAGAGGCTGTGGGTGTAACAATGGTATTGATGTCCTCATCAGCAGCGGTGGTGGTATATGGTGCGGCGGCGGCGTGACAAACTGTGACAGAACTCGAAACTCTAAGGACTAGACGCTAAGACCAGCAACTAGACACGACGATGCAACCGCAAACTCAACAAAGCAAAAACCCTAAAAAGATTATGCAAAGGCTCAGATTGGTTCGGATATGATGAACTAACCCTAATTTTTTTTTGGCTTTTTCGTGGACTGTAGGTATGAAGAACAGACTCGATCTAAACTACGAAAAACTGTAAAATCTCACCGAGCAACCTGGAAATCTGATACCACTTGATAGAGGCGAGGGTGTCCCGATCTTTCGATGAGATGATAGCTATCGTTTTTGGTGGAGTAGACTTTGACGATCCGACTACGAACGTGCGAGGACGTCGCGCCTTAGCAATCGCTAAACCAACTCCGAGAGGTTATTGACCACGCCGGAGCACAATCAACCTGACCACGAGGGTCTATCTCCTGCAAGCAAACGAAGAACAAGCAAGAAACTAAGATTTGCAATCTGGATATTGCGAATATAAGATGAAAGCTTTATTGATCAAGGTGGGGTTCTGTGACGTCTTGGTCTGGTCGTTGAACACAAACGAAGTACGCGAAGTTGCAGCTATGGCGAACTTTTAATCTAAACAAAACCCAAAGTCTAAACGGTACCCTAAGGGCTGTATATATGGAGGAAGAGGGGGGGATTTCGTGGCCCTTGAAGGAGGGGTCCGAAACCAACCCTATCTCTTGTTTCCCCACACATACGGACTCTAAAAATAGCCTATACTCAAGTATTTCGAAATTACATGGGCCTGGCCCAATAATAAGGTGACGCAGCACCTATAATAGCCTCTGGACGAAATTTATGAAGTGGCATCTTGTATATTTCGTCCAAGGCTTCCTGCACTCCTTATGGTGGCTTCAAAGTCCTGAAATCATCACTTGTAACTCCGTTCTTGTTCCCCTTGCGCATGCCATCATCTCCATGCTTGAACTTGCTCCAAGGTTCCTCTTTCTTGTCCAAGCTAGGCCCTTCATTTGTAAGCAAAACAAATGTATCCAATTTAGGCAGCATCATATTCTCATGAACTTTAGAATCATTACCAAGAAACGAAAGTACCTGATAATTTAATTGGCGTGCGCGAGCTCTAGTAATTGGTCCAGTATGTATAGAAGCAGGGGCTGTGGGTGTAACAATGGTATTGATGTCCTCATCATTGTCCAATGATCTTCGTGATAGTTTTGATTATCCCTCTTGAATATCTATCACTTTGGTACTAGTTTCATATATTACCATTGCTTATAACAAGCTCTCAAACAAATTTAAGTGAAGAACAAGAGCATAAATATTTCTTCAAAATTTTCATCTCTCAAAATAATACAAGTGAAGCATGAGAGGATTTCTTCAAAATTAGTAACTCTCAAAATAATCTAAGTGAAGAATGAGAGCATATTTCTCCAAAATTAAAGCACCACCGTGCTCAAAAAGATATAAGTGAAGCACTAGAGCAACTCCATAGCTCAAAAAAAAAATAAGTGAAGCACATAGAGCAATTCTAATAAATCATGGAATAATTATGGCTCTCTCAAATAGGTGTGTCAAGCAAGGATGATTGTGGAAAACTAAAAAGCAAAACAAGAAAAGACTCATATAATACAAGACACTCCAAGCAAAACTCATGATATGTGACGAATAAAAATATCGCTCCAAGTAAAATTACCGATGGTCGTTAGAAGAAAGAGGGGATGCCTTCCGGGCCATCCCCAAGCTTAGTTGCTTGGTTCTCCTTGAATATTACCTTGGGGTTCCATGGGCATGCCCAAGCTTAGGCTCTTTTCACTCCTTATTCCTTCATCCATCGTGATCTCACCCAAAACTTGAAAACTTCAATCACACAAAACTTAACAAAAACCATCGTGAGATACGTTAGTATAAGAAAACCAATCTTTGCTTTAAGTACTGTTGAAAACCCATTCATATTTTGTTATTGAATTATACCTACTATATTCTAACTTTACCATGGCTAAACGCCCCCGGTATAGTCCATAGATTCATCAAAATAAGCACACAATACAATGAAAACAGAATCTGTCAAAAACAGAACAGTCTGTAACTACTTGAATTTTACTCATACTTATGTAACTCCAAAAATTCTTAAAGATTAGGACAATATAGAAAATTCATATATCAATCTTGTGTAAAAAATTCAAAGGTTTTCGTCGCTTCACTGATTTTTAACAATTCTGCTACTGGACGTAAAAGTTTCTGTTTTCCAACAAGATCAAATCAACTATCACCAAAGCCATCCTAAAGATATTACTTGGCACAAACACTAATTAAAACATAAAAAATACAATCATAACAGAGGCATAATTAAACACACAAAAACAGAAACAAAAAGAGAAAAATTCTTTGGGTTGCCTCCCAACAAGCTCTTTCTTTATAGCCATCAAGATAGGCTTAAGATTTTATTGATGCTCACATGCAAGATAATAATTGAAACACAAAGAGAGCATAATAAAACATGTGACAAACATATTTAAGTCTAACATACTTCCTATGCATAGGCATTTCATAAGCAAACAAATTATCTAGGCAAGCGAAAACTAGCATATGCAAGGAAGAAGAAAGAAACAATAGCAATCTCAACATAACGAGAGGTTTTAGTAACATGAAAATTTCTACAACCATATTTTCCTCTCTCATAATAATTACATGTAAGATCATAATCAAATTCAACAATATAGCTATCATATAAGATTTTCTCTTCATGATCCACATGCATGCAAAGTTGACACTCTTCCGAAATAGTGGTATTATCATCAAATAAAGTCCTGACCTCTCCAAGCCCACTTTTATCAAAAATTTCATAAGATTGATCATTCTCCAAAGTAGTGGGATCATTATTACCTAGAGTTGACACTCTTCCAAACCCACTTTCAATATTATTATTGAAAAATTTATTATCAATATCATATTCATCATGAGGCTTAAATAATTTTTCAAGATCATAAGAAGAATCACCCCAACCATGATCATCACAATAAGTAGTGGAGATAGCAAAATTAGCATCCTGAAGCTTGGGGTTTAGCATATTATTAGCACAATTGACATTAATAGAATTTATAATAACATCATTGCAATCATGCTTTTCATTCAAGGATCTATTGTGAATCACTTTATAAATTTGTTCTTTTAACACTTCATCACAATTTTCAGATTCACGAATCTCAAGCAAAACTTCATAGAGATAATCTAGTGCACTCAAATCACTAGCAATTGGTTCATCATAATTGGATCTTTTAAAAAGATTAGCAAGTGGATGAGGATCAATATCAATATATTTTTAGCAAGCGAAGATGCAAGCAAATAGAAGGCACATGGCAACACAAGCAAAGATAGCAAACAAGCAAAAAAGGAAAATGGAAAATACTTTTGTATTTTTGTAAAAAAAAATATAAGTGGGGGAGAAGAAAACGAGAGGCAAATGGCAAATAAAGTAATTGCAAGGAGATGAGAGTTTATGCATAGGAACCTGATAGATGTTGATGATGTCTCCCCAGCAACGGTGCCCGAAATTGGCGAGTTGACGCAAGAGTATCTTGACTTTATCCTCCCCCACAACGGCGCCAGAAATTCTTCCTGATTGCTTGTATCTGTGTTGGTATTTCCCTGAAGAGGAGAGGATGATGCATCACAACAACGGTAAGTATTTCCCTCAGTTATGAAATCAAGGTTATCAATCTAGTAGGAGAACCAAGCAACACTATGTAAACATCACCTGCACACAAACTACAAAAACTTGCAACCCAATGCGTGAGACGGGTTGTCAGTCCCTCCTCGGTATTGAGATAGATTAAATTGTATGATATTGGATAAATAGATCTAGCAAAAACACAAAATAAAATAAATAAAGAAAAAGTGCAGCAAGGTATTTTTTTGGATTTTTGGATTAATAGATCTGAAAATAATATGATAGGAAATAGACCCGAGGGCCGTAGATTTCACTAGAGGCTTCTCTCAAGAAAATAGCATACGGTGGGTAAACAAATTATTATTGGGCAATTGATAGGAAAGTGAATAATCATGACGATATCCAAGGCAATTGACTTTCGTGCTTACATAGGGAATCACAAACCTTAACACCAATATTCCTACTAAAGCATAATTACTCACCAACATGACTCACATATTACTATCTCCATATCGCAAAACTATTGAAAGGAATCATGTTTATATTGTCCAATGATCTTCATGATAGTTTTGATTATCCCTCTTGAATATCTATCACTTTGGGACTAGTTTCATATATTACCATTGCTTATAACAAGCTCTCAAACAAATTTAAGTGAATAACAAGAGCATAAATATTTCTTCAAAATTTTCATCTCTCAAAATAATACAAGTGAAGCATGAGAGGATTTCTTCAAAATTACTAACTCTCAAAATAATCTAAGTGAAGCATGAGAGCATATTTCCTCAAAATTAAAGCACCAGCGTGCTCAAAAAGAAATAACTGAAGCACTAGAGCAATTCCATAGCTCAAAATTTTTTAAGTGAAGCACATAGAGCAATTCTAATAAATCATAGCATAATTATGGCTCTCTCAAATAGGTGTGTCAAGCAAGGATGATTGTCGCAAACTAAAAAGTAAAAGAAGAAAAGACTAATATAATACAAGACACTCCAAGCAAAACTCATGATATGTGAGGAATAAAAATATCGTTCCAAGTAAAATTACCGATGGCCGTTAGAAGAAAGAGGGGATGCCTTCTTGGACATCCCCAAGCTTAGTTGCTTGGTTCTCCTTCAATATTACCTTGGGGTTCCATGGGCATCCCCAAGCTTAGGCTCTTTTCACTCCTTATTCCTTCATCCATCGTTAACACAAAACTTGAAAACTTCAATCACACAAAACTTAACAAAAACCTTCATGAGATACGTTAGTATAAGAAAACCAATCTTTGCATTCAGTACTACTGAAAACCCATTCATATTTTGTTATTGAATTATACCTACTGTATTCTAACTTTACCTTGGCTAACCCCCACCCCCCGGTATAGTCCATAGATTCATCAAAATAAGCACACAATGCAATGAAAACAGAATCTGTCAAAAGCAGAACAGTCAGTAACGACTCAAATTTTAATCATACTTCCGTAACTCCAAAAATACTGAAAGATTAGGAAAACAGAGGAAATTCATATATCAATCTTGTGTAAAAAATTCAGAGTTTTTCGTCCCTTCAGTGATTTTTAAGAATTCTGCTACTGGACATAAAATTTCTGTTTTCCAATAAGATCAAATCAACTATCACCCAAGCCATCCTAAAGGCATTACTTGGCACAAACACTAATTAAAACATAAAAAATACAATCATTACAGAGGCATAATTGTGTAAACACACAAAAACAGAAACAAATAGAGAAAAACATATTTTATTCATTGGGTTGCCTCCAAACAAGCTCTTTCTTTATAGCCATTAAGATAGGCTTATGATTTATTGATGCTCACATGCAAGATAATAATTGAAACAGGAAGAGAGCATAATAAAACATGATACAAACATATTTAAGTATAACATACTTCTTATGCATAGGCATTTCATAAGCAATCAAATTATCTAGGCAAGCGAAAACTAGCATATGCAAGGAAGAAGAAAGAAACAATAGCAATACATAACGAGAGGTAGTTTAGTAACATGAAAACTTCTACAACCATATTTTTCTCTCTCATAATAATTACATGTAAGATCATAATCAAATTCAATAATATAGCTATCATATAAATTTTCTCTTCATGATCCACATGCATGCAAAGTTGAGACTTTTCCGAAATAGTGGTATTATCATCAAATAAAGTCATGACCTCTCCAAACCCACTTTTATCAAAAAATTCATAAGATTGATCAATCTCCAAAGTAGTGGAATCATTATTACCTAGAGTTGACACTCTTCCAAACCCACTTTAAATATTATTATTGCAAAATTTATTATAAATATCAAATTCATCATGAGGCTTACATAATTTTTCAAGATCATAAGAAGAATCACCCCAATCATGATCATCACAATAAGTAGTGGACATAGCAAAATTAGCATCCCCAAGCTTGGGGTTTTGCATATTATTAGGGCAATTGACATTAATAGAATTTATAATAACATTATTGCAATCATGATTATCATTCAAGAAGCTATCGTGAATCACTTTATAAATTTCTTCTTTTAACACTTCATCATAATTTTTAGATTCACGAATCTCAAGCAAAACTTCATAGAGATAATCTAGTGCACTCAAATCACTAGCAATTGGTTCATCATAATTGGATCTTTTAAAAATATTAGCAAGTGGATGAGGATCCATACCAATATACTTTTAGCAAGCAAAGATGCAAGCAAATAGAAGTCACATGGCAACACAAGCAAAGATAGCAAACAAGCAAAAAAGGCAAACGGAAAATACTTTTGTATTTTTGTAAAAAAAATTAGAAGTGGGGGAGATGAAAATGAGAGGCAAATGGCAAATAATGTAATTGCAAGGAGATGAGAGTTTGTGCGTAGGAACCTGATAGATGTTGACGATGTCTCCCCGGCAACGGCGCCAGAAATTGGCAAGTTGACGGGAGACTATCTTGACTTGATCCTCCCCCGCAACGGCGCTAGAAATTCTTCCTGATTGCTTGTATCTGTGTTGGTATTGCCGTGAAGAGGAGAGGATGATGCAGCACATCAACGGTAAGTATTACCCTCAGTTATGAAACCAAGGTTATCAGTCTAGTAGGAGAACCAAACAACACTGTGTAAACATCACCTGCACACAAACCACAAAAACTTGCAACCCAACGCGTAAGACGGGTTATCAATCCCTCCTTGGTATTGAGATATATTAAATTGTATGATATTGGATAAATAGATCTAGCAAAAACACAAAATAAAATAAATAACAAAAAAGTGTAGCAAGGTATTTTTTGGATTTTTGTATTAATAGATCTGAAAATAATATGATAGGAAATAGACCCGAGGGCCGTAGATTTCACTAGAGGCTTCTCTCGTGAAAATAGCATACGGTGGGTAAACAAATTACTGTTGGGCAATTGATAGAAAAGCGAATAATCATGACGATATCGAAGGCAATTGACTTTCGTGCTTGCATAGGGAATTACAAACCTTAACACCAATATTCCTACTAAAGCATAATTACTCACCAACATGACTCACATATTACTATCTCCATATCGCAAAACTATTGAAAGGAATCAAGTTTATATTGTCCAATGATCTTCATGATAGTTTTTATTATCCCTCTTGAATATCTATCACTTTGGGACTAGTTTCATATATTACCATTGCTTATAACAAGCTCTCAAACAAATTTAAGTGAAGAACAAGAGCATAAATATTTCTTCAAAATTTTCATCTCTCAAAATAATACAAGTGAAGCATGAGAGGATTCTTCAAAATTACTAACTCTCAAAGTAATCTAAGTGAAGCATGAGAGCATATTTCCTCAAAATTAAAGCACCATCATGCTCAAAAAGATATAAGTGAAGCACTAGAGCAATTCCATAGCCCAAAAAAATTTAAGTGAAGCACATAGAGCAATTCTAATAAATCATAGCATAATTATGGCTCTCTCAAATAGGTGTGTCCAGCATGGATGATTGTGGCAAATCAAAAAGCAAAACAAGCAAAGACTCATATAATACAAGATGCTCCAAGCAAAATCATGATATGTGATGAACAAAAATATAGCTCCAAGTAAAATTACCGATGGTCGTTAGAAGAATTAGGGGATGCCTTCCAGGGCATCCCCAAGCTTAGTTGCTTGGTTCTCCTTGAATATTACCTTGGGGTGTCATGGGCATCCCCATGCTTAGGCTCTTTTCACTCCTTATTCCTTCATCCATCGTGATCTCACCCAAAACTTGAAGACTTCAATCACACAAAACTTAACAAAAACCTTCGTGAGATCCATTAGTATAAGAAAACCAATCTTTGCTTTAAGTACTGTTGAAAACCCATTCATATTTTGTTATTAAATTATACCTAATGTATTCTAACTTTACCATGGCTAACCCCCCCCCCCCCGGTATAGTCCATAGATTCATCAAAATAAGCACACAATGCAATGAAAACAGAATCTGTAAAAAACAATAGTCTGTAAAGACTCGAATTTTACTCATACTTCTGTACTTCAAAAAATTCTGAAAACTTAGGACAACATAGGCAATTCATATATCAATCTTGTGTAAAACATTCAGAGTTTTTCGTCGCTCCAGTGATGTTTAACAATTATGCTACTCGACAAAAAAGTTTCTGTTTTGCAACAAGATCAAATCAACTATCACCCAAGCCATCCTAAAGGCATTATTTGGCACAAACACTAATTAAAACATAAAAAACACAATCATAACAGAGGCATAATTGTGTAAACACACAAAAACAGAAACAAAAAGAGAATAAATTATTTTATTCATTGGGTTGCCTCCCAACAAGCTCTTTCTTTGTAGCCATTAAGATAGGCTTAAGATTTTGTTGATGCTCACATGAAAGATAGTTATTGAAACACGTAGAGAGCATCATAAATCGGAGAGAAGGAATCATCGCATTTTACGATATGGAGCCGCCGCCACCTCCTGTTCTTCATCGGGAGGGCTGATCTGGAGTCTGTTCGGGTCTCCTGAGGGTGGAATTCGTCGCTGTCATCATCATCAACCCTTCTCCATCAATAGTTCCATGATGCTCACCACCGAAAATGAGTAATTCCTTATAGGCTTGCTGGACGATGATGTGTTGGATGAGATTTGTCATGTAATCGAGTCAATTTGTTAGGGCTTGATTCCTAGTATCCACTATGTTCTGAGATTGATGTTGCTATGACTTTGCTATGCTTAATGCTTGTTACTAGGGCCCGAGTGCCATGATTTCAGATCTGAACCCTTTGTGTTTTCATGAATATATTTGATTTCTTGATCCTATCTTGCAAGTTATAGGCACCTATTACGTGTTATGATCTGCATACCCCAAGGTGACAATAATTGGGATTCTTTCCGGTGATTACCGCATTATTAGGAGTTCATGTATTCACTAAGTGCTAATGCTTTGTTCCGGTTCTCTATTAAAAGTAGGCCTTAATATCCCTTAGATTTCCTGGGTAAAGCAGAAGTAGGGTTTTACGCTTCTCAGCGGCCCGAACCTGGGTAAAGACCGCAGCCCCTCCTATTGTTCCTGCTCTTTGCATTTAGTGTGCCCCCTGCCGAACCACAAAAGGGGTTGAGCCACCCCATAGATCGCCGGCCTCACACCGACATTGTTGGCGCGCCAGGTAGGGGGATCACTGGCATGAACCTGGACAGTAGGTAGCGCATCGACTTCATCGAGTTTGAGCATCTTCTTCACCATCCATGGCACCCAAGAAGAAGGACTCCATGGCGACGAAACCTTCCACATCCAAACTTCCGTCACACGTGTCTACGGGCGGTGCAGGCGGTGCTGTCGTCGCAAACGGTGCGAACGCTGCGGTGGACACGACTGGTACAGGTGGTGCATTCGCTGTGCCCACTACGGCAGAATGTGCCCACTACGGCGGAAACGGGCGGTGGAGGCGCCGGGGGCAGGCATCTACCTCGACCCTCTCGCGGAGACAGCAACAATGGCGCGGATGGTGCAGGCGCAAAGCTACCGCCTCCTTAGAGCACCGGCGGGCGCAACCATCGGAGCGACCCCGTCGAGTTGGGCGTGAGCCACGAACCTCCCGCTGTGACGACTCCGGCGGCGGCGGCAAGGTGAACGACATCGAGACACACAATGCGTCCGACGCGAGATCGGCATGATGTGACGCCAAGCGGCGTTGTTGTACCTCCCCAGCAGCGCCCGCACGACAAGATGCCTGTTGATCAAGTTCAAGATCTTCAGGCGCCGCTCCAGCCACGCCAACCTGCCGTCACCCCCGCAGTTCAGTAACAAGATCGGAATGGCGCTCCTGCTGGCTCTGCCAGGAGTCGAGCGACATCATGTTCTTCGCACTCCAACATGCCTTCGACAGCAACGGAAGCGATGTCGCGAGCCCAGATGCTTTTGGACTTCCCTCCGATAGCGAAAAATATGTATGAGTGGAGAGCCACCATCTGGAGCTTGATCGAGTTCGCCGATGCAAACAGATCCAGCTGGCGGAACCCTCACAACGCCTGCCAACCATACCAGTAGCCCAGACTGATGGCCGTGTGGCAGGCGATGCACCTACGGTGCAATCACCTCCACGAAAGCAACCCCAGCAGCAGTGCTGGCACTCGCAGTGGACCCGGCGGAATGTCGAGCCTGACGATGTGTCGATGGCCTCCTCAGATCCGCAAACACGATAAGATCAGCGGTAGGTGCTGCTGGATAGGTGAGCAGAGGATGCTTGCACCACCATCCAACGACGCCCGGAGGCACGTTGTTAATCAGACGAGCGCAACGGTCTAGTTGTCGATGAGCCAGCACCCGTTGTTGGCGGGTACTTGCCTTATGAGGTTGGGTGCCCTCCTTTCACACGTGAGTTGCGGCAAGCCCGCTGGCCGTTCGTTCATGTGTTCAAGCCCTAAGTACCAGAAAAGTACGACAACAAGCTAAACTCGGCAGAGTTCTTAGGCATTTACACAATCTGATGAGGACATCAATACCAGTGTTACACCCACAGCCCCTGCTTCTATACATACTGGACCAATTACTAGAGCTCGCGCACGCCAATTAAAATATCAGGTACTTTCGTTTCTTGGTAATGATTCTAAAGTTCATGAGAATATGATGCTGCCTAAATTGGATACATTTGTTTTGCTTACAAATGAAGGGCCTAGCTTGGACAAGAAAGAGGAACCTTGGAGCAAGTTCAAGCATGGAGATGATGGCATGCACAAGGGGAACAAGAACGGAGTTACAAGTGATGATTTCAGGACTTTGAAGCCACCATAATGAGTGCAGGAAGCCTTGGACGAAATATACAAGATGTCACTTCATAAATTTCGTCCAGAGGCTATTATAGGTGCTGCGTCACCTTATTATTGGGCCAGGCCCATGTAATTTCGAAATACTTGAGTATAGGCTGTTTTTAGAGTCCGTATGTGTGGGGAAACAAGAGATAGGGTTGGTTTCGGACCCCTCCTTCAAGGGCCACGAAATCCCCTCCTCTTCCTCCATATATACAGCCCTTCGGGCACCGTTTAGACTTTGGGTTTTGTTTAGATTAAAAGTTCGCCATAGCTGCAACTTCGCGTACTTCGTTTGTGTTCAACGACCAGACCAAGACGTCACAGAACCCCACCTTGATCAATAAAGCTTTCATCTTATATTCGCAATATCCAGATTGCAAATCTTAGTTTCTTGCTTGTTCTTCGTTTGCTTGCAGGAGATAGACCCTCGTGGTCAGGTTGATTGTGCTCCGGCGTGGTCAATAACCTCTCGGAGTTGGTTTAGCGATTGCTAAGGCGCGAGTCTCGCACGTTCGTAGTCGGATCGTCAAAGTTACTCCACCAAAAACGATAGCTATCATCTCATCGAAAGATCGGGACACCCTCGCCTCTATCAAGTGGTATCAGATTCCCAGGTTGCTCGGTGAGATTTACAGTTTTCGTAGTTTAGATCGAGTCTGTTCTCATACCTACAGTCCAGGAAAAAGCCAAAAAAAAAATTAGGGTTAGTTCATCATATCCGAACCAATCTGAGCCTTTGCATAATCTTTTTAGGGTTTTTGCTTTGTTGAATTTGCGGTTGCATCGTCGTGTCAAGTTGCTGGTCTTAGCGTCTAGTTCTTTAGAGTTCGAGTTCGTTCACAAGTTGTCACGCCGCCGCCGCACCATCATCATCGCCCCTACCATATACCACCACAGCTTATCTGTATTTCTTGAGTCATATAACCCACCGATCGAGTCCATATACCACCACCGATCCGAGTCCATATACCACCACCAATCCGAGCCCATATACTACCGTCATATACCATCACCAGTCCGAGTTCCACCAGATTATCTCTGCACCCAGTCCTAGTCCGAGTCAGTATTTATTCCTTTATTTTAGAGTGCCAGATCACGCGATACTACGAGTCGTGAACAAGTCGGATTCCCCAATTTTGTGCTACCGCCAGAAGAAAAATAGTTCCAGTTTCAAAAAAAAAAAACTAAGTCTGGAAAATTCTGGCTAGGCAGTTTTTAGACCATTTGTAGACTTTTTCAAAAAAAAATTGTTGCGGAGCAAAAAAAAAAAAGAGGAAAAAAAAGTGCAAAAAAAAAGAAAAAAATTCAGAGTGTGCTACTCCCTTGTTTACGTGCAGCGCCGTGATTTTTGTTAGTGTTCTAGGCTCGCGTCTCTAGCACGGTCTAGCCTAGGACCAGCACAGTACCGTCGTTGAGAGTTTATTCAACATTGCATCTCTGAATTGATTATTGCTGACCCTTTTTGCTACCATATCATAAGCCTTCCCAGCTCCACATACATCTACATCGTGCGTTTGACACCACCTGGCAATCGCTCTGTCCTAGCTCTGAGAGTTTTGACTACAAAGGTTGCCGATCACCACCTGCTGCTGGGTAAGAACTGGTAAGAATTTGAGATTTGCTTGACGGATTTGTGACACCACACCACACCACCACCACTTTCTAGTAGTCTGTAGGATCATATTCTTGTGTGTTTCTATTGCTGCTAACCATGGCAGGATCACAAGCCGACGAGATTGACTGGGAGAACATGACGAACAAGGAGTTGCATGATAAATTTCAGCAAATGATGAGTGGCCAGGTGGGAGATGTGCTAAACAGATTTGAAGAGGCCATGGAGAAGATAGATGGCATGGAGAAGTCGTTCGAGACAAAGCTGGATAACAAGTTTAATGAATTGCTCACGCGTCTTCCCCAACCACCACCGGCTGCACCTGTCGCACCTCTGCAACGACAACAACAACGCCCCCTTCCAAATCAGTTCGGACGAGCGAAGCGTGTTCCTCTTGAGGATGGCCAAACTTCTGGTGCTGCTGTACCTACTGTTGATGCTTCTTTGGCTCCTGCTCCTGCTGCTGCTGGTGCCGAGGAGGAGGATGATTACGTCGGCGATTATGAGGATGAGGTTGATCAAAATCATAACTACGTGCAACCACCAGCACCAGGTCGTCCACATGCAAATAATCGCAATGGTAGGTCTGCACCACCACTTCAGGTACGAGATCATGACCATCTTCCTAAATTAAAATTGAATATTCCACCATTCGAGGGTAGATATGTTCCTGATATATATCTTACTTGGGAGTTAGAAACTGAACAACGTTTTACATGTTTACAATATCCCGAGGAACGACGTGTTGCTGCTGCTGTTTGTGCTTTCACTAGTTTTGCATGTGTATGGTGGTCTGAACATTGTAGATTATATCCTATTCCAGCTACGTGGGCTGCTTTGAAAACTGCTATGCGTACTCGTTGGGTTCCACCATATTATCAACGTGAATTACTTCAAAAATTGCAGCGCTTAAGACAAGGAAAAAATTCTGTAGAAGAATATTATCAGGAATTACAAACTGGCATGATTAGATGTGGTATTGTTGAGGAGAATGAAGCTATGCTTGCACGTTTCATGGGTGGATTAAATAGAGAGATTCAGACCATTCTAGAGTATAAGGAGTATAATAATATCACTCGTTTATTCCATCTTGCTTGTAAAGCTGAACGTGAGGTGCAGGATCGACAGGCATTGGCGCGAACTAATTTTTCTGCAGGTCGATCTTCATCATGGACACCGCGTGCCTCCCCTACTCCCACACGTCCTACTGCGGCACCACTGACTTCAGCCGCCAATTCCAACCGAGATACAAGAAAACAGGCACCACCACCACCATCTGCCAAGAGTACACCTTCTGGGCCTGCCCAGAGCTCTTCTTCATCTATGGCATCAACAGGGCACACACATGATATTATTTGTCGTCGTTGTAAGGGAAGAGGTCATTATGCGAGAGAATGCCAATCTCCGCGTGTTATGATTGCTACTGAGGATGGTGGGTATGAGTCCGCTAGTGACTATGATGAGGAGACTTTGGCTCTTATTACAAGTGAAGAACACGGTGGAGATGATTCTGATCATGAGACGCAATACATGGCTCCTGAAGACGCTGACAGGTATGAATGTTTAGTTGCTCAACGTGTTTTGAGTGTGCAGGTCACACAAGCTGAGCAAAATCAGAGGCATAATTTGTTCCATACAAAGGGAGTTGTGAAGGAACGTTCTGTTCGCGTCATCATAGATGGAGGGAGCTGCAACAACTTGGCTAGCATGGAGATGGTGGAGAAGGTATCTCTCACCACAAGACCACATCCACATCCTTACTATATCCAATGGTTCAACAACAGCGGCAAGGTTAAGGTAACACGTACTGTTCGTGTGCATTTTAGTATCTCTACATCTGCTGATTATGTTGATTGTGATGTGGTACCCATGCAAGCATGTTCATTATTACTTGGTAGACCATGGCAATTTGATAAAAATTCTGTACACCATGGTAGAAACAATCAGTATACTCTTGTTCATAAGGATAAACATATTACTTTGCTTCCTATGACTCCTGATTCTATTTTGAAAGATGATATTAATAGAGCTAGTAAAGCAAAGCAGGAGAAAAATAAGAGTGAAAATCAGATTGTGGCAAAAGAATTTGAGCAAGAAATGAAGCCTAATAATAAACCATCTAGTGTTGCTTCTGAAATTAAATTGAAAAGTTATGCTTACTTGCCACCAAATCTGATATTGATGAGCTAGATTTCAGCAATTCTGTTTGCTATGCTTTTGTGTGCAAAGAGGCATTATTTTCATTCGAGGACGTGCCTTCCTCTTTGCCTCCTGCGGTCACTAACATTTTGCAGGAGTTCGCTGACGTCTTTCCACAAGACGTGCCACCGGGATTACCACCTATTCGCGGGATTGAGCATCAGATTGACTTAATTCCCGGTGCTTCGTTGCCAAACCGTGCGCCATACCGTACCAATCCAGAGGAGACGAAGGAGATTATGCGTCAAGTACAGGAGCTGCTCGACAAAGGTTATATACGCGAATCTCTTAGTCCTTGTGCTGTTCCTATTATACTAGTGCCAAAAAAGGATGGTACGTCGCGTATGTGTGTTGATTGTAGAGGCATTAATAATATTACTATTCGTTATCGCCATCCTATTCCTAGGCTAGATGATATGCTTGATGAATTGAGTGGCTCTACAATATTCTCCAAAGTTGATTTGCGTAGTGGATACCATCAAATTCGTATGAAATTGGGAGATGAATGGAAAACAACATTTAAAACTAAGTTCGGTTTATATGAGTGGTTAGTCATGCCTTTTGGGTTAACTAATGCACCTAGTACTTTCATGAGATTAATGAACGAAGTTTTACGTGCTTTCATTGGACGATTTGTGGTAGTCTATTTTGATGATATACTGATTTATAGCAGATCTTTGGAGGAACATTTGGAACATTTACGTGCTGTTTTTATTGCTTTACGTGATGCACGTTTGTTTGGTAACCTTGGGAAGTGCACCTTTTGCACCGACCGAGTATCTTTTCTTGGCTATGTTGTTACTCCACAGGGAATTGAAGTTGATAAAGCCAAGATTGAAGCTATTGAGAGTTGGCCGCAGCCCAAAACGGTCACACAAGTGAGGAGTTTCCTTGGCCTCGCTGGTTTCTATAGGCATTTTGTGAGAGATTTCAGCACCATTGCTGCACCTCTCAATGAGCTTACAAAGAAGGATGTGCCTTTTGTTTGGGGTACCTCACAGGAAGAAGCCTTCACAGTATTGAAAGATAAGTTGACACATGCTCCTTTACTCCAACTTCCTGATTTTAATAAGACTTTTGAGCTTGAATGTGATGCTAGTGGAATTGGATTAGGAGGTGTTTTATTACAAGATGGCAAACCTGTTGCTTACTTTTCTGAAAAATTGAGTGGGCCTAGTCTGAACTATTCTACTTATGATAAAGAATTATATGCTCTTGTTCGGACCTTAGAAACATGGCAACATTATTTATGGCCCAAAGAATTTGTTATACATTCTGATCATGAATCTTTGAAACACATTAATAGTCAAGCAAAACTGAACCGTAGACATGCTAAATGGGTTGAATTTATTGAGACTTTCCCTTATGTCATTAAACACAAGAAGGGTAAAGAAAATGTTATTGCTGATGCATTGTCTCGTCGTTATACTATGCTTTCACAACTTGACTTTAAAATATTTGGTTTGGAGACCATCAAAGATCAATATGTGCATGATGCTGAATTTAAAGATGTATTGCAGAATTGTAAGGAAGGGAGAACATGGAACAAGTTCGTCGTTAACGATGGATTTGTGTTTCGTGCTAACAAGCTATGCATTCCAGCTAGCTCCGTTCGTCTTTTGTTGTTGCAGGAGGCGCATGGAGAAGGATTAATGGGACACTTTGGCGTGAAGAAGACGGAGGATATACTTGCTACACATTTCTTTTGGCCAAAGATGAGACGGGATGTTGAGCGTTTTGTTGCTCGCTGCACTACATGTCAAAAAGCTAAGTCACGACTCAATCCTCATGGTTTATATATGCCTTTGCCTGTACCTAGTGTTCCTTGGGAGGATATATCTATGGACTTTGTTTTAGGTTTACCTCGAACAAAGAAGGGGAGGGATAGTGATAGAGGCGAGGGTGTCCCGATCTTTCGATGAGATGATAGCTATCGTTTTTGGTGGAGTAGACTTTGACGATCCGACTACGAACGTGCGAGGACGTCGCGCCTTAGCAATCGCTAAACCAACTCCGAGAGGTTATTGACCACGCCGGAGCACAATCAACCTGACCACGAGGGTCTATCTCCTGCAAGCAAACGAAGAACAAGCAAGAAACTAAGATTTGCAATCTGGATATTGCGAATATAAGATGAAAGCTTTAATGATCAAGGTGGGGTTCTGTGACGTCTTGGTCTGGTCGTTGAACACAAACGAAGTACGCGAAGTTGCAGCTATGGCGAACTTTTAATCTAAACAAAACCCAAAGTCTAAACGGTGCCCTAAGGGCTGTATATATGGAGGAAGAGGAGGGGATTTCGTGGCCCTTGAAGGAGGGGTCCGAAACCAACCCTATCTCTTGTTTCCCCGCACATACGGACTCTAAAAACAGCCTATACTCAAGTATTTCGAAATTACATGGGCCTGGCCCAATAATAAGGTGACGCAGCACCTATAATAGCCTCTGGACGAAATTTATGAAGTGACATCTTGTATATTTCGTCCAAGGCTTCCTGCACTCATTATGGTGGCTTCAAAGTCCTGAAATCATCACTTGTAACTCCGTTCTTGTTCCCCTTGTGCATGCCATCATCTCCATGCTTGAACTTGCTGCAAGGTTCCTCTTTCTTGTCCAAGCTAGGCCCTTCATTTGTAAGCAAAACAAATGTATCCAATTTAGGCAGCATCATATTCTCATGAACTTTAGAATCATTACCAAGAAACGAAAGTACCTGATATTTTAATAGGCGTGCGCGAGCTCTAGTAATTGGTCCAGTATGTATAGAAGCAGGGGCTGTGGGTGTAACAATGGTATTGATGTCCTCATCATATATGGACTCAGAGAAATAGCAGATAAGCTGTGGTGGTATATGGTAGGGGCGATGATGATGGTGCGGCGGCGGCGTGACCACTTGTGAACAGAACTCGAAACTCTAAAGAACTAGACGCTAAGACCAGCAACTTGACACGACGATGCAACCACAAATTCAACAAAGCAAAAACCCTAAAAAGATTATGCAAAGGCTCAGATTGGTTCGGATATGATGAACTAACCCTAAATTTTTTTTTTGGCTTTTTCCTGGACTGTAGGTATGAAAAACAGACTCGATCTAAACTACGAAAAACTGTAAATCTCACCGAGCAACCTGGGAATCTGATACCACTTGATAGAGGCGAGGGTGTCCCGATCTTTCGATGAGATGATAGCTATCGTTTTTGGTGGAGTAGACTTTGACGATCCGACTACGAACGTGCGAGGACGTCGCGCCTTAGCAATCGCTAAACCAACTCCGAGAGGTTATTGACCACGCCGGAGCACAATCAACCTGACCACGAGGGTCTATCTCCTGCAAGCAAACGAAGAACAAGCAAGAAACTAAGATTTGCAATCTGGATATTGCGAATATAAGATGAAAGCTTTATTGATCAAGGTGGGGTTCTGTGACGTCTTGGTCTGGTCGTTGAACACAAACGAAGTACGCGAAGTTGCAGCTATGGCGAACTTTTAATCTAAACAAAACCCAAAGTCTAAACGGTGCCCTAAGGGCTGTATATATGGAGGAAGAGGAGGGGATTTTGTGGCCCTTGAAGGAGGGGTCCGAAACCAACCCTATCTCTTGTTTCCCCACACATACGGACTCTAAAAACAGCCTACACTCAAGTATTTCGAAATTACATGGGCCTGGCCCAATAATAAGGTGACGCAGCACCTATAATAGCCTCTGGACGAAATTTATGAAGTGGCATCTTGTATATTTCGTCCAAGGCTTCCTGCACTCATTATGGTGGCTTCAAAGTCCTGAAATCATCACTTGTAACTCCGTTCTTGTTCCCCTTGTGCATGCCATCATCTCCATGGTTGAACTTGCTCCAAGGTTCCTCTTTCTTGTCCAAGCTAGGCCCTTCATTTGTAAGCAAAACAAATGTATCCAATTTAGGCAGCATCATATTCTCATGAACTTTAGAATCATTACCAAGAAACGAAAGTACCTGATATTTTAATTGGCGTGCGCGAGCAATAGTAATTGGTCCAGTATGTATAGAAGCAGGGGCTGTGGGTGTAACAATGGTATTGATGTCCTCATCAGCTTTGATTTGCGCAATTCAGGAAATCTATCCTTACGCAAATGTAACCAAACAAGATCTCCAGGTGCAAACACAACATGTTTTCTACCCTTATCTCCAGCAAGTTTATATTTAGCATTCATACGCTCAATGTTCTCCTTAGTTAACTCATGCATTTTTAAGATCAATTCAGCACGTTTTTTAGCATCAAAATTAACCTTCTCCGAAGATGGAAGAGGCAACAAATCAATTGGTGCACGAGGAAGGAAACCATACACAATTTCAAAAGGACACATCTTAGTAGTAGAATGCAATGAACGATTATAAGCAAATTCAATATGAGGCAAGCATTCTTCCCACATTTTCTTGTTATTCTTCAAAACAGCCCTAAGCATAGTAGACAATGTTCTATTGACTACTTCAGTTTGTCCATCAGTTTGGGGGTGACATGTAGTACTAAAAAGCAGTTTAGTCCCCAACTTAGCCCATAAACATCTCCAAAAGTGGCTAAGAAATTTAGTATCACGATCTGAAACAATAGTATTTGGCACAACATGCAAGCGTATAATTTCACGAAAGAACAAATCAGCAACATTAACAGCATCATCGCTTTTATGACATGGTATAAAGTGTGCCATTTTCGAGAACCTATCCACGACAACAAATATGCTATCCCTCCCCTTCTTTGTTCGAGGTAAACCTAAAACAAAGTCCATAGATATATCCTCCCAAGGAACACTAGGTACAGGCAAAGGCATATATAAACCATGAGGATTGAGTCGTGACTTAGCTTTTTGACATGTAGTGCAGCGAGCAACAAAACGCTCAACATCCCGTCTCATCTTTGGCCAAAAGAAATGTGTAGCAAGTATCTCCTCCGTCTTCTTCACGCCAAAGTGTCCCATTAATCCTCCTCCATGCGCCTCCTGCAACAACAAAAGACGAACGGAGCTAGCTGGAATGCATAGCTTGTTAGCACGAAACACAAATCCATCGTTAACGACGAACTTGTTCCATGTTCTCCCTTCCTTACAATTCTGCAATACATCTTTAAATTCAGCATCATGCACATATTGATCTTTGATGGTCTCCAAACCAAATATTTTAAAGTCAAGTTGTGAAAGCATAGTATAACGACGAGACAATGCATCAGCAATAACATTTTCTTTACCCTTCTTGTGTTTAATGACATAAGGGAAAGTCTCAATAAATTCAACCCATTTAGCATGTCTACGGTTCAGTTTTGCTTGACTATTAATGTGTTTCAAAGATTCATGATCAGAATGTATAACAAATTCTTTGGGCCATAAATAATGTTGCCATGTTTCTAAGGTCCGAACAAGAGCATATAATTCTTTATCATAAGTAGAATAGTTCAGACTAGGCCCACTCAATTTTTCAGAAAAGTATGCAACAGGTTTGCCATCTTGTAATAAAACACCTCCTAATCCAATTCCACTAGCATCACATTCAAGCTCAAAAGTCTTATTAAAATCAGGAAGTTGGAGTAAAGGAGCATGTGTCAACTTATCTTTCAATACCGTGAAGGCTTCTTCCTGTGAGGTACCCCAAACAAAAGGCACATCCTTCTTTGTAAGCTCATTGAGAGGTGCAGCAATGGTGCTGAAATCTCTCACAAAACGCCTATAGAAACCAGCGAGGCCAAGGAAACTCCTCACTTGTGTGACCGTTTTGGGCTGCGGCCAACTCTCAATAGCTTCAATCTTGGCTTTATCAACTTCAATTCCCTGTGGAGTAACAACATAGCCAAGAAAAGATACTCGGTCGGTGCAGAAGGTGCACTTCCCAAGGTTACCAAACAAACGTGCATCACGTAGAGCAATAAAAACAACACGTAAATGTTCCAAATGTTCCTCCAAAGATCTGCTATAAATCAATATATCATCAAAGTAAACTACCACAAATCGTCCAATGAAAGCACGTAAAACTTCGTTCATTAATCTCATGAAAGTACTAGGTGCATTAGTTAACCCAAAAGGCATGACTAACCACTCATATAAACCGAACTTAGTTTTAAATGCTGTTTTCCATTCATCTCCCAATTTCATACGAATTTGATGGTATCCACTACGCAAATCAACTTTGGAGAATATTGTAGAGCCACTCAATTCATCAAGCATATCATCTAGCCTAGGAATAGGATGACGATAACGAATAGTAATATTATTAATGCCTCTACAATCAACACACATACGCGACGTACCATCCTTTTTTGGCACTAGTATAATAGGAACAGCACAAGAACGGAGTTACAAGTGATGATTTCAGGACTTTGAAGCCACCATAAGGAGTGCAGGAAGCCTTGGACGAAATATACAAGATGCCACTTCATAAATTTCGTCCAGAGGCTATTATAGGTGCTGCGTCACCTTATTATTGGGCCAGGCCCATGTAATTTCGAAATACTTGAGTATAGACTATTTTTAGAGTCCGTATGTGTGGGGAAACAAGAGATAGGGTTGGTTTCGGACCCCTCCTTCAAGGGCCACAAAATCCCCCCCTCTTCCTCCATATATACAGCCCTTAGGGCACCGTTTAGACTTTGGGTTTTGTTTAGATTAAAAGTTCGCCATAGCTGCAACTTCGCGTACTTCGTTTGTGTTCAACAACCAGACCAAGACGTCACAGAACCCCACCTTGATCAATAAAGCTTTCATCTTATATTCGCAATATCCAGATTGCAAATCTTAGTTTCTTGCTTGTTCTTCGTTTGCTTGCAGGAGATAGACCCTCGTGGTCAGGTTGATTGTGCTCCGGCGTGGTCAATAACCTCTCGGAGTTGGTTTAGCGATTGCTAAGGCGCGACGTCCTCGCACGTTCGTAGTCGGATCGTCAAAGTCTACTCCACCAAAAACGATAACTATCATCTCATCGAAAGATCGGGACACCCTCGCCTCTATCAGCAACAGTTCATAGCTGAAGAGATCAAGAAACTTGAGGCAGCAGGCTTGGTTAGTGGAGTGCTACATCCAACTTGGTTGGCAAATCCGGTTGTCGTACGCAAGGCGAATGGGAAATGGAGACTCTGTATTGATTACACCGATCTCAACAAAGCGTTCCCAAAAGGATCCTTTCCCTTGCCGCGCATCGATCGGATTGTAGACTCAGTGCCGGCTGTGATTTGCTCTTGTTCCTTGATGCATACTCCGAGTACCACCAGATATTCATGTCCAAGGAAGATGACGAAAAAACCGCATTCATTACTCCATGTGGCACGTATTGGTTTGTACGTATGCCCTTTGGACTAAAGAGTGCCGGTTCAACGTTTGCAAGAGCAGTTCAAATTGGTTTTGAGCCACAGTTGCACAGAATCATAGAAGCCTATATGGATGATATAGTGGTCAAGACCAAAGACAAATTGACCTTTATTAAAGATTTGGAAGAGATGTTTGCGAACTTGCGCAAAGTCAACATGAAGCTCAACCCTGAGAAGTGCGTGTTTGATGTTCCATCTAGAAAACTTCTCGGGTTCTTTGTGTCCCAACATGGAATCGAAGCGAACCCGACAAGATCAAGGCTATCAAGCAGATTCAAGAACCCAAGACCGTCAAGGATGTGCGGCATCTTGTCGGTTGTGTTGCAGCTTTGAGTAGGTTCATTTCAAGGTCTGCTGAGCGCGCCCTACCGTTTTTCAAGATATTGGAAAAGACAGGTCTAGTAAAATGGACTCCGGAAGCGGAGGTTGCGCTGCAAGATCTGAAAAAGTACATGTCCTCTACGCGAACCCTAGTCGCACCTAGGCCATAGGAGCCATTGCTACTATACTTAGCAGCAACAAACCGGGTGATCAGCGTCGTGTTGGTTGCACAGAGAAAAGCTAGCGATGAGGAAACAATGGTAGCAAAGCCATCCCATGACAAGGCAGAGTCCTCCCCGGTAGGTCTAGATGCCGGTAAGGCAAAAGCAGTGCAAGAGAAAGAAGTCGGTCAGCAAATCACGCCAAAGAAGGAGGTGGTGCAGTGACTGGTGTAGTTTGATAGCTCTCTCCTGCAGCGGGCAAGATCAAGGTATTCGGGCATGCAGAAGCTGCTCTTTAGCCTACTCATGGCCTCAAGAAAGCTGCGCCACTACTTCCAAGTGCATGAGATCACCGTGGTCAATCGCTTCCTGTTGTACTGCATTCTGAGGAATCCAGAAGCAACTGGAAGGATAGTAGAGTGGGCATTAGAGTTGTCAAGTTTTGCACTCAAATTTGAGAGTACATCAACCATTCAGAGCAGAGCATTGGCAGAATTCATTGCAGAATGGATGGCAACACAAGATGATGAGATCCAGGAATCAGCCCTCCCCGACAGAGAAATTGAGAAAGATTGGATCATATACTTTGACGGTGCCTTCTCGCTGCAAGGCGTCGGTGCTGGAGTGCTGCTTGTCGCACTCACCGGAGAACACCTCAAGTACATGGTTCAAATGCATTTCCCTAGGGAGGAAGCTACCAACAACACTGTGGAGTATGAAGGACTGCTTGCCGGCCTCAGAATTACGGTGGAGTTCGGAATCAGAAAGTTGATCATCCGTGGAGACTGACAACTTGTAGTGAAGCAAGTGAAAAAAGTCTATCAAATCCCGTTGATGGAAGTGTACGTGGAAGAAGTGAGGTAACTGGAGGAACACTTTAACGGTTTGCAAACAGAACATATTCCCCGTGCGGAGAACAACATTGCAGACCAACTATCAAAGTGTGCTGCCCAAAAGCTACCCGTGGAACCGGGAACTTTTGTACTCCATTTTAATCAACCAACAGTCGCCCCATCAACGAGAGCCAAAAAGGGAAGAAAACTGTGCACCGACAAATATTTTCTGGCAGAGCTCCCTGAAGACGCCGACAAGAATATTGCCGGGAATGATGATGCGCTTGCCGATGAGTAGCAGCCTCAAGCAAAGTCTCAGATTCTTGCCATCGAGGTTAGCGCTCCCGCAGCCGAAGAAATGCCTTTAGTCCTTGTCATCGAGCCACAAGCTCCGGCATGGGTCCAACAGATAGTTCGATTTCTCCAAACAGGAGAACTTCCCGATGACAAAGAGCAAGCTGAGAAAGTAGCCTGTCAATCGAGTATGTATCAGTTTGTGGACAACATCCTGTGCACAAAGAGACCGAATGGAGTGAAATTGAAGTGGATTTGGCCGGAAGATGGACTGAAGTTGTTGGCAGAGATACATGGAGGCATATGTGGTTCTCAGATAGGATCAAGAGCCCTTGTTGGGAAGGCTTTCTGGCAAGGTTTTTATTGGCCCACTGCCCTCCAGGATGCAATTGAGCTAGTAACAAGATGTGAAGCATGCCAGTTCCATTCAAAGAGTATACATCAACCAACACAAGCCCTCCAAACAATTCCTCTTTCCTGGCCTTTTTCGGTCTGGGGCTTGATATCTTGGGCCCCTTTCCCCGTGCTACCTGTGGCTTTGAGTTCTTGTACATTGCCATCGACAAGTTCACAAAGTGGCCTGAAGTAGAGCCAGTGAGAAAGGTGACTGCACAGTCAGCTGTCAAGTTCTTCAAAGGACTAGTTTGCGGTTTCAGGGTTCCAAACAGAATCATCACTGACAATGGCACACAGTTCATGAGCCGCGCCTTCACGCAATATATCCAGAGCCTTGGAAGCAAGGTATGCTTTGCCTCCGTTGCTCACCCAAGAAGTAACGGGCAAGCAGAAAGGACAAATGCGGAAGTGCTGCGCGGTCTCAAGACGAGAACTTTTGACAAGTTGCACAAGTGCGGGAGGCGCTGGATTGATGAGTTGCCGGTGGTTCTTTGGTCACTCAGAACGACACAAAATCGATCAACTGGCCAAACATCCTTCTCCCTAGTCTATGGTGCAGAAGCGATGCTACCCACAGAACTCATATACGGGTCACCTCGAGTACTTGACTACGATGAAGTAAAGCAACAACAGCTTCGCCATGACGATGCCGTGCTCCTTGATGAAGATCGTCTTCGGTAGCTGTGCGAGCTACATGCTACCAGCAAGCCTTGTGCCGCTATCATAGCCACAAGGTTCATGCCCGAAGCCTTGAGGAAGGTGACCTTGTCCTTCGGCGTGTTCAGTCCACCAAGGAAACAAACAAGTTGATGCCAAAGTGGGAGGGCCCTTATCTGGTAGTATGAGTCACCAGACCTGGCACAGTTTGTCTGGAGACCGAAGATGGCATTCGCGTGCAGAACTCGTGGAACATCGAGCATCTTCACAAGTTCTACCCATAAGGCACCGTTGCCGGGCCTTGTCCCGGCAACCCCTTTTGTACAAGTATAGTCTCAAGGACTTGTACCCTTTTTACAAAGCCAGGTGCAGATCCTGTGCGTATAAAGCTAAGTGATGCACAAAATTTTATGTGCATTTACTTACGTACTAATGCATAGTAGGATATGATTACGCCTTGCTTGAATGGAATGACTAACATACCGCCAAGATCTCCGCATTACCATTCTTCTTCTTTCTTTTTCTAGAAAGGCAGAAGGATTCCCCGCGTACATGTTTCCCGGGGTGGAACGAAGATGGAGTTTTTAGATGATGTTTGGCGCGTTTGGCATTCATTTCATTTCATACGATAAGAATACAACAAAGAAAGATAAGTTGATTTTTTTTCAACTAAGATTTCATTGTTTACATCTTGAGATTCCCCTTGCGAGGTTCTGTGTTCGTACGAAAAACCTACATGCAAAGGAATCTTGCTGTGTTTTGTCTCGCGCTCTAGCTCTGTCCCGTGTCCGCTCGGCAGAGTCTGTGCAGCTGTGTTTGAGACCGGCAAGTTGCTTTGCCGATGGTCGCGCTTCTGGCAGGCTGCTGAAGACCAGCTCTTCAAAAGCGCTCGTGGCAAGTGCGCGCCCCGACAAGTTTCTAGACAGCGTAGGGTACTAGATTAAAAATCATATGAAAGCGGAGACAAACAAGGAGGATAGTATACATTTATTTGAGCACATCGATTATCATACATTTATTGAAAAATGAAAAGTTCTCGGTAATGTCTTTCTTGGCCCTCTCCTACCAGGGTTTACATCAAGTGCAAGGAGGGCAAAAGGGGCGCCTAGGACAAGTGCTCCCGGCAGGTCATCCTGCCGGTGTCCAGCTGCAGATGGTGGTGTTGCCGCTGCTCAGCTGGAGATGATGGTGCTGCCGGCGTTCAGCTGGAGTCTGAGTCATCGTCTTCGGACTTGACGCTCGGGGACTCGCCGCAGTCGTCTTCACCATCTGCCTCCTCCTTGTCGCTGTCGCTCGAGGAGGAGCTTTTGCTATTGCTCGACCTCTCCGGGCAGCACTCCATGCGAGCGCCTGAAGCATCCAAGAACTTCATGAAGAGCGTATCGGACTCCAGTAACTTGAAGTGGAGGAGGTGCCCCTCCGCGAAGTAGTGGGCACGAGCGAAGGATTTCCACCCGCGCGTAAGGAACATGATGCAATTTGCAGGAAACTCAATGTTCACCCACACGGCGCCATTGAGGTAGCCATTCACGCACAGCCACAGCCCGAGCGGCTGGTCAGCCTCCATGATCCTGGCGAAGGGACGAGGGAGCCGCAGCCAGCTTCGCGGCGGGTCATGCAGCTCCACGACAAACTCGAGCGGTGTGTTCCTCGTGTGACCTTACATCGATGGCGGAGCGGCTAGAGGTGGAGCGACGAGCACTCCGCTCCGGCCTCCCCGGCCACGAGCGCCACATCAACCGCGACCTCACCCTGTGGCCCCGCCCCGCGCGCTTGAGCCAGCTCTACAGCCACAGTCGAAGCAAGGGAGTGTCGCTGAGGAGAAGCTCTCGCTGTAGCAGTGGAAGCACGAGCCCGGCCTCTTCCTCTCACCATAGCGGTGGTGGTTGCAGAAAGAATGAAGGAGGGAGAGATGGATGAGCATTGCCTCCCACGCCCTCCCTCCTTTTATAGGGGAAGGCGCGGGGGCTGGCTCTCCACTACCTTAAGACAACCCTCCCGCTTCGCCAATCCCACGCCCTGTGCCCCTGGCGAGCACATTACTCCATCGGCCGCCCCGCCTCGCTAATCCGGCGTCCTGGCTCCTCTGATCAAAGCGTTATTTCCACGATCGCCTTTCTGCACCAATCCCACGTCTCGCGCCCAATCCACGTCGTGGGGGCGCAGTAAAAGGAAGGTGTAATGACAAAGATGCGAGTTACTCCGAGCCACGTGTAATCGTGGACCTGCTCGGGCTAAGCCTAGTAGCAACCTGCATGCATGCGCGCCCCTGGTTTTTGACGCGGGCGCTGAAACGCCACCAAGGCGATAAGAATACTGGAAGAAGGCTGGGGGCTAGCCCAAGTTCAGGTTAACGAAGAAGCGAAGAAGATTTCAAAAGCACATGTATCACTTTAAGATATATTTAACACTGCTTGTGTGTGCATTGTTTGGGCCTCACCCAACGATGCCTGGCAGCACGTTGGACCAAGGCCCGGGGGCTCCTGTCAGTGCATTAAACATGGTTGTGTAATACCTTGACTTATGCATAGACAAGTAGCAGCTCCCCTGGCAAGATAAATTCTCAACAAAGATTTCCAAATAAAAAGAAGCAGCTCTTTGAGAGATCAAGGAGCGCATCAAGAAGACCAAGGCAAGCTGCAAGATGAAGCTTTAGAAGCGGCTCTTGCCGGCAAGACTGAGCCGACAAGATGAAGACCCGACAAGCGCTAGCCCCGGCAAGGCTTCGCCAACCACTAGCGCTCCACCTCACCGAGCAGGTAGTCACCCATCGATGAGGTGTTGAGCCTGCAGATGGTCTGGTGGGGCTTATCTAGCGCGTGGCAGCTCGCTGGAGAGAAGATTGCCTTTATCGGCACCCGTCCTAATGGCGCGTCAAGATAATAGAGAGGCAGTTTGGCAAGCGGTGCAGCAGTCTTGCCGGGACGCCTCCTCCTCACGACACCTAGCGATGCATTTAATGCCTTTTGTCTTAACCAGCTGAGTTAGGTATGATAGCACTATTGCTATCTAATCATCATGTAATGACCCTTTTGCCACAGTGGTAACCCCTTGAGCTATAAAATGAGGGCCAGGGCAACCTTTACAGGGGTTTGAACCTATAGCAACCTCAAGCATACGCACCTGTGTAGCAGCCCTCTCCTTGTGCCTTACCGGGGGAGAGCGCTCCGTGTACTCGTACACACACTCGTCCAATACACCAAAGCAGGAGTAGGGTTTTACGCTTCTCAGGGGCCCGAACCTGGGTAAAGACGGCAACACCTCTTGTTGTTCCTTCTCTTTGCATTTAGTGCGCCCTCCTTACCGAACCATAAAAGGGGTTGAGCCACCCCATATATCGCCAGCCTCACGCCGACAATGAACAGTGCCCGTTGATGTCGCGCGTGCGATATGTAGAATGAGTCGAGACGTGGTGAGTTGACCTAGCTGGTTGGTTGCCTGTGGATGAACAGTTCCTGTTGCTGCCACCCGTTCGTACGCCCCACCCCAGCCAGTGTGGTTGGATATGAACAGGACCCCGGCCATGTAGATGGTTGCCATCGGATGAACAGGACCCCAAGGAGGTTGCCACACCCCAGCCGGTTGGGGATGGATGAACAGGACCCCCGTGGAGGCTAGATGAATAGTAGCCGGTGGAGGCTGGAGGAAGTCGACAGTGGATGACCAGTAGCCAATGGAGGCTGGAGTGAGCTAGTAGAAGATGGATGAACAGTAGCCCGTGAAGTCCTGTTTTGCGGTACGCCACACTCCTCTCGATGACAGGACCCCGTTTCAACCATAGGCACTCGAACAGAAGTCCGTTTCCTCTGTTTTGCGGTATGCCAGACCCCTGCCGATGAACATGACCCTGTTTTGACCGTTGGAGCTCGAACAGAAGTCCATTTCCTCCATTTTGCGGTACGCTAGACCCCTCACGATAAACAGGACCCTGTTTCGACCGTACGCGGTCGAACAAAAGGTCGTTTCCTTTGTTTTGCGGTATGCCAGACCCCGTTTCGGCCATTCCGTCCAAGCCGGTTGGCTCCCGATGAACAGAACGCATTTTGTTGCCTCCTGATGAACACGACGCTGTTTCTATGTTCTGACCCAGTCGGTTGGCTGCCGATGAACAGGACGCCGTTGCTGCCGTCCGTTGCCTCACCATGTACACAAGCCCTGGCCGCACGTATGTGCGAGTATGCGTTTGAGACCCCGCCCGTATGTACGTGCATGACCGTATTTTTTAGCATGCGGCTGTACATACGTGTACACTATTTAAATGAGACTTCTTGAACTGCTACATCGGGGGCTCTACCACGACACGTGCCGCTACTCACCCGACCATGGTTCATCGTTGAGAGAGACCGATCGATCAGTATGTACGTACACGTTCGCGACCAGACAGACAATGCTACATACGATTCAATCAGGTGGGTCCCAACTGTCAGGGAGGATAAGGACACATTTCTTTGCATGTGAAGATATAACTACTGGGTCGCAGCTATCAGGAGAGGAATCATTTTTATTTTTGCGTAACAAGGAAGCACTTCCTTGCGTGCGAAGATGTAGCTGGTGGTTCCATCTTTTAGCCTCACTTCGTACAGTCATCTTTTGATGGCTGTCGTTCATTGACTATGTTGACCATGCCGTGCCGAGAGCACCAAGGCGGTGGATGGCGACGAGGCCTAGGAAGGGAACAACACGAAGGTGGGGAAGACACGACAGTGGATGCCCATGTGGAGGGGAGTACAAGGGTTGACTGGTTCGGCTGCGGCGTGAGGCTACCGTCGCCGGAGAATAACAGGAGGTGTGGGTGAGTAGAGGGAAGGCCTGTCCAGCGGTGGGAGTACGATGGGGCGGTGAGGCCTGCGCGGCAGCACAGCTGGCCAGGGGAGGCAGGAGCAGGCGGTCCTGCTGGCGACGGTTTGAGTGGCTGGAGCAAGAATATCAGAGATTGAAGAAGCAGCATGGTCGTTGGATTAACATCCAATGGTCAGAGCTACTAGAATCATTTGTTGACTAAGTTGGGAAAGCTCCGCGTACGTGTCAAGTTAGTAGACCCACAAGTCAGCCTCCAAATTTGGTGGGTCCCAGGTGTTATTGGGAGGATTAGTTTTTTTTGCGTAATAAGGAGGCGCTTCCTTCCGTGTGAAGATATAGTAGGTGGGTCCCAGTAGTCAGTGGGAGCAATCATTTATTCGCGTAATAAGGAGGCATTTGCTTGCGTGTGACCATGGATGATGTGGGTCCCTACTGTCAACCTCTCCACGTACCACCCTCTTCCGATGGATGTCGTTTGTTAACCACGTTGACCATGCCGCGCCAAGAGCATCAACGTGGTGGACGATAGCGAGGCCCAGGAAGGGAATGACCCAGAGCCGGCAAAGCCACAACTATGGATGCCCACACTGAGGGGAGTACGAGGGATGACTGGTTCGGCTGCGGGGTGAGGCTGCCATCACCGCAAAATAACGGGAGGTGCGGGTGGGTAGAGGGATGTCCTGGCCAGCGGTGGGAGTAGGGTGGGCCGATGAGGCTTGTGCGGTAGCACAACCAACCACAGGAGGAGGGAGCAGGCAGTCCCACTGGTGTTGGTTTGGGCAGCTAGAGCAGGAAGATCAAAGATTGAAGAAGCACGACGACCGTTGGATGGACATCCAACAACCACTGCTCTCATGTGTTAAATAAGTTGACAAAGCCTTCCGTACGCCTCAACCTTTATTTTTCTGAGGAAAGCGTACGCGTCAACCTAGTAGGCCCACAAGTAAACCTACAAATCTATTGAAAGTAGCATACAACCCATTTGCCATTATTTCTAATAATTTAAAGCCCATTTTCTAATCCTTAAGGATTTTTTTGAAGCCCATATTCTTTTTGTTAGCATTACAACCCATATTATGGCCACGGTAAAAAGCATCAATGAAATTTTATATATTTCGGTGGGGTACGAAATGTTTTTAATCCCGAAATTTTGAGTCAGATTAAAAAAATTTAAAAATAAATTTGTATTAACTTAAAATCCAATGAAATTTTCCTCGCAAAAAATTCAATGAAATTTAAAATCTCGAAATCCAAAAAAATGAAATTTGAAACTAATTGTCGGTTTGCTATGTTTTAAAAATGTACAACCCATTTCTCATTACTTATGGCCCATTTTCTTGGCAAGCCGAATGCATCCCTCCCCGTCTTGAAAGATTTGTAGCCCAACAGGGCTGACAAAAGCAAGTAGGCCTCGGTTGGGTATTCTGCAAAAAAAAAACCGGGCTAGCCACTTCAGAAAGAAAAAAAACTGGGCTGGTCTTGTGGCAAACATAAAATAAAAGGCTCGGCTAGACTGGCCATAGCCCCTGCACAACCCAGTTGATACCCTGCTCCATCTCAAAAACAAAAAACAACTGGGCGAGCTGCTGGGTCCTTGGTGTCAGCCGCTCGTTGTGCAATTCTCTCGTTTATTGACTACTTTCACAATGGCATGGGACCCAGATGTCAGGAAACCATTAGGAGGAACCATATTTTTTGGCTTGAAATAAGGAGGCACTTGCTTGCATACTGCCATGACCCTGGTGGGTCCCTACTGTCATTCTCTCCATGTACAATCATCTCCTGATTCCTCTCGGGTGTTGACCATGTTGACAACGCCAGAAGGTGACGCTGTGGCAAGCTAACCAAGGCGGAGGACAATGGCGAGGCCTTAGACAGGAATGAAAAGGAGCCGTGGAAGATGCAGCAGTTTGGTCGGAAGCGGAGGGGAGTACAAGGGTTGGTGCGGGGTGGGGATGCCGTCGCCGGAAAATAACAAGAGGTGGGTGGGGGTGTAGAGGGATGGCCTGGCACCTGTTAGGGTACGATGGGACAACGACGCGTGCGCGGCTGCGTTGCAAGCCACGAAAGGCGGGAGCAGGCGATCTCGCCGGCATGGGTTTGGTTTGGGCGGCTGGAGCCTGTAGGAAGAAGACAAGAGATCGAAAAAGCATGATAGACGTTGGATTGACATCCAATGGCTTATGCTTCTAGAATCGTTTGTTGACTATGTTTTTTTTGCGGGGGAAGTTTGTTGACTAAGTTGACGAAGCCTTTTGTACGCGTCAACATAGTAGGCCCACAAGTTAGCCTCTAATTCCATGGCAGACAAATACATCCCATTTAAAAAAAATACAACCCATTCCAAATGTTCACACGAAAAGTTCAACATTCAGAGCAAAGTAACATGTCTGATTCAGAGATAGAGTACTGAACTTCCACGTTGATAACCATCATAGCCAAGTTAACTATCTACTCCCACTAATACTCTAATGTAGAAGTACTAACTTACTCTTAATTAACTAGACAATGTTGGCCGACATCTGCAGTACACGCTAAACACTGGCATCGACGTCCTCCTCCTCGCCTCGGACTTGCCAGAGGTGTGATAGGGCGCGTTACTCGAGCGCGTTGGCCCTTTACATGCCGGTGTGGTCCACCGAAGCTTTGACTTCTAAGCGAGAAACCCACTTGACGAGTTGGTAGTAAAATTGGACGTCACGCACGTGTGCGTGCCCGACAGCCTCTAGGGCTATTTGCCGGGCGCTGGCCTCCATGTAGCGGCCCAGTTGTGGGCGCTCTGCTCATGACTCAGAGCAGCGCTGCACTGCTCCTCCATGCCCTGCTGGCGGCGCAAATTGGAGATACATTGCTCCTCCGCCAGCAGTCGCGCTCCAACAAGTCATCATACTCTGCATTGCCATCTAAAGACCGATAGAATGCCTCCTCCCTCCGTCTGCCTTCTCGTGAAAAACCGAACACTAGCTCCGGTGGTGAGCACCTCTGGCGTCGCCTATTGCGGACATGCGGGGGGATGACGGACGTGGCGAGAGCGAGGGCAAGTGGCGAGCAGCATCGAGCCGGTGGGGGCTTGGGAGGATAGGGCGAGTTTGGTGATGGTGCCACCAAAGAACACAGGGAACCAGTAATTATAGGCGGACGGTAGGTGAACCAGCGTGTCGTGGGAAACGCGACGGTCATCAGAATTCAATGCATAAGCAGGCATAGCTTAGCGCGCCAGCTTGCCATGGAAACTGGAAAAACTGCAATTATGACTGTGCCGTCCCGTCCCATCCAATCAGTGGTGCATCCCGTCTATGTTGGGTCGCACATCGGCATGACGGTCAAACGAGTGACACAATTCATCTAGATGAGGTACATGCGTGATCCGCTGGTTATTCATGTAGGATTGAGTCGGTCGGATAGTGTACATGTAGGATCGCAATAGCTAATGAACGTTCGCTGGGAGATAAGGCATTTGCGAACATTTTTGCTCGCAGTTTCTTCAGATTCGCATGGCATTTTCTTCAGAACAACATGTCAGTTTCTTCAGAGGTAGGCATTTTTATTCAAAAAACTGCCACCATTGGATCTTGCGTCGCAACTAAAACTACCAGGAGCGTATTACTACCTCCGTCCTGGTTTACTGGCCCCCTTAGTATTTTGTGCCAAACTTTGACCATAAATTTAACTAAGAAAATAATAATGCATGTCACTAAAAGTTATATCCTTGGATTCGTATTTGAACATAGTTTCTAGTGATATTATTTTTGGTTACATGCATCAACATGTTGTTAGTTAAATCTAAGGTCAAAATTTAGCACAAAATGCTAAGGGGACCAATAAACCAGGACGGAGGTAGTAGTAGGCTAGCTAGTGATCGATCAGTAACTTGTAAACACTGAAAAAAGAGAAATAAGGAACTGCTAGTAACCTGTAAGCACTAGGCACATAGAAATAAGGATCATATTGTGCATAGTAGTAAGAGCCGATCCATTCAAAATGTTCACTCGAGACTCACAGGCCTTGCTTTGTAATATGTTCACATTAATAGCCCAAATTCACAACCAACTAGTACAATTCCCATACATAAGATCAACGTGTTTATGCATCTCAATGATTCATAGATAATACACAATATGTAGCTCCTAGAGCAGAGATAAAAAACATATGTTCTTGCTACTAACATGGATGCTTCTCCGGGCCAACATTCAGTACAGAGTGAAAGACAATTTTGTTTGTGAAGTCTACATTTCCTCTTGCAAACGTAAGTGGTTTCACCAACAGATGGAACCATGAGAATTGACCACACATGATGGAGGAACATCCACTGAAATATGAGTTGGTCATCTGTCGATCACACGACGAGACTATTTTTGGAATACAACTTTAACTTTGTCAAAATGATACCCATTGGATAATCAGAGCAAAGCAATGAAGCACCTTGTTTTGGCCAATAAATAGTACAATACTACTTTTGTGCAGTCCATGCATTGACTATCCAATCTTTCCGTGTCTATTTTCAGATGGCACTGCATGTAGTGACTCTACTATTCTTTTGTGCAGTTCCACAAAAATTGAGGTCCCTTTGTTTGTTTGCCAAATAGCAACGGGCAGACATCTGTTTGCACAAATATCAAGCAGCTAGTTAACATATACCCCACCTTGTATTTTCGGTTTAAACACGTCTCTGCTAGTCGTTTCCGCTTAGCATGTGTCATGTTGTGCACTGGAGAATTTGGTACTGAATTAATTTGCTCGTACAGAGCAGAAATATAGCGCCTATTCTTCATCAGACCAAGGATATTCATGTTTGCAGTGATGGAAGAAGTGAAATTGATACAACCAAAATTAAGCATCCAATCATTGAATCATGTCCAGCACCACCAATGGAGGTCCACCCTGGCAATAAATTTACATACAAACCACTAATATTACTATCTAGTGACAGTACAAAAACAGTAGCAAACCATGTACCTTCATAATGAACAGCTCATAGTGCCACCAACTGGATAAAACTGTTTGGAAGAAAAAATGCTCATTTTGTTGAACCATTTGGACTTTTTGTGCAGTTCCACTAAAATCGAGCATCCCTGTTTGCATAGATATTGAAAGTGTGCTTACTATAAAAGTGGCACTAGTTGAAGCATAGACTCACAAATATAAGCATTCCAATGTCTTAATGGGAAAAGGTAGCATGACTGTTTCTAACCACCTGTTTGAAGGAATAAATAAGGCAACATCGGCAGATGTCAGGAAGGCATGCATAGTATTTTGTGAAAGATTGAACCATTACTGACCTTTCCTCTTCTTTTAAGAATTTTTTGTGCAGATTAACTAAAATAAAATGCCATCAATGCCTCGACAATTCGGTGACACTATACAAAAAATGACTTACCATTACATCATGATGTCAGGTATGTAATCAACAGGCAATAGAGAGAAAAATGCAGACCTCCTCCGATAACATAATGAACATTAATTTTAACAAAGGTGTGACTAGCTTTGCCGGCATAATTTGAATGAATTCTACACCCACTGTTCCTTAATATAAGATGTTTTCGCAGTTTAATTTAAAGTACCAAAATGTCTTGTATTTAGAAAACAGGTAGTAGTTTTCTTGAGCACATATCTGGGAAAGCTAGCCACACCTTGTATATGTCCATACGCTAATGCAACACCATTCAAATAGTACAAATATACGCTAATCAAGTGACTAGTGCAATAGTAGAGTAGTTTTTTTATTACGGGTTATAGTAGAATGGTTTTACTAAACAGATTTCTTGGAAGGTTTCTATAAGCATTAACTATACAAAATCTAAAGGTAACAAGTCTCAGCATTGGTATACTGGTTGTGCAACAGCATTACACCAAATACAAAAGTCTGAAGGTAACTAACATTATTAACTAATGACAGTACAAAAATAGTTGCAAACCATGTACCTTCAAGGTAAATATCATTTCGAACTCGAGGGGATCTGAAAAATTGCTATCCTAATCTTGATAAGCGTTCAGACATAAAAAGTTGATTAAACGAATCAAGAAAACAGCAGGAGGAGGAGGTGCCCACTCCTAACCTTTCCTCTTTTCTTCATAATTTTTTTTGCAGTTTAACTAAAATAAAATGTCATCACCGCCTTGAAAATTTGTTGACACTGTACAAAAAAATCGACTTATCATTACATCATGAAGTGAGGTATGTAATCTATAAGCAATAAGCATTAACAATGAAAAAATCTAAAGGTAGTAACAAGTTTCATCGTTGGTATACTAGCTGTGCAACAACATTAGAATGCCTTAGCTAAAAAATCTTTAATACATCCACAATCAATAGCTAGCCCTGAAATAATTCGGTGACATTACTTGGCATTGCTTGAATTTATCGGTGGCATTAGACTAACTGTGGCATTAGTTAAAAGTGGCATCACTTTAGCTGTAGCATTGCTTGATTTTACCGGTGGCGTGACACTAACAGCAAAAATGTGGCAATAAGAGCACGGGGAGGCCCATTCGGATAATGGGCGTACCAGTACGATGTACCTCCATGGACACATAGAGTGCTGAGGAAGGGATGGTTGCCCAGAGCAACAAATATCCAAGCAACATATGTGGATTACGTACCATTTTTGTTCTCTTTAGCCACCTTTTTACTATGTGAGGAAAACAAACCTATCAACCTGGTCATTCTCTATTGCGTTGTCCTGCCTTTCTACCCTTTTGAACCAAGAGACAAGAGACTTATTCCTTAGCTACAGCTTTTCCCCTTTTCAACCAAGATGCAGGTTTGATACCTAGTCATTTCGACAGTACTTTCCCCCTTTCTTTCGTTATTCAACCCAGACATGGATTAGTCTGCAAGAAGTAGGGTTTCCTTTAATAGAGCAAATTAAGGTTTTTGTCTACGTGACCAACATAGCAGAGGATAGTAACTTGAGGAGATGGGGCAGTGGAAAATGATCCACATGCAGCGACATGGGCAGATGGGGCAATAGAACAAGGGTATGGTTAGAAAAGAGGTAGCATACCTGAGGGTCGGCGGGGAGTGGCTTTGCTTGTGGTTGTCGTCCTCCGCAAACACTAAGGCAGCAAGCTTGGGATGGAGGCCATCCTATGCCAGTGCTAGGTCTAAGAGGATGACCATGTCGTCAGTGTGTGTCCTCACTCATCGACGACAAGTGCGTCAATGTTGCACGTCCTCCTCTTCCCCGGTGGACGGGATCCGGGCGGAGCCACCGCCATCTTTTTTAGATCTGGAGAGAGGGTGATAGTGTGAGAAGTAAGTGGGCGGCCCTAGCAAGCAAGTGTTGAAGCTCCAGCCTATATATCTTACTAGTACTAGTACTATTCTTCTTCTTACTAGTGGTAGAGTAGTTTATATTTTTCTCTGCATACAATACCAATTAGTTGTGGTTGAAAATTGAATGGCATGCCATTAGAAAAATTAAAGTCAAGAAATAAGGCGGCACCTCGGGCAACGTGACCTGATCGCATTTTTTTACGAGAAATGACACACCATGTTTCGTTGATATGTGGTCCTGCTCCAACATGCCAGTGAGAAGATGACGAGTCCTTTTGTATAATTTATGAATGGATGTCTATGAAGGCTGGGTCGCCTCTTCGTATGCCGTGGTAACCGTCCGCTCCCCACTCACCTCTTCCTATACTATGGCAACCGTCCACCACCTCTTCGCCTTTCCCTCTCGATTTGGAACTGCTGTCGCACACTCTCTCTCTTCCCTCTATTTGCCGTGACTCTTCCTTCTATCATTGTCCGTCTTCTCGATGGAGGCAAGACACACAACCTGACCCTGTTATTCTTGCTCCGATCTGAAAGATGACGTGGTGGAGGAAATCATTGATCGGTGTGACATCATCACCGTGGCTAGCATGGCAGGTTCGTTCAAGGTCATTCTCGACTCAACAAATAGGATCATTACAAAGAGCCCAAGGGTTCAAGAGCGGTTTGATCTCCCCTATCTTCTTCGCCATGACCCTGCTTGCTGGTGCGCGGACGGCGGAAGGCTCACCTTGTGCAAGTTGACACCGCTTGATAATGATACATGTGATGATAAGATGCCATCGCTTAAGCGTAAGGCCTAGGCAGGCGCAAATGGAGATTGGGTTATTTATATTACGCACAACTGCGAGTGAGAACTTGTGAATGTGTACACTCGTCACCGGATTCAACTTCCAAAAATCTTAGACTGCTCTGAGGTTGAGCACACCGATATTGTACGTACGTTCGAATATGATCATGGTGATTGTCGTCTACAGAAGATAGCAATTTGTCGAGTTCCCAATCGCTCTTGACATTATACGAACTATTATGTTGTTGCTATCTTCGACAAGCTTGTTGTCGCCCTAACTTCTGCGCCTCGATGGATATTGCTCAAAAATCAGTTTTTGCACACGGATGTGTACTGTGATGTAATTCAATACGAGCATCTTGTGTTTGCTACCACCACTTCTGGCATTGTTTTTGCATGGGATCCTTATTGTTTCGGTACGTTTTTCTTCCATCGTAATTATAATTTTTTCATTCACTATGCATGCGAGTTAGTATCCCCGTACTAATTAACCTTGTGTTTCCAAGGTCCTCTCAAAACATTCACAAGCAACCTACCTACTCAGTGGTGCCTAGCTACTTATTCTGATGGATCACCTCTTCTTGTCTGTATACGGGGCACTACTGATGTTACAGAGGAAGCAGATGTTGTCTCCCATGGTCGCACTCTCCGGACCTATTCCAACATCCATTGCAGGGTATTCGGGATGGATACTAGTGTGCTAGCGCCAACACCTTCTCCCTGGTTCAATATTGATAGTCTTGGAGAATACTCGCTTTTCCTTGGACTAAACTATCCAATGATGGTGAAAGGCGATCCAACTGCTGTTGGCACAACGTTTCCATTTATGAGAAGCAACTATATCTATACCTCGGACATTGCTATGGTTCCCTACAATTTGCGTCCTACTGATATAGGCCACTTCAGCCTGGATGGTGAGTCATGCGTTGGTCTCAATATTGACAATAGCTGGCCAAGCCTACAGGATCACTTATGGTTCAAAGCAAGCGTTTCCAACGCCGAGGATTGGTAGACCTAAAGTTCATTTCATAGCTTGTTATTTGTTGTGTGATACAAACTTTAGTATTTAGAATGTATGCTTGTTGTTATCGTGCGTTAAAAAATGGACGGTGGGATCATCTTCGTCAACTTCTAGCTTGTCGCGTACAATTACAACATGCACGTCGCGTATGCGTCGCACCCCACACGGCCGGTCAGGCACGCCAATCACCCAATGAATGTGCGTCTTCTTGTGTTTTCACTGACATGTGGGACCGAATGTGAGCAAACCGACATTGGGCACACTCTGCACGTCTACTGGCTGGCTGGCTGAGAAGAGAGAGAGGAGGGCTAAGCACGGACTCGAGGAAATTTGGCCACAGTGTGAGATGGGCCATATGTTAATGTGTTCGCTCTATGTAACCAGTACCTCGATATAGTGTGGTGGCATGGGCCAAAACAAGCATTCACGTCCAGGAGTATGGCACACGCCACCAGCACGAGTCCCATCTGACACCAAATTTCTTGGAGTCTGTGCTACAGCTATCTCTTCTCCCTCCTTGTTTCTCTAACTCAGCCATCGTGCGGCAGGCGGGGAGGGGGTTTGCCGGTAGTTGGTTTGCTCAACTAGGGTCCCACTTGTAAGTGAAGATGCATGACATCACGCGTTCCCCCCTTGAGCAGCGTGCCGGACCAACCGTGTGGGGGTGCGATATGAACACGACAGGCTTTTCCTTTGAACTTGTACTAGTAAGTTGTAACATTTGGTTCTGCTCCTGGCACGACTGATAGATAGAAATAATGATTTTCCCTCAAAAAATAGATATAACAATTAAAAACGCTAGTGCTGGGCTTTTCTCGCGTGATAAGCGGGGGAGTTATCATGAAGAAGCACGATCACCTATGGGGCAGGGTCGCCCCTTTGTGGTCCGGCGGGGGATGATCACGTTGCACAAAGAGCAGAGACAGCAGGGCAGCGCGGCAAGAGACAACTCTCTTTTACCCAGGTTCGGGCCACTCGGCAGCGTAACACCCTACTCCTGCTGTTGTGGATTGATTTGGAGGAACACGAAGACGTGGAGCGCTCAAGCCCGGCAAGGATGCCTCAGGGAGGGTAGCTACATGCATACAAGTGTTGAGGGAACAAAAGTTCGAACCCTTTGCTAGGTTGCCTCGGGCATCCTTTTATAGTTTAAGGGGTGACCCTAGTGGCAAAACAGTCATTACGGTATGATTAGATAGCTAACAGTGCTATCATACCTAACTCTGGAAATCAAGACAAAGTGCATTAAATGCACTGCTAGGTGTCATATGGAGAGGTAGCCCCGGCAAGGTTTCTCCACCGCTTGCCTAACCACCTCTTATATGCATGACACACCTCAGGGACGGGTGTCATTAAAGGTAATCTCTTCTCCCGCAGGTTGCCACCTGCTCGACAGGGTCGACCTAGCCGCTCAAGAGCTTGACACCGCACTGATTAGTGACTGGTGTGTGATGAGGTGGAGCGGTGGCGTCCTGGCGGATGCCTGCCGGCACGAAACCTGCCGGGCTCTAGTCTTGGAGTCTTGTTTTGGCCCTGGCAGCTCGAAGACCCTGCCGGGGCGGCTGGGCCTCGTCCCTAGGCGTAGTGTCGACCCTGCCTGACTTGCCGGCCTGGCAGGGGAGATCTTCCTGGGGGCTTCTCTGGTTGGTTTGGTCTTCTTAATGCTCTCCTTTATCTCACGAAGAGTGGTTCTCTAGTGTCGGTGCAACTAACCACAGGTATGTTGCTCAGACTGTACATAGGCTCAAGAACGAGATTGCAGCATCTAGGACAAGGCTAAGCAGAAGAGATCAGCTCTTTAAAGAATCAAAGGGCGGATCAAGAAGACCAAGACCAACCCAAGGAGTAAAATATCACGATGGGAAAACCTCCCCCACCGGGCCGGCGAGCCTGGTGGGGACGAGGTTGCCCCGAAGACAAGTCTCAAGATTGCCCCGGCAGGCTTGCCAGGGACGCTGAGGTCAGATTACCCCGCCAAGGCTCCACCGCTCCACCTCACAGCAACGCAAGTCACCGATCAGTGCGGTGTCGAGCCCCCAAGATGCTAAGTGGCCGTTATTTGGCACGTGGCAGCCATCCCCAGAGGAAATCACCTCCAAATGACCCTCGTCCAGCGACGTGTCACGCAGCCAGGCGAGAAGGTGGCGAAACAGCACGGCAAGGCTTGCCGGGCTAGGCTATGATGTGACACTAAGCGGTGCATTTAATGCGCTCTGTCCAGTCTGCAGAGTTAGGTATGATGGCACTGTTTGCTATCTAATCAGTACACAATGACTGATTTTGCCATTGTGGTGACCCCTTGATCTATAAAAGGAGGGCCATGGCAACCTTAGAAAAGATTCGGACCCCTATACACTCATACACGCGTAGCTGCTCTCGCCCCGAGGAGACCTTGCCGGGCTAGAGCGCTGCGTCTCCTCCACGGTCCTCTCATCAATCCACCAAAGTAGGAGTAGGGTTTTACGCCTCGCAGCGGCCCGAACCTGGGTAAAAATTGCCCGTGTGATCGCTGCCGCGCTGCCCCGCACCCTCCGCTCTTTGTGCAATGCGTCCTTCCCCCTGCTGAACCACAAGGGGCCGATGGCCCCATAGGTGGCCGTGTTTTCCCACGGCATCTTTGGCGCGCCAGGTAGGGGGTAGCGCTTGCGCGAATTCGAGAGCGTACGCAGCATGCCATCTTCATCATCGTCTTCTTCATCGACGGCTTCATCATCCATGGCACCCAAGAAGAAAACCGGTGCCGCAGCTCACCCGTCCACCTCGAAGGCCCCTCCACACGTGGCTGCCGACGCCGTGGGGGATACGGGGACGTGGACACTGCGGGGGACGTGACCGGCGCAAGCGGCGTTGTCACCACCTACCCCATAGCCGAAACGGGAGCAGGAGGCACCGGAAAAGGACAGCGCCAACAATATCCCGACGGCCATGCTCTGCAAGGTGCGGGAGGAGAGATCATCCATCCATGCCTCTCCACCCCGCCGAAGGACGCGACCACAGCGGTGATGCTCGCCATGGGGCGAACCGCAATCCTCCGGCCGCCCCCGCTACGGATGTGGCCGCAGGGCATGCGTCACCCCCAGGACGGGCTGGCCAAGCTGATGCACCTAACGGAGCCGCCGATCCCCAAGGACATCCACCTCGCCTCGACGCCGCCCTGGCGACTGACTCACGGCGACAGGGGCACGACGCTGCTACTATTGGCATCGTTAGAAGCCAGGCGACGCTATGGTCTACGTCGTCATCCATGCCGAGCACTGCTTCAGAGGCTTTGGCGCGGGCCCAACTCCTGTTGAGATTTCTGCCGGCGGCTGATCAGATGGATGAGTGGAGAGCCACCATTCAGAGTTTGATTGGTTTCACCGAGGCAGGAGGATCACAGCGAGCAGGCCCGTCACAACCTCCACAGGCGGCAGCAACGGCCCGAGCTGCTGGCCGTACCGAAGTGGCCACCCCCACGGTACAATCCCCTCCATGGCAGCCAGCGCAGAGGCCACGGCCAGAGCAACGCAACCAAGAACTCAACAACGTATCAATGGCCTCGTCCGATCCTCGAGCACGACGAGAACATCGGCGAGTCCTGGGAGACAGGCGGGGGTGAAGATGCATGCATCACCATCGAACGACGCCGTGAAACCCAACGCCGGTCTGATAGGCGCAATGGCTCTGACATCGATGAGCCTACGCCTGGTGAGGGTGGGTGCCTACCTTTCGGGGTTGGGTGCCCTGCCTTCACTCGTGAGCTGCGGCAAGTCCCTTGGCCATCTGCCCGCATGTTCAAGCCAGAAATACCAGAGAAATATGATGGAATACTGAACCCGGCAGACTTCTTGAGCATCTACACCATCGCTGTTCAAGCTGCTGGGGAAGAGATGAAAAGGTGTTCGCCAACTACTTCCCCTTGGCACTCAAGCCAAATGTGAGGTCTTGGTTGATGCACTTCCCAAAGAATTCCATTTTGACCTGGGCTGACCTGTGCCATCAGTTTGTTGGCGCCTTCATGGGCGGCCACCAAGAACCAGGACGGCCCAGTGACTTGCAGCTACTCCCACAAAATGAGGAAGAGTGATAGAGGCGAGGGTGTCCCGATCTTTCGATGAGATGATAGCTATCGTTTTTGGTGGAGTAGACTTTGACGATCCGACTACGAACGTGCGAGGACGTCGCGCCTTAGCAATCGCTAAACCAACTCCGAGAGGTTATTGACCACGCCGGAGCACAATCAACCTGACCACAAGGGTCTATCTCCTGCAAGCAAACGAAGAACAAGCAAGAAACTAAGATTTGCAATCTGGATATTGCGAATATAAGATGAAAGCTTTATTGATCAAGGTGGGGTTCTGTGACGTCTTGGTCTGGTTGTTGAACACAAACGAAGTACGCGAAGTTGCAGCTATGGCGAACTTTTAATCTAAACAAAACCCAAAGTCTAAACGGTGCCCTAAGGGCTGTATATATGGAGGAAGAGGGGGGGGGGGGATTTCGTGGCCCTTGAAGGAGGGGTTCGAAACCAACCCTATCTCTTGTTTCCCCACACATACGGACTCTAAAAATAGCCTATACTCAAGTATTTCGAAATTACATGGGCCTGGCCCAATAATAAGGTGACGCAGCACCTATAATAGCCTCTGGACGAAATTTATGAAGTGGCATCTTGTATATTTCGTCCAAGGCTTCCTGCACTCCTTATGGTGGCTTCAAAGTCCTGAAATCATCACTTGTAACTCCGTTCTTGTTCCCCTTGCGCATGCCATCATCTCCATGCTTGAACTTGCTCCAAGGTTCCTCTTTCTTGTCCAAGCTAGGCCCTTCATTTGTAAGAAAAACAAATGTATCCAATTTAGGCAGCATCATATTCTCATGAACATTAGAATCATTACCAAGAAACGAAAGTACCTGATAATTTAATTGGCGTGCGCGAGCTCTAGTAATTGGTCCAGTATGTATAGCAGCAGGGGCTGTGGGTGTAACAATGGTATTGATGTCCTCATCATCCTCCCCTTCTTGAAATGAAGTCGTCCTCGACGGAAGCTCATCTTCCTCACCCAAATAAGGCTTCAAATCTGCAATGTTAAAAGTGGGACTAACCCCAAAATCTGCAGGCAGCTCAAGTTTATATGCATTATCATTTATTTTCTCTAACACCTTAAAAGGACCATCAGCACGTGGCATTAGCTTTGATTTGCGCAAATCAGGAAATCTATCCTTACGCAAATGTAACCAAACAAGATCTCCAGGTGCAAACACAACATGTTTTCTACCCTTCTTTACAATTCTGCAATACATCCTTAAATTCAGCATCATGCACATATTGATCTTTGATGGTCTCCAAACCAAATATTTTAAAGTCAAGTTGTGAAAGCATAGTATAACGACGAGACAATGCATCAGCAATAACATTTTCTTTACCCTTCTTGTGTTTAATGACATAAGGGAAAGTCTCAATGAATTCAACCCATTTAGCATGTCTACGGTTCAGTTTGGCTTGACTTTTAATATGTTTCAAAGATTCATGATCAGAATGAATAACAAATTCTTTGGGCCATAAATAATGTTGCCATGTTTCCAAAGTCCGAACAAGAGCATATAATTCCTTATCATAAGTAGAGTAATTCAGACTAGGCCCACTCAATTTTTCAGAAAAGTATGCAACAGGTTTGCCATCTTGTAATAACACACCTCCTAATCCAATTCCACTAGCATCACATTCGAGCTCAAAAGTCTTATTAAAATCAGGAAGTTGGAGTAAAGGAGCATGTGTTAACTTATCTTTCAACACCGTGAAGGCTTCTTCCTGTGCGGTACCCCAAACAAAAGGCACATCCTTCTTTGTAAGCTCGTTGAGAGGTGCAGCAATGGTACTGAAATCTCTCACAAAACGCCTATAGAAACCAGCGAGGCCAAGAAAACTCCTCACTTGTGTGACCGTTTTGGGCTGCGGCCAACTCTCAATAGCTTCAATCTTGGCTTTATCAACTTCAATTCCCTGTGGAGTAACAACATAGCCAAGAAAAGATACTCGGTCGGTGCAAAAGGTGCACTTCCCAAGGTTACCAAACAAACGTGCATCACGTAGAGCAATAAAAACAACACGTAAATGTTCCAAATGTTCCTCCAAAGATCTGCTATAAATTAATATATCATCAAAGTAAACTTGATAGAGGCGAGGGTGTCCCGATCTTTCGATGAGATGATATCTATCGTTTTTGGTGGAGTAGACTTTGACGATCTGACTACGAACGTGCGAGGACGTCGCGCCTTAGCAATCGCTAAACCAACTCCGAGAGGTTATTGACCACGCCGGAGCACAATCAACCTGACCCCGAGGGTCTATCTCCTGCAAGCAAACGAAGAACAAGCAAGAAACTAAGATTTGCAATCTGGATATTGCGAATATAAGATGAAAGCTTTATTGATCGAGGTGGGGTTCTGTGACGTCTTGGTCTGGTCGTTGAACACAAACGAAGTACGCGAAGTTGCAGCTATGGCGAACTTTTAATCTAAACAAAACCCAAAGTCTAAACGGTGCCCTAAGGGCTGTATATATGGAGGAAGAGGGGGGGAATTTCGTGGCCCTTGAAGGAGGGGTCCGAAACCAACCCTATCTCTTGTTTCCCCACACATACGGACTCTAAAAATAGCCTATACTCAAGTATTTCGAAATTACATGGGTCTGGCCCAATAATAAGGTGACGCAGCACCTATAATAGCCTCTGGACGAAATTTATGAAGTGGCATCTTGTATATTTCGTCCAAGGCTTCCTGCACTCCTTATGGTGGCTTCAAAGTCCTGAAATCATCACTTGTAACTCCGTTCTTGTTCCCCTTGCGCATGCCATCATCTCCATGCTTGAACTTGCTCCAAGGTTCCTCTTTCTTGTCCAAGCTAGGCCCTTCATTTGTAAGCAAAACAAATGTATCCAATTTAGGCAGCATCATATTCTCATGAACTTTTGAATCATTACCAAGAAACGAAAGTACCTGATAATTTAATTGGCGTGCGCGAGCTCTAGTAATTGGTCCAGTATGTATAGAAGCAGGGGCTGTGGGTGTAACAATGGTATTGATGTCCTCATCATGCTATAAATCAATATATCATCAAAGTAAACTACCACAAATCGTCCAATGAAAGCACATAAAACTTCGTTCATTAATCTCATGAAAGTACTAGGTGCATTAGTTAACCCAAAAGGCATGACTAACCACTCATATAAACCGAACTTAGTTTTAAATGCTGTTTTCCATTCATCTCCCAATTTCATACGAATTTGATGGTATCCACTACGCAAATCAACTTTGGAGAATATTGTAGAGCCACTCAATTCATCAAGCATATCATCTAGCCTAGGAATAGGATGACGATAACGAATAGTAATATTATTAATGCCTCTACAATCAACACACATACGCGACGTACCATCCTTTTTTGGCACTAGTATAATAGGAACAGCACAAGGACTAAGAGATTCGCGTATATAACCTTTGTCGAGCAGCTCCTGTACTTGACGCATAATCTCCTTCGTCTCCTCTGGATTGGTACGGTATGGCGCACGGTTTGGCAACGAAGCACCGAGAATTAAGTCAATCTGATGCTCAATCCCGCGAATAGGTGGTAATCCCGGTGGCACGTCTTGTGGAAAGACGTCAGCGAACTCCTGCAAAATGTTAGTGACCGCAGGAGGCAAAGAGGAAGGCACGTCCTCGAATGAAAATAACGCCTCTTTGCACACAAAAGCATAGCAAACAGAATTGCTGAAATCTAGCTCATCAATATCAGATTTGGTGGCAAGTAAGCATGCACTTTTCAATTTAATTTCAGAAGCAACACTAGATGGTTTATTATTAGGCATCATTTGTTGCTCAAATTCTTTTGCCACAATCTGATTTTCACTCTTATTTTTCTCCTGCTTTGCTTTACTAGCTCTATTAATATCATCTTTCAAAATAGAATCAGGAGTCATAGGAAACAAAGTAATATGTTTATCCTTATGAACAAGAGTATACTGATTGTTTCTACCATGGTGTACAGAACTTTTATCAAATTGCCATGGTCTACCAAGTAATAATGAACATGCTTGCATGGGTACCACATCACAATCAACATAATCAGCATATGTAGAGATACTAAAATGCACACGAACAGTACGTGTTACCTTAACCTTGCCGCTGTTGTTGAACCATTGGATATAGTAAGGATGTGGATGTGGTCTTGTGGTGAGAGATAGCTTCTCCACCATCTCCATGCTAGCCAAGTTGTTGCAGCTCCCTCCATCTATGATGACGCGAACAGAACGTTCCTTCACAACTCCCTTTGTATGGAACAAATTATGCCTCTGATTTTGCTCAGCTTGTGTGACCTGCACACTCAAAACACGTTGAGCAACTAAACATTCATACCTGTCAGCGTCTTCAGGAGCCATGTATTGCGTCTCCTGATCAGAATCATCTCCACCGTGTTCTTCACTTGTAATAAGAGCCAAAGTCTCCTCATCATAGTCACTAGCGGACTCATACCCACCATCCTCAGTAGCAATCATAACACGCGGAGATTGGCATTCTCTCGCATAATGACCTCTTCCCTTACAACGACGACAAATAATATCATGTGTGTGCCCTGTTGATGCCATAGATGAAGAAGAGCTCTGGGCAGGCCCAGAAGGTGTACTCTTGGCAGATGGTGGTGGTGGTGCCTGTTTTCTTGTATCTCGATTGGAATTGGCGGCTGAAGTCAGTGGTGCCGCAGTAGGACGTGTGGGAGTAGAGGAGGCACGCGGTGTCCATGATGAAGATCGACCTGCAGAAAAATTAGTTCGCGCCAATGCCTGTCGATCCTGCACTTCACGTTCAGCTTTACAAGCAAGATGGAATAAACGAGTGATATTATTATACTCCTTATACTCTAGAATGGTCTGAATCTCTCTATTTAATCCACCCATGTGATAGAGGCGGGGGTGTCCCGATCTTTCGATGAGATGATAGCTATCGATTTGGTGGAGTCGACTTTGACGATCCGACTACGAGCGTGCGAGGACGTCGCGCCTTAGCAATCGCTAAACCAACTCCGAGAGGTTATTGACCACGCCGGAGCACAATCAACCTGACCCCGAGGGTCTATCTCCTGCAAGCAAACGAAGAACAAGCAAGAAACTAAGATTTGCAATCTGGATATTGCGAATATAAGATGAAAGCTTTATTGATCGAGGTGGGGTTCTGTGACGTCTTGGTCTGGTTGTTGAACACAAACGAAGTACGCGAAGTTGTAGCTATGGCGAACTTTTAATCTAAACAAAACCCAAAGTCTAAACGGTGCCCTAAGGGCTGTATATATGGAGGAAGAGGGGGGGATTTCGTGGCCCTTGAAGGAGGGGTCCGAAACCAACCCTATCTCTTGTTTCCCCACACATACGGACTCTAAAAATAGCCTATACTCAAGTATTTCGAAATTACATGGGCCTGGCCCAATAATAAGGTGACGCAGCACCTATAATAGCCTCTGGACGAAATTTATGAAGTGGCATCTTGTATATTTCGTCCAAGGCTTCCTGCACTCCTTATGGTGGCTTCAAAGTCCTGAAATCATCACTTGTAACTCCGTTCTTGTTCCCCTTGCGCATGCCATCATCTCCATGCTTGAACTTGCTCCAAGGTTCCTCTTTCTTGTCCAAGCTAGGCCCTTCATTTGTAAGCAAAACAAATGTATCCAATTTAGGCAGCATCATATTCTCATGAACATTAGAATCATTACCAAGAAACGAAAGTACCAGATAATTTAATTGGCGTGCGCGAGCTCTAGGAATTGGTCCAGTATGTATAGCAGCAGGGGCTGTGGGTGTAACAATGGTATTGATGTCCTCATCATCCTCCCCTTCTTGAAATGAAGTCGTCCTCGACGGAAGCTCATCTTCCTCACCCAAATAAGGCTTCAAATCTGCAATGTTAAAAGTGGGACTAACCCCAAAATCTGCAGGCAGCTCAAGTTTATATGCATTATCATTTATTTTCTCTAACACCTTAAAAGGACCATCAGCACGTGGTATTAGCTTTGATTTGCGCAAATCAGGAAATCTATCCTTACGCAAATGTAACCAAACAAGATCTCCAGGTGCAAACACAACATGTTTTCTACCCTTATCTCCAGCAAGTTTATATTTAGCATTCATACGCTCAATGTTCTCCTTAGTTAACTCATGCATTTTTAAGATCAATTCAGCACGTTGTTTAGCATCAAAATTAACCTTCTCCGAAGATGGAAGAGGCAGCAAATCAATAGGTGCACGAGGTAGGAAACCATATACAATTTCAAAAGGGCACATCTTAGTAGTAGAATGCAACGAACGATTATAAGCAAATTCAATATGAGGCAAGCATTCTTCCCACATTTTCTTGTTATTCTTCAAAACAGCCCTAAGCATAGTAGACAAAGTTCTATTGACTACTTCAGTTTGTCCATCAGTTTGGGGGTGACAAGTAGTACTAAAAAGCAGTTTAGTCCCCAACTTAGCCCATAAACATCTCCAAAAGTGGCTAAGAAATTTGGTATCACGATCTGAAACAATAGTATTTGGCACACCATGCAAGCGAATAATTTCACGAAAGAACAAATCAGCAACATTAGCAGCATCATCGCTTTTATGACATGGTATAAAGTGTGCCATTTTCGAGAACCTATCCACGACAACAAATATGCTATCCCTCCCCTTCTTTGTTCGAGGTAAACCCAAAACAAAGTCCATAGATATATCCTCCCATGGAACACTAGGTACAGGCAACGGCATATATAAACCATGAGGATTGAGTCGTGACTTAGCTTTTTGACATGTAGTGCAGCGAGCAATAAAGCGCTCAACATCCCGTCTCATCTTTGGACAAAAGAAATGTGAAGCAAGTACATCCTCCGTCTTCTTTACGCTAAAGTGTCCCATTAATCCTCCTCCATGCGCCTCCTGCAACAACAAAAGACGAACGGAGCTAGCTGGAATGCATAGCTTGTTAGCACGAAACACAAATCCATCGTTAACGACGAACTTGTTCCATGTTCTCCCTTCTTTACAATTCTGCAATACATCTTTAAATTCAGCATCATGCACATATTGATCTTTGATGGTCTCCAAACCAAATATTTTAAAGTCAAGTTGTGAAAGCATAGTATAACGACGAGACAATGCATCAGCAATAACATTTTCTTTACCCTTCTTGTGTTTAATGACATAAGGGAAAGTCTCAATGAATTCAACCCATTTAGCATGTCTACGGTTCAGTTTGGCTTGACTTTTAATATGTTTCAAAGATTCATGATCAGAATGAATAACAAATTCTTTGGGCCATAAATAATGTTGCCATGTTTCCAAAGTCCGAACAAGAGCATATAATTCCTTATCATAAGTAGAGTAATTCAGACTAGGCCCACTCAATTTTTCAGAAAAGTATGCAACAGGTTTGCCATCTTGTAATAACACACCTCCTAATCCAATTCCACTAGCATCACATTCAAGGTCAAATGTCTTATTAAAATCAGGAAGTTGGAGTAAAGGAGCATGTGTTAACTTATCTTTCAACACCGTGAAGGCTTCTTCCTGTGCGGTACCCCAAACAAAAGGCACATCCTTCTTTGTAAGCTCGTTGAGAGGTGCAGCAATGGTACTGAAATCTCTCACAAAACGCCTATAGAAACCAGCGAGGCCAAGGAAACTCCTCACTTGTGTGACCGTTTTGGGCTGCGGCCAACTCTCAATAGCTTCAATCTTGGCTTTATCAACTTCAATTCCCTGTGGAGTAACAACATAGCCAAGAAAAGATACTCGGTCGGTGCAAAAGGTGCACTTCCCAAGGTTACCAAACAAACGTGCATCACGTAGAGCAATAAAAACAACACGTAAATGTTCCAAATGTTCCTCCAAAGATCTGCTATAAATCAATATATCATCAAAGTAAACTACCACAAATCGTCCAATGAAAGCACGTAAAACTTCGTTCATTAATCTCATGAAAGTACTAGGTGCATTAGTTAACCCAAAAGGCATGACTAACCACTCATAAAAACCGAACTTAGTTTTAAATGCTGTTTTCCATTCATCTCCCAATTTCATACGAATTTGATGGTATCCACTACGCAAATCAACTTTGGAGAATATTGTAGAGCCACTCAATTCATCAAGCATATCATCTAGCCTAGGAATAGGATGACGATAACGAATAGTAATATTATTAATGCCTCTACAATCAACACACATACGCGACGTACCATCCTTTTTTGGCACTAGTATAATAGGAACAGCACAAGGACTAAGAGATTCGCGTATATAACCTTTGTCGAGCAGCTCCTGTACTTGACGCATAATCTCCTTTGTCTCCTCTGGATTGGTACGGTATGGCGCACGGTTTGGCAACGAAGCACCGGGAATTAAGTCAATCTGATGCTCAATCCCGCGAATAGGTGGTAATCCCGGTGGCACATCTTGTGGAAAGACGTCAGCGAACTCCTGCAAAATGTTAGTGACCGCAGGAGGCAAAGAGGAAGGCACGTCCTCGAATGAAAATAACACCTCTTTGCACACAAAAGCATAGCAAACAGAATTGCTGAAATCTAGCTCATCAATATCAGATTTGGTGGCAAGTAAGCATGCACTTTTAAATTTAATTTCAGAAGCAACACTAGATGGTTTATTATTAGGCTTCATTTGTTGCTCAAATTCTTTTGCCACAATCTGATTTTCACTCTTATTTTTCTCCTGCTTTGCTTTACTAGCTCTATTAATATCATCTTTCAAAATAGAATCAGGAGTCATAGGAAGCAAAGTAATATGTTTATCCTTATGAACAAGAGTATACTGATTGTTTCTACCATGGTGTACAGAATTTTTATCAAATTGCCATGGTCTACCAAGTAATAATGAACATGCTTGCATGGGTACCACATCACAATCAACATAATCAGCATATGTAGAGATACTAAAATGCACACGAACAGTACGTGTTACCTTAACCTTGCCGCTGTTGTTGAACCATTGGATATAGTAAGGATGTGGATGTGGTCTTGTGGTGAGAGATAGCTTCTCCACCATCTCCATGCTAGCCAAGTTGTTGCAGCTCCCTCCATCTATGATGACGCGAACAGAACGTTCCTTCACAACTCCCTTTGTATGGAACAAATTATGCCTCTGATTTTGCTCAGCTTGTGTGACCTGCACACTCAAAAGACGTTGAGCAACTAAACATTCATACCTGTCAGCGTCTTCAGGAGCCATGTATTGCGTCTCATGATCAGAATCATCTCCACCGTGTTCTTCACTTGTAATAAGAGCCAAAGTCTCCTCATCATAATCACTAGCGGACTCATACCCACCATCCTCAGTAGCAATCATAACACGCGGAGATTGGCATTCTCTCGCATAATGACCTCTTCCCTTACAACGACGACAAATAATATCATGTGTGTGCCCTGTTGATGCCATAGATGAAGAAGAGCTCTGGGCAGGCCCAGAAGGTGTACTCTTGGCAGATGGTGGTGGTGGTGCCTGTTTTCTTGTATCTCGATTGGAATTGGCGGCTGAAGTCAGTGGTGCCGCAGTAGGACGTGTGGGAGTAGAGGAGGCACGCGGTGTCCATGATGAAGATCGACCTGCAGAAAAATTAGTTCGCGCCAATGCCTGTTGATCCTGCACTTCACGTTCAGCTTTACAAGCAAGATGGAATAAACGAGTGATATTATTATACTCCTTATACTCTAGAATGGTCTGAATCTCTCTATTTAATCCACCCATGAAACGTGCAAGCATAGCTTCATTCTCCTCAACAATACCACATCTAATCATGCCAGTTTGTAATTCCTGATAATATTCTTCTACAGAATTTTTTCCTTGTCTTAAGCGCTGCAATTTTTGAAGTAATTCACGTTGATAATATGGTGGAACCCAACGAGTACGCATAGCAGTTTTCAAAGCAGCCCACGTAGCTGGAATAGGATATAATCTACAATGTTCAGACCACCATACACATGCAAAACTAGTGAAAGCACAAACAGCAGCAGCAACACGTCGTTCCTCGGGATATTGTAAACATGTAAAACGTTGTTCAGTTTCTAACTCCCAAGAAAGATATATGATGAGGACATCAATACCATTGTTACACCCACAGCCCCTGCTTCTATACATACTGGACCAATTACTAGAGCTCGCGCACGCCAATTAAAATATCAGGTACTTTCGTTTCTTGGTAATGATTCTAAAGTTCATGAGAATATGATGCTGCCTAAATTGGATACATTTGTTTTGCTTACAAATGAAGGGCCTAGCTTGGACAAGAAAGAGGAACCTTGGAGCAAGTTCAAGCATGGAGATGATGGCATGCACAAGGGGAACAAGAACGGAGTTACAAGTGATGATTTCAGGACTTTGAAGCCACCATAATGAGTGCAGGAAGCCTTGGACGAAATATCCAAGATGTCACTTCATAAATTTCGTCCAGAGGCTATTATGGGTGCTGCGTCACCTTATTATTGGGCCAGGCCCATGTAATTTCGAAATACTTGAGTATAGGCTGTTTTTAGAGTCCGTATGTGTGGGGAAACAAGAGATAGGGTTGGTTTCGGACCCCTCCTTCAAGGGCCACGAAATCCCCTCCTCTTCCTCAATATATACAGCCCTTAGGGCACCGTTTAGACTTTGGGTTTTGTTTAGATTAAAAGTTCACCATAGCTGCAACTTCGCGTACTTCGTTTGTGTTCAACGACCAGACCAAGACGTCACAGAACCCCACCTTGATCAATAAAGCTTTCATCTTATATTCGCAATATCCAGATTGCAAATCTTAGTTTCTTGCTTGTTCTTCGTTTGCTTGCAGGAGATAGACCCTCGTGGTCAGGTTGATTGTGCTCCGGCGTGGTCAATAACCTATCGGAGTTGGTTTAGCGATTGCTAAGGCGCGACGTCCTCGCACGTTCGTAGTCGGATCGTCAAAGTCTACTCCACCAAAAACGATAGCTATCATCTCATCGAAAGATCGGGACACCCTCGCCTCTATCAAGTGGTATCAGATTCCCAGGTTGCTCGGTGAGATTTACAGTTTTTCGTAGTTTAGATCGAGTCTGTTCTTCATACCTACAGTCCAGGAAAAAGCCAAAAAAAAAATTAGGGTTAGTTCATCATATCCGAACCAATCTGAGCCTTTGCATAATCTTTTTAGGGTTTTTGCTTTGTTGAATTTGCGGTTGCATCGTCGTGTCAAGTTGCTGGTCTTAGCGTCTAGTTCTTTAGAGTTTCGAGTTCGGTTCACAAGTTGTCACGCCGCCGCCGCACCATCATCATCGCCCCTACCATATACCACCACAGCTTATCTGCTATTTCTCTGAGTCCATATACCACCACCGATCCGAGTCCATATACCACCACCGATCTGAGTCCATATACCACCACCAATCCGAGCCCACATATACTACCGTCATATACCATCACCAGTCCGAGTTCCACCATATTCATCTCTGCCACCAGTCCTAGTCCGAGTCCAGTATTTATTCCTTTATTTTAGAGTTCCAGATCACGCGATACTACGAGTCGTGAACAAGTCGGATTCCCCAATTTTCGTGCTACCCGCAGAAGAAAAATAGTTCCAGTTTCAAAAAAAAAAACTAAGTCTGGAAAATTCTGGCTAGGCAGTTTTTAGACCATTTGTAGACTTTTTCAAAAAAAAATTGTTGCGGAGCAAAAAAAAAAAGAGGAAAAAAAAAGAAAAAAAAAGAAAAAAAAAATTCAGAGTGTGCTCCTCCCTTGTTTACGTGCAGCGCCGTGATTTTTGTTAGTGTTCTAGGCTCGCGTCTCTAGCACGGTCTAGCCTAGGACCAGCACAGTACCGTCGTTGAGAGTTTATTCAACATTGCATCTCTGAATTGATTATTGCTGACCCTTTTTGCTACCATATCATAAGCCTTCCCAGCTCCACATACATCTACATCGTGCATTTGACACCACCTGGCAATCGCTCTGTCCAAGCTCTAAGAGTTTTGACTACAAAGGTTGCCGATCACCACCTGCTGCTGGGTAAGAACTGGTAAGAATTTGAGATTTGCTTGACGGATTTGTGACACCACACCACACCACCACCACCACTTTCTAGTAGTCTGTAGGATCATATTCTTGTGTGTTTCTATTGCTGCTAACCATGGCAGGATCACAAGCCGACGAGATTGACTGGGAGAACATGACGAACAAGGAGTTGCATGATAAATTTCAGCAAATGATGAGTGGCCAGGTGGGAGATGTGCTAAACAGATTTGAAGAGGCCATGGAGAAGATAGATGGCATGGAGAAGTCGTTCGAGACAAAGCTGGATAACAAGTTTAATGAATTGCTCACGCGTCTTCCCCAACCACCACCGGCTGCACCTGTCGCACCTCTGCAACGACAACAACAACGCCCCCTTCCAAATCAGTTCGGACGAGCGAAGCGTGTTCCTCTTGAGGATGGCCAAACTTCTGGTGCTGCTGTACCTACTGTTGATGCTTCTTTGGCTCCTGCTCCTGCTGCTGCTGGTGCCGAGGAGGAGGATGATTACGCGGGCGATTACGAGGATGAGGTTGATCAAAATCATAACTACGTGCAACCACCAGCACCAGGTCGTCCACATGCAAATAATCGCAATGGTAGGCCTGCACCACCACTTCAGGTACGAGATCATGACCATCTTCCTAAATTAAAATTGAATATTCCACCATTCGAGGGTAGATATGTTCCTGATATATATCTTACTTGGGAGTTAGAAACTGAACAACGTTTTACATGTTTACAATATCCCGAGGAACGACGTGTTGCTGCTGCTGTTTGTGCTTTCACTAGTTTTGCATGTGTATGGTGGTCTGAACATTGTAGATTATATCCTATTCCAGCTACGTGGGCTGCGTTGAAAACTGCTATGCGTACTCGTTGGGTTCCACCATATTATCAACGTGAATTACTTCAAAAATTGCAGCGCTTAAGACAAGGAAAAAATTCTGTAGAAGAATATTATCAGGAATTACAAACTGGCATGATTAGATGTGGTATTGTTGAGGAGAATGAAGCTATGCTTGCACGTTTCATGGGTGGATTAAATAGAGAGATTCAGACCATTCTAGAGTATAAGGAGTATAATAATATCACTCGTTTATTCCATCTTGCTTGTAAAGCTGAACGTGAAGTGCAGGATCGACAGGCATTGGCGCGAACTAATTTTTCTGCAGGTCGATCTTCATCATGGACACCGCGTGCCTCCTCTACTCCCACACGTCCTACTACGGCACCACTGACTTCAGCCGCCAATTCCAACCGAGATACAAGAAAACAGGCACCACCACCACCATCTGCCAAGAGTACACCTTCTGGGCCTGCCCAGAGCTCTTCTTCATCTATGGCATCAACAGGGCACACACATGATGATAGAGGCGAGGGTGTCCCGATCTTTCGATGAGATGATAGCTATCGTTTTTGGTGGAGTAGACTTTGACGATCCGACTACGAACGTGCGAGGACGTCGCGCCTTAGCAATCGCTAAACCAACTCCGAGAGGTTATTGACCACGCCGGAGCACAATCAACCTGACCACGAGGGTCTATCTCCTGCAAGCAAACGAAGAACAAGCAAGAAACTAAGATTTGCAATCTGGATATTGCGAATATAAGATGAAAGCTTTATTGATCAAGGTGGGGTTCTGTGACGTCTTGGTCTGGTTGTTGAACACAAACGAAGTACGCGAAGTTGCAGCTATGGCGAACTTTTAATCTAAACAAAACCCAAAGTCTAAACGGTGCCCTAAGGGCTGTATATATGGAGGAAGAGGGGGGGGGGGGATTTCGTGGCCCTTGAAGGAGGGGTTCGAAACCAACCCTATCTCTTGTTTCCCCACACATACGGACTCTAAAAATAGCCTATACTCAAGTATTTCGAAATTACATGGGCCTGGCCCAATAATAAGGTGACGCAGCACCTATAATAGCCTCTGGACGAAATTTATGAAGTGGCATCTTGTATATTTCGTCCAAGGCTTCCTGCACTCCTTATGGTGGCTTCAAAGTCCTGAAATCATCACTTGTAACTCCGTTCTTGTTCCCCTTGCGCATGCCATCATCTCCATGCTTGAACTTGCTCCAAGGTTCCTCTTTCTTGTCCAAGCTAGGCCCTTCATTTGTAAGAAAAACAAATGTATCCAATTTAGGCAGCATCATATTCTCATGAACATTAGAATCATTACCAAGAAACGAAAGTACCTGATAATTTAATTGGCGTGCGCGAGCTCTAGTAATTGGTCCAGTATGTATAGCAGCAGGGGCTGTGGGTGTAACAATGGTATTGATGTCCTCATCAAAGAGAGCCTCAGAAGTGCATGCAGAGGTTCAGCCGGGTGCACAGGAACATCCCAAACATCCACCCAGCAGCTGTGATAGCCGCGTTCCTGTCCAACGTGCGCAACCGCCGGATACGTTCTAAAATGAACGTTCATTTGCCCAAGACTGTGAATGAGCTATACACTCTGGTGGATAAGTGTGCCCGAGTAGAAGAGGGGAGATGGCTCCCAGGTGAAGAAGATGGCGTCGACATCGACTCAGAAGATGATGACGACTCCACCAGCCAGAAGAAGAAGAGCAAGAAGCGCAACATGAAGCGCAATGATAAAGTGGTGATGACTGTTGAAGGGTCGAGGACACCTGGTACCGGCAAGAAGGCCAAGACTGAGGTCCCCGGCAAGGAAGCTACCGCATGCACTAATTGCCGGGAAGCCGCGGCTACCGAGAAAGCTGGGAAGAGTGATGGGCCGTACTGCAAGATCCATCGGACGAAGGGCCACGATCTCCAGGAGTGTCATCAGGTTGAGCAGGTCGTCAAGAAGCAGAGGGCTGAGTACGAGAAGCATCATAAGGAGAAAAACCAAGATGGCGCTGGCAGGAAGGGCCAAGGGGGCAGAACAGGTCGCCCCGGCAAGGCTCCTCAGTATCAAGGGAAACCTGCCAAGGGCCGTGAGAAGAAGGATTGCAAGGACGGAAGTGATGAAGGAGATGAAGAGGAAACCAGCGAGCAGGAATTCCAGAAAGCCACTGACGCCCTATGCATTGACGAGGGTGCATCTCTGCACTCCTCTCACCGCCAACTTGAAAGGTGGGCACATGAGGTCAATGCCGTGGAGCCAGCGGAAGATTCTAGGAAGCCGCTCAAGTGGTCCCGCATGCCTATCGTCTTTGAAGAGGAGGATCACCCTGACTGCACTACCGCGGTGGGGTGTTTGCCATTGTTGGTTTCACCAACAATCCGCAACCTCAAGGTCACAAAGATGTTGGTTGACGGTGGGGCCGGGTTGAATCTGATTTCTCCAAAGGTCATCAACAAACTCCAGATAGCAGATGAAGAGCTCAAGGTTACTGGTACGTTCCAAGGGATCAACCTTGGTAGGAGTCATCCTAAGGGGAAGATCACACTGCCAGTAACATTCGGGGGGGAGTTGAACTACCGGACTGAGAAGATCGTGTTTGATGTGGTTGACCTCCTCCTGCCGTAAACGGAATCCTTGGTTGTCCTGCCCTAGCCAAGTTCATGGTGGCATCCCACTATGCCTACAACACTTTGAAGATGTCAGGACCAATGGGCGTTATTTCTATCCCATCAGACAAGAAAGACGCAATCATATGTGTGGACAAGATGTACCAGGAGGCAGTTGCTGCAGAAGCTGCGGAAGCCGCTGCTCCCGCCAAGGAAAGCAAGAAAAAGAAGAAAGGAAGCAAGGATGCCAGCGGGGAATCCGAGAAGCGTGCCTCTCCGGAGTGCGCTGCGCCTGTTGATGACTTGCCAGAGAGTTCCAATAGCAAGAGATCCAAGGCTGCTGCACCATCTGTGAAAAAGGTCCCGGCAGGGCTAGCTGGCGCTGGTGGTACATTTACCATCAGTGCCACCCTCGATGACAAATAGGAAAGCGCGCTCATTGCCTTCCTGTGGGCGAATGTCGATGTGTTTGCTTGGCAACCATCTGACATCCCCGGTGTTCCCAGGGAGGTAATCGAGCACCACCTTCCTATCTGCCCACATGCCCGGCCCGTCAAGCAGAAGGTCCGGAAGCAAGCTTTGGAGCGGCAGCAATTTATTGCCGAGGAGATCAAGAAACTTGAGGCAGTTGGATTGGTCAGAGGAGTATTGCATCCAACGTGGTTAGCAAACCCAGAGGTGGTGTGCAAGGCAAATGGGAAATGGAGGCTTTGCATAGATTTCACGGATCTTAACAAAGCATGCCTGACGGACCCATTCCCCTTGCCACGCATCGACCAGATTGTGGATTCCACCTTCGGATGTGATATGCTCTCCTTCCTGGATGCCTACTCTGGATACCATCAGATCTTCATGTCCAAGGAAGACGAAGAAAAAACCGCGTTCATAACTCCATGTGGCACGTACTGTTTTGTACGGATGCCCTTCGGGTTGAAGAGCGCTAGATCCACTTTTGCAAGGGCAGTACAGATCGGCTTTGAGTCCCAGTTGCATAGAAATTTTGAAGCCTACATGGATGATATTGTGGTCAAAACCAAGGACAGAATGACTCTCATTCAGGATTTGGAAGAGACCTTTGCAAATCTGCGCAGGATGAATTTGGAGCTGAACCCGGAGAAGTGTGTGTTTGGCATTCCTTCCGGCAAGCTACTTGGCTTTTTTGTGTCCCACCGGGGGATAGAGGCCAACCCCGACAAGATCAAGGCTATCGAGCAGATTCAAGCACCAAAGACAGTCAAGGAGGTGAGGCGTTTGACTGGATGTGTTGCCGCGCTGAGCAGGTTCATTTCCATGTCCGCTGAACGCGCCTTGCCGTTTTTCAAAATCTTGAAAAAGGCAACACCCGTGGAGTGGACCCCGGAGGCAGGTGCTGTGCTACAAGATTTGAAGACCTACCTTTCCTTTGTTCCCACCTTAGTCACTCCTAAACCACAAGAGCCGTTGCTACTATATTTAGCAGTGACCAATCAAGTGGTTAGCGCAGCACTGGTGGCACAGCGGGAGGTAGACGAAGCAGCAACCGCCGCCACCGTCCCCTCTAGAGAAGAAAGTGGACCAGTCCCGGCAAGATCAGATGCAGTTCAAGACAAAGAAGAGCAGAGCAGCGGAGACAGTGCCAAGATCACGACAAGGAAGAAGGTGGTGCAGCGCCCAGTGTACTTCGTCAGCTCCCTACTGCAGGGGGCTAGGTTGAGGTACTCTGGCGTGCAAAATTTGATTTTTGGCCTCATCATGGCCTCAAGGAAACTGCGTCACTACTTCCAAGCCCATGAGATCACGGTTGTCACCTGCTTCCCCTTGCAACACATACTCCGAAACCCCGAGGCTACTGGCAGGATCGTGGAATGGGCTTTGGAGTTATCTAGCTTTGGTTTCAGGTTTGAAAGCACATCAACTCCTCAGAGCAGAGCACTGGCAGAGTTCATTGCAGAGTGGATGCCAACCCCTGATGAGGAAGTACTGGAAACAGTTATCCCTGGCAAGGAAACGCCCCAAGAATGGATTATGTATTTTGATGCGCCTTCTCCCTACAGGGTGCAGGAGCTGGCGTGCTTCTCATTGCTCCCACTGGGGAGCACCTTAAGTACATCGTTCAAATGCATTTCCCCCGGGAGGAGGCTACCAACAATACTGCAGAGTATGAAGGGCTCCTTGCCGGGCTCAGGATTGCGACAGAGTTGGGAATCAAGAAGCTGATCATCCGTGGAGACTCACAACTTGTGGTGAGGCAAATCAACAAGGACTACCAAAGCCCATTGATGGAGGCATACATCGAGGAAGTGAGAAAGTTGGAGGAGCGTTTTGACGGATTGCAAATAGAGCACGTACCACGTGCGGAAAACAGCATTGCTGATCATCTGTCAAAGTGCGCTGCGCAAAAACTCCCTGTGGAACCAGGGACTTTTGTTCTCCATCTGACTCAACCCTCCGTATCCCCGGCAACAATGGCCAGCAAGAGGAGGAAATTGAACTCCGGCAAGCCTCTCCCGGCAGAGCTTCCCGAAGCCACCGGTAGAGGGCTTGGCGGGAACAACTCCCCTTCGATCAGTGAGCTGCACCCTCCCACCAAATTACCAGTCTTTGCGGTTGAGGCGTGCGCTCCTGTCGATGAGGAGGGGCCGCTAGTCCTTGTTGCCGAGCCCTAGGCTCCAACTTGGGCACGGCACATTGTTCGTTTCCTCCAAACAGGAGAACTTCCCAAAGAACAAGAAGAAGCTGAAAGAGTAGCCCGGAGGGCCGGTATGTATCAGTTCATTGGCGACATGCTATACAGAAGAAGGCCCAACGGTGTGAAATTGAAGTGCATTTGCCGGGAAGAAGGAAAGGAACTGCTGGCAGAAATACACAAGGGTATGTGTGGCTCCCACATCGGATCAAGGGCCTTGGTTGGGAAAGCTTTCCAGCAAGGTTTCTACTGGCCCACTACCCTCCAAGATGCAATTGAGCTAGTCACCAAGTGTGAAGCCTGCCAGTTCCACTCCAAGAATATCCATCAGCCTGCTCAAGCTCTCCAAACAATCCCTTTGTCATGGCCATTTTTGGTCTGGGGGCTCGACATCCTGCGTCCCTTCCCCGGTGCTACCGGGGGCTTTGAATTCTTGTTCATCGCAATCGACAAGTTTACAAAGTGGCCGGAGGTGGAGCCCGTGAGAAAGGTGACCGCGCAGTCAGCTATCAAGTTCTTGAAAGGATTGGTGTGCCGCTTCGGGGTACCTGCCTGAATCATCACCGACAACGGCACGCAATTCACAAGCCGCGCCTTCATGCAATACATTCATGCTCTCAGAAGCAAGATTTCATTTGCCTCTGTGGCCCATCCCAGAAGCAATGGACAAGCTGAGAGAGCGAACGCTGAAGTGCTGCGAGGTCTCAAGACAAGAACTTTTGATAGACTACAGAAGTGCGGCAGGCGATGGATCGACGAGCTGTCAGTGGTTCTTTGGTCCCTCCGTACGACACCAAATTGAGCTACCAGACAGACTCCCTTCTCCCTAGTCTATGGGGAAAAAGCAGTTATCCCCACGGAACTCAAATACGGGTCTCCTCAAGTGCTTGCCTACGACGAAGTAGCACAGGAACAGCACCGGCGTGACGATGCTGTGCTACTTGAGGAGAACCGTCTCTGGGGTACTATGCATGCTGCACGCTACCAGCAAGCCCTGCGTCGCTATCACAGCCGCAGGGTTCATGCCCGGAGTTTTGAGGAAGGCGACTTTGTCCTTAGGCGTGTTCAGTCCGCCAAGGGTGCAAACATGTTGACGCCGAAGTGGGAAGGCCCTTACCTAGTAGTACCAGTCACCAGACTTGGTGCAGTCCGTCTGGAGACTGGAGATGGCATTCAATTGCAAAACTCATGGAATATTGAGTATCTCCGTAAGTTCTACCCGTAAGGCGCGGCTGTCGGGCCCTGCTCGGCAGCCACCCTTTTGTACAAGCTTTGCCGAAGTTGCATGTAACCCTTTGTACAAAGCCAGGCACAGACCCTGAGCAACAGAGAAATAAACGAAGTGCTGGGGGGCCCCCGAAACTTGCATGCATGCATAAGCATATCATGAGCATAGCATGATCATGTAGAAGAGGGCGCATGTGGCATTGTTTTCATCTGCATTAAGTTGCAGGATTCTTGCCGTGGACTTGGTCCCGAGGAAAAGGAATGAAGATGAGCCCACGTGACGATCCCCGACAAGCCAAACAGATAAGTTCTTTCGTATCCATATTTGTTCTGTAATTTGCAAACTTGTGCATATGAAAACCCCACCACCTTCGAAACATAGGTGCTCCTACCCATTGACTTGAATGCTGCTTCAGTCAGGGTGGTCACAGTGGCCTTTGACGGAAAAGGCTCGGCGGGGGGCTGGTCCCTTTTTCATGGTTGTGCCCGGCAGGCCTAGCCCCGCGGCAACAAACTAATGGTACCGGCAGGATAGCTTGCCGGAGAAACTTGTTTACTTAAATGTATAGAGGCATTTCACCTCTGCATGGAGATGGTACATGCACAAGTGCCCGGCATAGTTTGTCTGTTTCATTAATATGCTGATAATCAAGTACAGATCTTACAGAACAAAAACATGGATAAGGAAATTTACATTATTTAGACTAAAGTTTGGCCCATGCCTACATGTTTTAAACTGAAAAGAGATAAGTGCCCCGTGATGCCTTTGCTCCGTCCCTCTCCTCCTCAGAATCATAGGGGAAGGCAAAGAAGACGGGGGGAAGGCCTGGCAGGGAGGAAGAAACCAGAGGTCAGGTGCAGATGGTGGCGATGCCGAAGCCCAGCCGGTGATGATGGTGTCGCCGGCAATCGCGGCACGTCGGAGCGGTTGTCCTCGCTCTTGACGTGTCGTGGGTTGCCGCCTCCCTCCTCATCATTGTCGCTTGAAGAGGCGTGCCTACCATCACACGAGCCCCCACCACGGGGACCGGGGCCAGCGCCAAACGCCTCGGAAGATCCCACAGAGAGCATGGTCGTCTCCATCAACCAGAAGCTAGGAGAATGCCGTCCCCTGAAAAAGCATGCACGGGCACAAGGAACCTGCCCGTGCACAAGATAAGCGGCACCCAGGAAGAGGAGATCTGTCGTAACCAATGGCGAATCACTTCTGGGGTCTCCCTTCAACATCACAAACAGAGGGAGGGTAGGCCGCGTTCGACTACCACGCTTTGTGTCTGTTACGGACTTCGGTGTGGTGTTGCCCACGTGCCCCCTTTCTAAGTTTGGGACCGCGGATGGCCCGATGGCGAGCACGCCGGGGCCGCTACCCCCGGCGCTGCCACCATGTCGCCCGCACACCCACCTCAGGCCTTCTCCACCCACACTATGCATCGGGCTGCCACTCCAAGCCGGACGCTTTGTGCAGGAACGAGGAGGGGACTCTATCTCGACAAAAGTGCGACCGCACCCATCTTGCCCTTCCCTCGCCATGACGAAGGCATGACGCCAGAAGATGGGGGGGGTGGGAAGAAGGGGTGCTTGGATGAGCACCTCCGCTCCTCCTTGGCCTTTTTTATAGGCGAGCTGGGGCTGTGGGGGCTCATCCCTCGACGGATACTCGCCATCCCGCTCCACCAACCCAAGAAGGCCGGGCCTTTGCCGTGACGCTCTCTCCCGCACCACGCACCTCCGTCACTTACCCCACTCAATGCATGCAGCATACGTGGCCAAGGATAAGGGCGTGGTGGGAAGAGTGAATTGGTAGTTACTCACCCGTGCATTAAAGTCATTCACGAGCCATTACAAGGATGGCCCCACTACAATTGGCGTTACACGACGCGCGGGAAAACCGGAAACTGGCTCAATCTTACATTAATGAAGAAGCAAAGAAGATCTCAAGGGGTGAGCTATTACAGCCTCCCCGCCTGCGTACTGGACAGGGCCTACCCCGACGACGCTCGGCAGCATGTTCAGGCCAGGCCCGGGGGCTCCTGTCGGTGCAACTAACCCCACATATGTTGCCGAGACTACACACAGGCTCAAGAACGAGATTGCAGCATCCAGGACTAGGCCAAGCAGAAGAGATCAGCTCTTTGAAGAATCAAGGGTGGATCAAGAAGACCAAGACCAACCCGAGGAGTAAAATACCATGATGGGAAAACCTCCCCCACCGGGCAGGCAAGCCTGGCGGGGACGAGGTTGCCCCGAAGACAAGTCTCAAGATTGCCCCGGCAGGCTTGCCGGGGACGCTGAGGGCGGATTACCCCACAAAGGCTCCACCACTCCACCTCACAGCAACGCAAGTCACCGATCGGTGCGGTGTCAAGCCCCCAAGATGCTAAGTGGCCATTATTTGGCATGTGGCAGCCATCCCCAGAGGAAATCACCTCCAAATGACACTCGTCCAGCGACGTGTCACACAGGCAGGCAAGAAGGTGGCAAAACAGCACGACAAGGCTTGCCGGGCTAGGCTACGATGTGACACTAAGCGGCGCATTTAATGCGCTCTGTCCAGTCTGTAGAGTTAGGTATGATGGCACTGTTTGCTATCTAATCAGTACACAATGACTGATTTTCCATTGTGGTGACCCCATGATCTTTAAAAGGAGGGCCATGGCAACCTTAGAAAGGATTCGGACCCCCATACACTCATACGCGCGTAGCTGCTCTCGCCCCGAGGCGACCTTGCCGGGCTAGAGTGCTACGTCTCCACCACGGTCCTCTCATCAATCCACCAAAGCAGGAGTAGGGTTTTACGCCTCGCGGCGGCCCTAAACTGGGTAAAAACTGCCCGTGTGATCATTGCCGCGCTGCCCCACGCCCTTCGCTCTTTGTGCAATGCGTCCTTCCCCCCTGCTGAACCACAAGGGGCCGATGGCCCCGTAGTTGGTCGTGTTTTCCCACGACATCTGGCTTACCTTGAGTAAGGGATTGATACTTGATGTATGACCCACTGCACGCTTGTGCACAAGTCCGGGCGACAAACACAAATGTTTGTTGCACCGATAGGAGCCCCCGGGCCTGGTCCATATGAGCCGTCGGACATCGTTGGGGTAGGCCCATCAAATGCACAGGTGTACATGTTGGCCTTGCTGGGGCTAGTGTTGCATTTTTTAGATCTTCTTTGCTTCTTCATTAATCTGGACTTGAGTCAGCCTCTAGGCTTCCCATGGTAACTTCAACACTCAGACGGCGTGCGTCGTTCATGTTGTAAATTGGGGGCACCCACGTCCACAGGAACCCATTAGGGCGCCCGCGTGTGAACTGGGGTAACTGCCATTTTACCTTTAGTTCACCCACTACGCCTGCCGTTTCCGCCGCGCGCGCCGCATGCACTGTGCGAGGTTGGTGGTGGATGAGTAGGGCACGTGAACGTGGGCCTTGGCAGAATACGTGGCACCTCGGATTGGTGTAGTGGGGCGGCTGATGAATCTGGACGCTGTCTTGGGACGTGGAGTGCTGGATTGGGGGAGCAGGGCGGTTGCTCCAGAATAGTGGAGAGCCAGCTCCCACTCGCTCCCGCTGTAAAAGGAGGTGCGGGGGAGTGGTGGTGCTCATCCAACATTCCCACCTTCTCAAACCTTACTGCTTCTTCCACCATGGCGAGAGGAAGAGGCCGCGCTCATGCTCTGACCATAGCGACGAGATCCTCTCTTCGACACCCTGTTCCTGCCTCCACTGTAGCTACAGAGGCTGGATCCAGCACACGAGGTGGAGCTGCGGGGCACGGATGGGGTCGACACAGTGCCCGCAGTCGAGGTGGACGGAGCGGTGCATTCACCGCACCTCCTCCAACTGCTCCAACACCGCTAGAAGGCCACACGAGGGACACGGTGCTGGAGTTCATCGTCAAGCTGCGGGATCCTCCGCGCAGCCGCCTGCGGCTCCCTCGCCCCTTCGCCAGGGTGATGGATGTCGACCAGCCGCCCTGGCTGTGGCTGCGCATGAGCGGCTGCTGTAATGGCGCCGTGTGGGTGAACTTCGAGTTCCCCGCGCCTGACGTCATGCTTCTCAGGCGTGGTTGGAAGACTTTCGCCCGCGCCCACTACCTTGCGGAAGGGCATGTCCTCGGCTTCAAATTGGTGGAGTCCGATATGCTCTCCATCAAGGTCTTTGGGCGCTCTGGTGCTCGCGTTGGGTGCTGCATGGAAAGCTCAAGCGACGACGAAAGCTCCTCCTCGAGCGACAGCGACGAGGAGGACACTCATGGCGAAGACGGCGATGGCGAGCCCCCAGTCGTCAAGCATGAAGACAATGACTCGGACTCTGGATGAACGTCCGTCGTGCCATCACCGTCAGCTAGGCGCCGACAGCACCATCATCTGCAGCTGGACCCCGGCAGAGCGATTTGCCGGGGGTGCTTGGCCTGGACATCACGGCTTCCTCCAGCTGGACCCGACAGGCTCGTGGACTCCGGCTTCATCTTCCCTGTCGGTGTCCCTACTGAGTCGCGTCCCTCTAGTCCTGGCGGGGGTGACCAGGTCATCGCCTAGCCGCTCTCTCCGTCTCCAGCCTCTTCTTCCTTGTTGGGGAGGCGCCCTCCCGATCTTGTCAGGCTGCATCCTGCTGGTCCTGATGGGGTCAGGCTGGGCTTCTGCCCAGGCACTCCTTTTGCCCTCTTTCCTTCTCAATGTAACTCCTAGGAGGAAAGGGACAAGAAAGGCATTACAGAGCACTTATCTTTTTAAATCAAAAAACATAAGCAATTGCCAAATTTGACTCAAATTTATGTAATCCTTCATCCATGTTGATACTCGTATGATTTGTAGTTGTTTGTCCACGCAATTTTGAAAAAAACTTGCGGGATACTTATACATGTACTTAGACATACTGAAGGATGAGCCCTCAATATAGCTTTGTGAGCAAAGTTTCCGGCAAAGCCTCTTGCTGGCCTTTAACACAGCTGCTATAAAACCTCATTTAGTGGGTTAAAAAATGGGTTAGGAGCGCGAATAAAGGTTGGTCCCTTACCAATCTCTCCAAACGCAGCTACAACCAACCTTATCGAGTGGACTCGAATCAAGGACAGGAGCGCGAAGGTTAGATGTGGCAAGGTTTCCTCGCATGTAAGTTTCTCATACACAAGTATTACGTGGGGTGATACGATGTTCCAGGCAAAGTAAACTTATCTTTCTTTGTTGTGCTTCTTATCGTTTTAGATAAGAAAGAGTCATCGGGGACTAAATGCATGGGCTGGTTTGCTTCTATCCTCCTCCCGGGGAAATTGCTCGTGAGGAACCTTTCTGCATTTACCAAGAGAGAGAAAACGAGGATAGCACAAGGCTCTTTATGGCATGTCAGTCATCTTATCTAAAAACTAGTGTAATCACATTAAGATCATACTTAAGCAAACAAGAAATCATGCATGCAAGTTTTGTGAAAACACTTTATTTTCATTCAGCTACGCACAGGGCCTGTGCCTGGCTTTGTACGAAGGGTTACAAGTCTCGGAGACTATGCTTGTACAAACCAGGCTGCCGGGTAAGGCCCAGCAATCGTACCTCACGGGTAGAACTTGCGAAGATGCTCAATATTCCATGAGTTTTGCATTGGGATGCCATCCTCGGTCTCCAGATGGACTACGCCAGGTCTGGTGACACGTACTACCCAGTAAGGGCCTTCCCACTTCGACGTCAACTTGTTTGCACCCTTGGCGGACTGAACGCGCCTAAGGACAAGGTCGCCTTCCTCAAGGCTCTGGGCGTGAACCCTGCGGCTATGATAGTGGCACATGGCTTGCTGGTAAAGTGCAGCACGCACAGCTGCCCGGAGACGATCCTCCTCGAGGAGTGTGGCATCATCATGTCGTAGCTGCTCTTGCTCTACTTCATCGTAGGCAAGTACTCGAGGCAACCCGTATGTGAGTTCCGTGGGGAGCATTGCTTCTGCACCATATATTAGGGAGAAGGGGGTCTGGCCAGTAGCTCGATTTGGTGTCATCCTGATTGACCAAAGAACCATCGGCAGCTCATCAAGCCAGCGCCTGCCGCATTTTCACAACTTGTCAAAGGTTCTTGTCTTGAGCCCACGCAACACTTCAGCGTTCATCCTTGCAGCCTGTCCGTTGCTCCTTGGATGGGCGACGGAGGCGAAAGAGACCTTGCTTCCAAGGCTCTGGATGTACTGCATGAAGGCGCGGCTCGTGAATTGAGTGCCATTGTCGGTGATCACCCTGTTGGGTACTCCAAAATGACACACCAATCCTTTAAAGAACTTGACAGCTGATTGCACAGTCACCTTCTTCACTCGCTCTACTTCGGGCCACTTTGTAAACTTGTCGATTGCTATGTACAAGAATTCAAAGCCCCCGGCAGCACGGGGAAAGGGGCCCAAGATGTCGAGCCCCCAGACCACGGAAGGCTAGGATAAAGGGATTGTTTGAAGGGCTTGAGCAAGTTGTTGAATGTTCTTGGAGTGGAACTAGCATGCTTCACACTTAGTGACGAGCTCAGTTGCATCCTGGAGGGTGGTGGGCCAATAGAATCCTTGCCGGAAGGCTTTCCCGACAAGTGCTCTTGATCCTAGGTGCGAGCCAGACACCCCTTCATGTATCTCTGCCAACAGAGCTAGTCCATCTTCCTGGCTAATACATTTCAACTTCACACCATTCGGCCTTTTTCTGTACAGAGTGTCATCTACAAATTGATACATACTCGATTGTTGGGCCACCTTTTCAGACTCCTCTGAGTCATCGGGAAGTTCTCCTGTTTGCAGGAATTGGACTATGTGATGTGCCCATGTCAGAGTCTGTGGCCCGACGACAAGGACTAAAGGCATTTCCTCTGCCGTGGGAGCGCAAGCCTTAATAGTGAGAACTTGGGGTTCTGCCAGAGGATGCAGCTCACCAGCCAACATAAGGTTCCCCTCGGTAGCCTTCTCACCAGCGGCTCTAGGGAGCTCTGCCGGGAAATGTCTACCGGTGTTCAGTTTCCTTCCCTTTCTGGCCAAAGCTGATGGGGACACTGAAGGTTGAGTTAAGTGGAGTACAAAATTTCCTGGTTCGACAGGGAGCTTCTGAGCAGCACACTTGGACAGGTGATCCACAACACCATTCTCCGCACAGGGTACGTGTTCCGTTTGCAACCCGTCAAAGTAGCCTTCCAACTTTCTCAGTTCTTCCACATATGCCTCCATCAGTTGGCTCTGATAATCTTTATACACTTGTTTCACAACGAGCTGAGAATCACCACGAATGATTAGCTTCTTTATCCCTAGTTCTATTGCTATCCTGAGGCCGACAAGGAGCCCCTCGTACTCTGCCATGTTGTTGGTAGTGTCCTCCCTATATGGAAGTGCATCTGGATGACATACTTGAGGTGCTCTCCGGTGGGTGCGACAAGCAGCACCCCAGCCCCAGCGCCTTGCAGAGAGAAAGCACCATCAAACTACATGATCCACTCCTTGGGGGTCTCTCTGCCGGGGAGAGATGTTTCCAGTACCTCTTCATCAGGCGTTTGTATCCATTTCACGATGAATTCTACCAATGCTCTGCTTTGGATAGTTGTCGTACTTTCAAACTTCAAAGCGGAACTTGAAAGTTCTAGTGCCCATTCCACTATCCTGCTGGTAGCCTCGGGATTCCTCAGAATGCGTTGTAATGGGAGTCGAGTGACAACCGTGATCTCGTGAGCTTGGAAGTAATAGTGCAGTTTCCTTGAGGCCATGATAGAGGCGAGGGTGTCCCGATCTTTCGATGAGATGATAGCTATCGTTTTTGGTGGAGTAGACTTTGACGATCCGACTACGAACGTGCGAGGACGTCGCGCCTTAGCAATCGCTAAACCAACTCCGAGAGGTTATTGACCACGCCGGAGCACAATCAACCTGACCACGAGGGTCTATCTCCTGCAAGCAAACGAAGAACAAGCAAGAAACTAAGATTTGCAATCTGGATATTGCGAATATAAGATGAAAGCTTTATTGATCAAGGTGGGGTTCTGTGACGTCTTGGTCTGGTCGTTGAACACAAACGAAGTACGCGAAGTTGCAGCTATGGCGAACTTTTAATCTAAACAAAACCCAAAGTCTAAACGGTGCCCTAAGGGCTGTATATATGGAGGAAGAGGAGGGGATTTTGTGGCCCTTGAAGGAGGGGTCCGAAACCAACCCTATCTCTTGTTTCCCCACACATACGGACTCTAAAAACAGCCTATACTCAAGTATTTCAAAATTACATGGGCCTGGCCCAATAATAAGGTGACGCAGCACCTATAATAGCCTCTGGACGAAATTTATGAAGTGACATCTTGTATATTTCGTCCAAGGCTTCCTGCACTCATTATGGTGGCTTCAAAGTCCTGAAATCATCACTTGTAACTCCGTTCTTGTTCCCCTTGTGCATGCCATCATCTCCATGCTTGAACTTGCTCCAAGGTTCCTCTTTCTTGTCCAAGCTAGGCCCTTCATTTGTAAGCAAAACAAATGTATCCAATTTAGGCAGCATCATATTCTCATGAACTTTAGAATCATTACCAAGAAACGAAAGTACCTGATATTTTAATTGGCGTGCGCGAGCTCTAGTAATTGGTCCAGTATGTATAGAAGCAGGGGTTGTGGGTGTAACAATGGTATTGATGTCCTCATCATCCTCCCCATCTTGAAATGAAGTCGTCCTCGACGGAAGCTCATCTTCCTCACTCAAATAAGGCTTCAGATCTGCAATGTTAAAAGTGGGACTAACCCCAAAATCTGCAGGCAGCTCAAGTTTATATGCATTATCATTTATTTTCTCTAACACCTTAAAAGGACCATCAGCACGTGGCATTAGCTTTGATTTGCGCAAATCAGGAAATCTATCCTTACGCAAATGTAACCAAACAAGATCTCCAGGTGCAAAGACAACATGTTTTCTACCCTTATCTCCAGCAAGTTTATATTTAGCATTCATACGCTCAATGTTCTCCTTAGTTAACTCATGCATTTTTAAGATCAATTCAGCACATTGTTTAGCATCAAAATTAACCTTCTCCGAAGATGGAAGAGGCAACAAATCAATTGGTGCACGAGGAAGGAAACCATACACAATTTCAAAAGGACACATCTTAGTAGTAGAATGCAATGAACGATTATAAGCAAATTCAATATGAGGCAAGCATTCTTCCCACATTTTCTTGTTATTCTTCAAAATAGCCCTAAGCATAGTAGACAATGTTCTATTGACTACTTCAGTTTGTCCATCAGTTTGGGGGTGACATGTAGTACTAAAAAGCAGTTTAGTCCCCAACTTAGCCCATAAACATCTCCAAAAGTGGCTAAGAAATTTAGTATCACGATCTGAAACAATAGTATTTGGCACACCATGCAAGCGTATAATTTCACGAAAGAACAAATCAGCAACATTAACAGCATCATCGCTTTTATGACATGGTATAAAGTGTGCCATTTTCGAGAACCTATCCACGACAACAAATATGCTATCCCTCCCCTTCTTTGTTCGAGGTAAACCTAAAACAAAGTCCATAGATATATCCTCCCAAGGAACACTATGTACAGGCAAAGGCATATATAAACCATGAGGATTGAGTCGTGACTTAGCTTTTTGACATGTAGTGCAGCGAGCAACAAAACGCTCAACATCGCGTCTCATCTTTGGCCAAAAGAAATGTGTAGCAAGTATATCCTCCGTCTTCTTCACGCCAAAGTGTCCCATTAATCCTCCTCCATGCGCCTCCTGCAACAACAAAAACGAACGGAGCTAGCTGGAATGCATAGCTTGTTAGCACGAAACACAAATCCGTCGTTAACGACGAACTTGTTCCATGTTCTCCCTTCCTTACAATTCTGCAATACATCTTTAAATTCAGCATCATGCACATATTGATCTTTGATGGTCTCCAAACCAAATATTTTAAAGTCAAGTTGTGAAAGCATAGTATAACGACGAGACAATGCATCAGCAATAACATTTTCTTTACCCTTCTTGTGTTTAATGACATAAGGGAAAGTCTCAATAAATTCAACCCATTTAGCATGTCTACGGTTCAGTTTTGCTTGACTTTTAATGTGTTTCAAAGATTCATGATCAGAATGTATAACAAATTCTTTGGGCCATAAATAATGTTGCCATGTTTCTAAGGTCCGAACAAGAGCATATAATTCTTTATCATAAGTAGAATAGTTCAGACTAGGCACACTCAATTTTTCAGAAAAGTATGCAACAGGTTTGCCATCTTGTAATAAAACACCTCCTAATCCAATTCCACTAGCATCACATTCAAGCTCAAAAGTCTTATTAAAATCAGGAAGTTGGAGTAAAGGAGCATGTGTCAACTTATCTTTCAATACCGTGAAGGCTTCTTCCTGTGAGGTACCCCAAACAAAAGGCACATCCTTCTTTGTAAGCTCATTGAGAGGTGCAGCAATGGTGCTGAAATCTCTCACAAAACGCCTATAGAAACCAGCGAGTCCAAGAAAACTCCTCACTTGAGTGACCGTTTTGGGCTATGGCCAACTCTCAATAGCTTCAATCTTGGCTTTATCAACTTCAATTCCCTGTGGAGTAACAACATAGCCAAGAAAAGATACTCGGTCGGTGCAAAAGGTGCACTTCCCAAGGTTACCAAACAAACGTGCATCACATAAAGCAATAAAAACAGCACGTAAATGTTCCAAATGTTCCTCCAAAGATCTGCTATAAATCAGTATATCATCAAAATAGACTACCACAAATCGTCCAATGAAAGCACGTAAAACTTCGTTCATTAATCTCATGAAAGTACTAGGTGCATTAGTTAACCCAAAAGGCATGACTAACCACTCATATAATCCAAACTTTGTTTTAAATGCTGTTTTCCATTCATCCCCCAACTTCATACGAATTTGATGGTATCCACTACGCAAATCAACTTTGGAGAATATTGTAGAGCCACTCAATTCATCAAGCATATCAGCTAGTCTAGGAATAGGATGACAATAACGAATAGTAATATTATTAATGCCTCTACAATCAACACACTTGATAGAGGCGAGGGTGTCCCGATCTTTCGATGAGATGATAGCTATCGTTTTTGGTGGAGTAGACTTTGACGATCCGACTACGAACGTGCGAGGACGTCGCGCCTTAGCAATCGCTAAACCAACTCCGAGAGGTTATTGACCACGCCGGAGCACAATCAACCTGACCACGAGGGTCTATCTCCTGCAAGCAAACGAAGAACAAGCAAGAAACTAAGATTTGCAATCTGGATATTGCGAATATAAGATGAAAGCTTTATTGATCAAGGTGGGGTTCTGTGACGTCTTGGTCTGGTCGTTGAACACAAACGAAGTACGCGAAGTTGCAGCTATGGCGAACTTTTAATCTAAACAAAACCCAAAGTCTAAACGGTGCCCTAAGGGCTGTATATATGGAGGAAGAGGAGGGGATTTCGTGGCCCTTGAAGGAGGGGTCCGAAAGCAACCCTATCTCTTGTTTCCCCACACATACGGACTCTAAAAACAGCCTATACTCAAGTATTTCGAAATTACATGGGCCTGGCCCAATAATAAGGTGACGCAGCACCTATAATAGCCTCTGGACGAAATTTATGAAGTGACATCTTGTATATTTCGTCCAAGGCTTCCTGCACTCATTATGGTGGCTTCAAAGTCCTGAAATCATCACTTGTAACTCCGTTCTTGTTCCCCTTGTGCATGCCATCATCTCCATGCTTGAACTTGCTCCAAGGTTCCTCTTTCTTGTCCAAGCTAGGCCCTTCATTTGTAAGCAAAACAAATGTATCCAATTTAGGCAGCATCATATTCTCATGAACTTTAGAATCATTACCAAGAAACGAAAGTACCTGATATTTTAATTGGCGTGCGCGAGCTCTAGTAATTGGTCCAGTATGTATAGAAGCAGGGGTTGTGGGTGTAACAATGGTATTGATGTCCTCATCACTTAGCAATCGCTAAACCAACTCCGAGAGGTTATTGACCACGCCGGAGCACAATCAACCTGACCACGAGGGTCTATCTCCTGCAAGCAAACGAAGAACAAGCAAGAAACTAAGATTTGCAATCTGGATATTGCGAATATAAGATGAAAGCTTTATTGATCAAGGTGGGGTTCTGTGACGTCTTGGTCTGGTCGTTGAACACAAACGAAGTACGCAAGTTGCAGCTATGGCGAACTTTTAATCTAAACAAAACCCAAAGTCTAAACGGTGCCCTAAGGGCTGTATATATGGAGGAAGAGGAGGGGATTTCGTGGCCCTTGAAGGAGGGGTCCGAAACCAACCCTATCTCTTGTTTCCCCACACATACGGACTCTAAAAACAGCCTATACTCAAGTATTTCGAAATTACATGGGCCTGGCCCAATAATAAGGTGACGCAACACCTATAATAGCCTCTGGACGAAATTTATGAAGTGACATCTTGTATATTTCGTCCAAGGCTTCCTGCACTCATTATGGTGGCTTCAAAGTCCTGAAATCATCACTTGTAACTCCGTTCTTGTTCCCCTTGTGCATGCCATCATCTCCATGCTTGAACTTGCTCCAAGGTTCCTCTTTCTTGTCCAAGCTAGGCCCTTCATTTGTAAGCAAAACAAATGTATCCAATTTTTGTGTTTCGTGCTAACAAGCTATGCATTCCAGCTAGCTCCGTTCGTCTTTTGTTGTTGCAGGAGGCGCATGGAGGAGGATTAATGGGACACTTTGGCGTGAAGAAGACGGAGGATATACTTGCTACACATTTCTTTTGGCCAAAGATGAGACGGGATGTTGAGCGTTTTGTTGCTCGCTGCACTACATGTCAAAAAGCTAAGTCACGACTCAATCCTCATGGTTTATATATGCCTTTGCCTGTACCTAGTGTTCCTTGGGAGGATATATCTATGGACTTTGTTTTAGGTTTACCTCGAACAAAGAAGGGGAGGGATAGCATATTTGTTGTCGTGGATAGGTTCTCGAAAATGGCACACTTTATACCATGTCATAAAAGCGATGATGCTGTTAATGTTGCTGATTTGTTCTTTCGTGAAATTATACGCTTGCATGGTGTGCCAAATACTATTGTTTCAGATCGTGATACTAAATTTCTTAGCCACTTTTGGAGATGTTTATGGGCTAAGTTGGGGACTAAACTGCTTTTTAGTACTACATGTCACCCCCAAACTGATGGACAAACTGAAGTAGTCAATAGAACATTGTCTACTTTGCTTAGGGCTGTTTTGAAGAATAACAAGAAAATGTGGGAAGAATGCTTGCCTCATATTGAATTTGCTTATAATCGTTCATTGCATTCTACTACTAAGATGTGTCCTTTTGAAATTGTGTATGGTTTCCTTCCTCGTGCACCAATTGATTTGTTGCCTCTTCCATCTCCGGAGAAGGTTAATTTTGATGCTAAACAACGTGCTGAATTGATCTTAAAAATGCATGAGTTAACTAAGGAGAACATTGAGCGTATGAATGCTAAATATAAACTTGCTGGAGATAAGGGTAGAAAACATGTTGTGTTTGCACCTGGAGATCTTGTTTGGTTACATTTGCGTAAGGATAGATTTCCTGATTTGCGCAAATCAAAGCTAATGCCACGTGCTGATGGTCCTTTTAAGGTGTTAGAGAAAATAAATGATAATGCATATAAACTTGAGCTGCCTGCAGATTTTGGGGTTAGTCCCACTTTTAACATTGCAGATCTGAAGCCTTATTTGGGTGAGGAAGATGAGCTTCCGTCGAGGACGACTTCATTTCAAGAAGGGGAGGATGATGAGGACATCAATACCATTGTTACACCCACAGCCCCTGCTTCTATACATACTGGACCAATTACTAGAGCTCGCGCACGTCAATTAAAATATCAGGTACTTTTGTTTCTTGGTAATGATTCTAAAGTTCATGAGAATATGATGCTGCCTAAATTGGATACATTTGTTTTGCTTACAAATGAAGGGCCTAGCTTGGACAAGAAAGAGGAACCTTGGAGCAAGTTCAAGCATGGAGATGATGGCATGCACAAGGGGAACAAGAACGGAGTTACAAGTGATGATTCAGGACTTTGAAGCCACCATAATGAGTGCAGGAAGCCTTGGACGAAATATACAAGATGTCACTTCATAAATTTCGTCCAGAGGCTATTATAGGTGCTGCGTCACCTTATTATTGGGCCAGGCCCATGTAATTTCGAAATACTTGAGTATAGGCTGTTTTTAGAGTCTGTATGTGTGGGGAAACAAGAGATAGGGTTGGTTTCGGACCCCTCCTTCAAGGGCCACGAAATCCCCTCCTCTTCCTCCATATATACAGCCCTTAGGGCACCGTTTAGACTTTGGGTTTTGTTTAGATTAAAAGTTCGCCATAGCTGCAACTTCGCGTACTTCGTTTGTGTTCAACGACCAGACCAAGACGTCACAGAACCCCACCTTGATCAATAAAGCTTTCATCTTATATTCGCAATATCCAGATTGCAAATCTTAGTTTCTTGCTTGTTCTTCATTTGCTTGCAGGAGATAGACCCTCGTGGTCAGGTTGATTGTGCTCCGGTGTGGTCAATAACCTCTCGGAGTTGGTTTAGCGATTGCTAAGGCGCGACGTCCTCGCACGTTCGTAGTCGGATCGTCAAAGTCTACTCCACCAAAAACGATAGCTATCATCTCATCGAAAGATCGGGACACCCTCGCCTCTATCAAGAATGGTCTGAATCTCTCTATTTAATCCACCCATGAAACGTGCAAGCATAGCTTCATTCTCCTCAACAATACCACATCTAATCATGCCAGTTTGTAATTCCTGATAATATTCTTCTACAGAATTTTTTCCTTGTCTTAAGCGCTGCAATTTTTGAAGTAATTCACGTTGATAATATGGTGGAACCCAACGAGTACGCATAGCAGTTTTCAAAGCAGCCCACGTAGCTGGAATAGGATATAATCTACAATGTTCAGACCACCATACACATGCAAAACTAGCGAAAGCACAAACAGCAGCAGCAACACGTCGTTCCTCGGGATATTGTAAACATGTAAAACGTTGTTCAGTTTCTAACTCCCAAGTAAGATATATATCAGGAACATATCTACCCTCGAATGGTGGAATATTCAATTTTAATTTAGGAAGATGGTCATGATCTCGTACCTGAAGTGGTGGTGCAGGCCTACCATTGCGATTATTTGCATGTGGACGACCTGGTGCTGGTGGTTGCACGTAGTTATGATTTTGATCAACCTCATCCTCATAATCGCCCGCGTAATCATCCTCCTCCTCGGCACCAGCAGCAGCAGGAGCAGGAGCCAAAGAAGCATCAACAGTAGGTACAGCAGCACCAGAAGTTTGGCCATCCTCAAGAGGAACACGCTTCGCTCGTCCGAACTGATTTGGAAGGGGGCGTTGTTGTTGTCGTTGCAGAGGTGCGACAGGTGCAGCCGGTGGTGGTTGGGGAAGACGCGTGAGCAATTCATTAAACTTGTTATCCAGCTTTGTCTCGAACGACTTCTCCATGCCATCTATCTTCTCCATGGCCTCTTCAAATCTGTTTAGCACATCTCCCACATGGCCACTCATCATTTGCTGAAATTTATCATGCAACTCCTTGTTCGTCATGTTCTCCCAGTCAATCTCGTCGGCTTTTGATCCTGCCATGGTTAGCAGCAATAGAAACACACAAGAATATGATCCTACAGACTACTAGAAAGTGGTGGTGGTGTGGTGTGGTGTCACAAATCCGTCAAGCAAATCTCAAATTCTTACCAGTTCTTACCCAGCAGCAGGTGGTGATCGGCAACCTTTGTAGTCAAAACTCTCAGAGCTTGGACAGAGCGATTGCCAGGTGGTGTCAAACGCACGATGTAGATGTATGTGGAGCTGGGAAGGCTTATGATATGGTAGCAAAAAGGGTCAGCAATAATCAATTCAGAGATGCAATGTTGAATAAACTCTCAACGACGGTACTGTGCTGGTCCTAGGCTAGACCGTGCTAGAGACGCGAGCCTAGAACACTAACAAAAATCACGGCGTTGCACGTAAACAAGGGAGGAGCACACTCTGAATTTTTTTCTTTTTTTTTTTGCACTTTTTTTTTCCTCTTTTTTTTTTTGCTCCGCAACAATTTTTTTTCGAAAAAGTCTACAAATGGTCTAAAAACTGCCTAGCCAGAATTTTCCAGACTCGGACTAGGACTGGTGGCAGAGATGAATCTGGTGGAACTCGGACTGGTGATGGTATATGACGGTAGTATATGTGGGCTCGGATTGGTGGTGGTATATGGACTCGGATCGGTGGTGGTATTTGGACTCGGATCGGTGGTGGTATATGGACTCAGAGAAATAGCAGATAAGCTGTGGTGGTATATGGTAGGGGCGATGATGATGGTGCGGCGGCGGCGTGACAACTTGTGAACAGAACTCGAAACTCTAAAGAACTAGACGCTAAGACCAGCAACTTGACACGACGATGCAACCGCAAATTCAACAAAGCAAAAACCCTAAAAAGATTATGCAAAGGCTCAGATTGGTTCGGATATGATGAACTAACCCTAAATTTTTTTTTTGGCTTTTTCTTGGACTGTAGGTATGAAGAACAGACTCGATCTAAACTACGAAAAACTGTAAATCTCACCGAGCAACCTGGGAATCTGATACCACTTGATAGAGGCGAGGGTGTCCCGATCTTTCGATGAGATGATAGCTATCGTTTTTGGTGGAGTAGACTTTGACGATCCGACTACGAACGTGCGAGGACGTCGCGCCTTAGCAATCGCTAAACCAACTCCGAGAGGTTATTGACCACGCCGGAGCACAATCAACCTGACCACGAGGGTCTATCTCCTGCAAGCAAACGAAGAACAAGCAAGAAACTAAGATTTGCAATCTGGATATTGCGAATATAAGATGAAAGCTTTATTGATCAAGGTGGGGTTCTGTGACGTCTTGGTCTGGTCGTTGAACACAAACGAAGTACGCGAAGTTGCAGCTATGGCGAACTTTTAATCTAAACAAAACCCAGAGTCTAAACGGTGCCCTAAGGGCTGTATATATGGAGGAAGAGGAGGGGATTTCGTGGCCCTTGAAGGAGGGGTCCGAAACCAACCCTATCTCTTGTTTCCCCACACATACGGACTCTAAAAACAGCCTATACTCAAGTATTTCGAAATTACATGGGCCTGGCCCAATAATAAGGTGACGCAGCACCTATAATAGCCTCTGGACGAAATTTATGAAGTGACATCTTGTATATTTCGTCCAAGGCTTCCTGCACTCATTATGGTGGCTTCAAAGTCCTGAAATCATCACTTGTAACTCCGTTCTTGTTCCCCTTGTGCATGCCATCATCTCCATGCTTGAACTTGCTCCAAGGTTCCTCTTTCTTGTCCAAGCTAGGCCCTTCATTTGTAAGCAAAAAAAATGTATCCAATTTAGGCAGCATCATATTCTCATGAACTTTAGAATCATTACCAAGAAACGAAAGTACCTGATATTTTAATTGACATGCGCGAGCTCTAGTAATTGGTCCAGTATGTATAGAAGCAGGGGCTGTGGGTGTAACAATGGTATTGATGTCCTCATCAGGCCATGAGGAGGCCAAAAATCAACTTTTGCACCCATACTACCTTGACCTAGCCCCCTGCAGGAGGGAGCGGACAAAGTAAACTGGTCGCTGCACCATTTTCTTCTTTGCTCACGTCTTCTGATTATCAGCATCTACTTGTGTCCCTCCTTCCTTGTCAACGCTAGACCTTGCCCGGGATAGGTTTGGCTCATGACTGGGCGACTCTGCTGCTTCGGCTTCTTCACTACCCACTTCCCTCTGTGCCACCAATGCAGCACTGACCACTTGATTCATTGCTGCTAAGTACAGCAGCAACGACTCTTGTGGTCTAGGCGCGACCAAGGTTGGTGCAGAGGAAAGGTAGGTTTTTAAATCCCGCGGCGCAGCCTCCACCTCTGGGGTCCATTTCATTGGGCCTGCCTTCTTCAAGATTTTGAAGAACGGCAAGGCACGCTCAGCGAACTTTGAAATGAACCTACTCGGCTCAGCAACGCAGCTAGCTAGACGCCTCACATCCTTGACGGTCTTCGGGGCTTGGATCTGCTCTATTGCTTTGATCTTGTCGGGGTTGGCCTCTATCCCCCGCTGAGACACAAAAAACCCAAGGAGCTTGCCAGACGGAACGCCAAACACGCAGTTCTCTGGGTTGAGCTTTAAGTTGATGTTCCACAGATTTGCAAAGGTTTCTTCTAGATCCTTGATTAGTGTGGACTTGTCTCTGGTCTTGACAACTATATCATCCATGTAGGCTTCTATGTTCCGGTGTAGCTGAGGTTCAAAACCAATCTGCACAGCCCTTGCGAACGTGGAACTGGCACTTTTTAGCCTGAAAGGCATACGTACAAAGCAGTACGTGCCACATGGGGGTTATAAACGTGGTTTTCTCTTTGTCTTCTTTGGAAATAAAGATCTGGTGGTACCCGGAATATGCATCAAGGAAATAGAGCAAATCACATCTTGAAGTGGAATCGACGATCTGATCGATGCGTGGCAAGGGGAAGGGATCCTTTGGACATGCTTTGTTCAAGTCAGTGAAGTCAATACAGAGCCTCCACTTCCCATTTGCCTTGCGCACCACCACTGGATTTGCTAACCAAGTTGGGTGCAACACTCCCCTGACCAAACCTGTTGCTTCAAGTTTCTTGATTTCCTCGGTGATGAACTGCTACCGCTCCAAGGCTTGCTTTCTGACCTTCTACTTGACGGGACGGGCATGAGGGCAGACAGCAAGGTGATGCTCGATTACCTCCCTAGGAACACCGGGGATGTCAGATGGTTGCCATGCAAACACATCAACATTCACCCGCAGGAAGGCAACAAGCGCGCTTTCCTATTTGTCATCAAGGGTGGCACTAATGGTAAAGGTACCATCAGTGCCATCCTGCCTTGCGAGAACCTTCTTCGTTGCGGGGGGAGCAGCCTTGGGTTTCTGATGAGGACATCAATACCATTGTTACACCCACAGCCCCTGCTTCTATACATACTGGACCAATTACTAGAGCTCGCGCACGCCAATTAAAATATCAGGTACTTTCGTTTCTTGGTAATGATTCTAAAGTTCATGAGAATATGATGCTGCCTAAATTGGATACATTTGTTTTGCTTACAAATGAAGGGCCTAGCTTGGACAAGAAAGAGGAACCTTGGCGCAAGTTCAAGCATGGAGATGATGGCATGCACAAGGGGAACAAGAACGGAGTTACAAGTGATGATTTCAGGACTTTGAAGCCACCATAATGAGTGCAGGAAGCCTTGGACGAAATATACAAGATGTCACTTCATAAATTTCGTCCAGAGGCTATTATAGGTGCTGCGTCACCTTATTATTGGGCCAGGCCCATGTAATTTCGAAATACTTGAGTATAGGCTGTTTTTAGAGTCCGTATGTGTGGGGAAACAAGAGATAGGGTTGGTTTCGGACCCCTCCTTCAAGGGCCACGAAATCCCCTCCTCTTCCTCCATATATACAGCCCTTAGGGCACCGTTTAGACTTTGGGTTTTGTTTAGATTAAAAGTTCGCCATAGCTGCAACTTCGCGTACTTCGTTTGTGTTCTACGACCAGACCAAGACGTCACAGAACCCCACCTTGATCAATAAAGCTTTCATCTTATATTCGCAATATCCAGATTGCAAATCTTAGTTTCTTGCTTGTTCTTCGTTTGCTTGCAGGAGATAGACCCTCGTGGTCAGGTTGATTGTGCTCCGGCGTGGTCAATAACCTCTCGGAGTTGGTTTAGCGATTGCTAAGGCGCGACGTCCTCGCACGTTCGTAGTCGGATCGTCAAAGTCTACTCCACCAAAAACGATAGCTATCATCTCATCGAAAGATCGGGACACCCTCGCCTCTATTACTATACATACTGGACCAATTACTAGAGCTCGCGCACGCCAATTAAAATATCAGGTACTTTCGTTTCTTGGTAATGATTCTAAAGTTCATGAGAATATGATGCTGCCTAAATTGGATACATTTGTTTTGCTTACAAATGAAGGGCCTAGCTTGGACAAGAAAGAGGAACCTTGGAGCAAGTTCAAGCATGGAGATGATGGCATGCACAAGGGGAACAAGAACGGAGTTACAAGTGATGATTTCAGGACTTTGAAGCCACCATACTGAGTGCAGGAAGCCTTGGACGAAATATACAAGATGTCACTTCATAAATTTCGTCCAGAGGCTATTATAGGTGCTGCGTCACCTTATTATTGGGCCAGGCCCATGTAATTTCGAAATACTTGAGTATAGGCTGTTTTTAGAGTCCGTATGTGTGGGGAAACAAGAGATAGGGTTGGTTTCGGACCCCTCCTTCAAGGGCCACGAAATCCCCTCCTCTTCCTCCATATATACAGCCCTTAGGGCACCGTTTAGACTTTGGGTTTTGTTTAGATTAAAAGTTCGCCATAGCTGCAACTTCGCGTACTTCGTTTGTGTTCAACGACCAGACCAAGACGTCACAGATCCCCACCTTGATCAATAAAGCTTTCATCTTATATTCGCAATATCCAGATTGCAAATCTTAGTTTCTTGCTTGTTCTTCGTTTGCTTGCAGGAGATAGACCCTCGTGGTCAGGTTGATTGTGCTCCGGCGTGGTCAATAACCTCTCGGAGTTGGTTTAGCGATTGCTAAGGCGCGACGTCCTCGCACGTTCGTAGTCGGATCGTCAAAGTCTACTCCACCAAAAACGATAGCTATCATCTCATCGAAAGATCGGGACACCCTCGCCTCTATCAAGTGGTATCAGATTCCCAGGTGATGAGGACATCAATACCATTGTTACACCCACAGCCCCTGCTTCTATACATACTGGACCAATTACTAGAGCTCGCGCACGCCAATTAAAATATCAGGTACTTTCGTTTCTTGGTAATGATTCTAAAGTTCATGAGAATATGATGTTGCCTAAATTGGATACATTTGTTTTGCTTACAAATGAAGGTCCTAGCTTGGACAAGAAAGAGGAACCTTGGAGCAAGTTCAAGCATGGAGATGATGGCATGCACAAGGGGAACAAGAACGGAGTTACAAGTGATGATTTCAGGACTTTGAAGCCACCATAATGAGTGCAGGAAGCCTTGGACGAAATATACAAGATGTCACTTCATAAATTTCGTCCAGAGGCTATTATAGGTGCTGCGTCACCTTATTATTGGGCCAGGCCCATGTAATTTCGAAATACTTGAGTATAGGCTGTTTTTAGAGTCCGTATGTGTGGGGAAACAAGAGATAGGGTTGGTTTCGGACCCCTCCTTCAAGGGCCATGAAATCCCCTCCTCTTCCTCCATATATACAGCCCTTAGGGCACCGTTTAGACTTTGGGATTTGTTTAGTTAAAAGTTAGCCATTGCAACTTCGTGTACTTCGTTTGTGTCCAACGACCAGACCAAGACCGCTTTTGGATCCCCACCATTATCAATACTTCATCTATATTCGCAATATTCAGATTGCATTATCATATTCTTGCTTGTTCTTCGATTGCGTGCAGGAATAGACCTTCGTGGTCAGGTTGATCGTGCTTCCAGCATCGTCAGTAACCTCAGGAGATTGGTTTAGCGATTGCTAAGGCGCAACGTCGTGCACGTTTGTAGTCGGATCGTCAAAGTCGGCTCCACCAAATCGATAGTTACCATCTCATCGAAAGATCGGGACACCCTCGCCTCTATCAAGTGGTATCAGTTTTCAGGTTGCTCGGTGAGAATTTCCAGTTTTCCCTAGATTAGATTTATTTTCTTACGTATTGTCCAAAAAAAAAGCCACAAAAAAAAATTAGGGTTAGTTCATCATATCCGAACCAATCTGAGCCTTTGCATAATCTTTTTAGGGTTTTTGCTTTGTTGAATTTGCGGTTGCATCGTCGTGTCAAGTTGCTGGTCTTAGCGTCTAGTTCTTTAGAGTTTCGAGTTCTGTTCACAAGTTGTCACGCCGCCGCCGCACCATCATCATCGCCCCTACCATACACCACCACAGCTTATCTGCTATTTCTCTGAGTCCATATACCACCACCGATCCGAGTCCATATACCACCACCAATCCGAGTCCACATATACTACCGTCATATACCATCACCAGTCCGAGTTCCACCATATTCATCTCTGCCACCAGTCCTAGTCCGAGTCCAGTATTTATTCCTTTATTTTAGAGTTCCAGATCACGCGATACTGCGAGTCGTGAACAAGTCGGATTCCCCAATTTTCGTGCTACCCGTAGAAGAAAAATAGTTCCAGTTTCAAAAAAAAAAAAAACTAAGTCTGGAAAATTCTGGCTAGGCAGTTTTCAGACCATTTGTAGACTTTTTCGAAAAAAAATTGTTGCGGAGCAAAAAAAAAAGTGCAAAAAAGAAAAGAAAAAAAGATGATGAGGACATCAATACCATTGTTACACCCACAGCCCCTGCTTCTATACATACTGGACCGATTACTAGAGCTCGCGCACGCCAATTAAAATATCAGGTACTTTCGTTTCTTGGTAATGATTCTAAAGTTCATGAGAATATGATGCTGCCTAAATTGGATACATTTGTTTTGCTTACAAATGAAGGGCCTAGCTTGGACAAGAAAGAGGAACCTTGGAGCAAGTTCAAGCATGGAGATGATGGCATGCACAAGGGGAACAAGAACGGAGTTACAAGTGATGATTTCAGGACTTTGAAGCCACCATAATGAGTGCAGGAAGCCTTGGACGAAATATACAAAATGTCACTTCATAAATTTCGTCCAGAGGCTATTATAGGTGCTGCGTCACCTTATTATTGGGCCAGGCCCATGTAATTTCGAAATACTTGAGTATAGGCTGTTTTTAGAGTCCGTATGTGTGGGGAAACAAGAGATAGGGTTGGTTTCGGACCCCTCCTTCAAGGGCCACGAAATCCCCTCCTCTTCCTCCATATATACAGCCCTTAGGGCACCGTTTAGACTTTGGGTTTTGTTTAGATTAAAAGTTCGCCATAGCTGCAACTTCGCGTACTTCGTTTGTGTTCAACGACCAGACCAAGACGTCACAGAACCCCACCTTGATCAATAAAGCTTTCATCTTATATTCGCAATATCTAGATTGCAAATCTTAGTTTCTTGCTTGTTCTTCGTTTCCTTGCAGGAGATAGACCCTCGTGGTCAGGTTGATTGTGCTCCGGCGTGGTCAATAACCTCTCGGAGTTGGTTTAGCGATTGCTAAGGCGCGACGTCCTCGCACGTTCGTAGTCGGATCGTCAAAGTCTACTCCACCAAAAACGATAGCTATCATCTCATCGAAAGATCGGGACACCCTCGCCTCTATCAAGTGGTATCAGATTCCCAGGTTGCTCGGTGAGATTTACAGTTTTTCGTAGTTTAGATCGAGTCTGTTCTTCATACCTACAGTCCAAGAAAAAGCCAAAAAAAAAATTTAGGGTTAGTTCATCATATCCGAACGAATCTGAGCCTTTGCATAATCTTTTTAGGGTTTTTGCTTTGTTGAATTTGCGGTTGCATCGTCGTGTCAAGTTGCTGGTCTTAGCGTCTAGTTCTTTAGAGTTTCGAGTTCTGTTCACAAGTTGTCACGCCGCCGCCGCACCATCATCATCGCCCCTACCATATACCACAACAACTTATCTGCTATTTCTCTGAGTCCATATACCACCAACGATCCGAGTCCATATACCACCACCGATCCGAGTCCATATACCACCACCAATCCGAGCCCACATATACTACCGTCATATACCATCACCAGTCCGAGTTCCACCATATTCATCTCTGCCACCAGTCCTAGTCCGAGTCCAGTATTTATTCCTTTATTTTAGAGTTCCAGATCACGCGATACTACGAGTCGTGAACAAGTCGGATTCGCCAATTTTCGTGCTACCCGCAGAAGAAAAATAGTTCCAGTTTCAAAAAAAAAAAAAACTAAGTCTGGAAAATTCTGGCTAGGCAGTTTTTAGACCATTTGTAGACTTTTTCGAAAAAAAATTGTTGCGGAGCAAAAAAAAGAGGAAAAAAAGTGCAAAAAAAAAAGAAAAAAATTCAGAGTGTGCTCCTCCCTTGTTTACGTGCAGCGCCGTGATTTTTGTTAGTGTTCTAGGCTCGCGTCTCTAGCACGGTCTAGCCTAGGACCAGCACAGTACCGTCGTTGAGAGTTTATTCAACATTGCATCTCTGAATTGATTATTGCTGACCCTTTTTGCTACCATATCATAAGCCTTCCCAGCTCCACATACATCTACATCGTGCGTTTGACACCACCTGGCAATCGCTCTGTCCAAGCTCTGAGAGTTTTGACTACAAAGGTTGCCGATCACCACCTGCTGCTGGGTAAGAACTGGTAAGAATTTGAGATTTGCTTGACGGATTTGTGACACCACACCACACCACCACCACTTTCTAGTAGTCTGTAGGATCATATTCTTGTGTGTTTCTATTGCTGCTAACCATGGCAGGATCACAAGCCGACGAGATTGACTGGGAGATCATGACGAACAAGGAGTTGCATGATAAATTTCAGCAAATGATGAGTGGCCAGGTGGGAGATGTGCTAAACAGATTTGAAGAGGCCATGGAGAAGATAGATGGCATGGAGAAGTCGTTCGAGACAAAGCTGGATAACAAGTTTAATGAATTGCTCACGCGTCTTCCCCAACCACCACCGGCTGCACCTGTCGCACCTCTGCAACGACAACAACAACGCCCCCTTCCAAATCAGTTCGGACGAGCGAAGCGTGTTCCTCTTGAGTGATGAGGACATCAATACCATTGTTACACCCACAGCCCCTGCTTCTATACATACTGGACCAATTACTAGAGCTCGCGCACGCCAATTAAATTATCAGGTACTTTCGTTTCTTGGTAATGATTCTAAAGTTCATGAGAATATGATGCTGCCTAAATTGGATACATTTGTTTTGCTTACAAATGAAGGCCCTAGCTTGGACAAGAAAGAGGAACCTTGGAGCAAGTTCAAGCATGGAGATGATGGCATGCACAAGGGGAACAAGAATGGAGTTACAAGTGATGATTTCAGGACTTTGAAGCCACCATAATGAGTGCAGGAAGCCTTGGACGAAATATACAAGATGTCACTTCATAAATTTCGTCCAGAGGCTATTATAGGTGCTGCGTCACCTTATTATTGGGCCAGGCCCATGTAATTTCGAAATACTTGAGTATAGGCTGTTTTTAGAGTCCGTATGTGTGGGGAAACAAGAGATAGGGTTGGTTTCGGACCCCTCCTTCAAGGGCCACGAAATCCCCTCCTCTTCCTCCATATATACAGCCCTTAGGGCACCGTTTAGACTTTGGGTTTTGTTTAGATTAAAAGTTCGCCATAGCTGCAACTTCGCGTACTTCGTTTGTGTTCAACGACCAGACCAAGACGTCACAGAACCCCACCTTTATCAATAAAGCTTTCATCTTATATTCGCAATATCCAGATTGCAAATCTTAGTTTCTTGCTTGTTCTTCGTTTGCTTGCAGGAGATAGACCCTCGTGGTCAGGTTGATTGTGCTCCGGCGTGGTCAATAACCTCTCGGAGTTGGTTTAGCGATTGCTAAGGCGCGACGTCCTCGCACGTTCGTAGTCGGATCGTCAAAGTCTACTCCACCAAAAACGATAGCTATCATCTCATCGAAAGATCGGGACACCCTCGCCTCTATCAAATTGGATACATTTGTTTTGCTTACAAATGAAGGGCCTAGCTTGGACAAGAAAGAGGAACCTTGGAGCAAGTTCAAGCATGGAGATGATGGCATGCACAAGGGGAACAAGAACGGAGTTACAAGTGATGATTTCAGGACTTTGAAGCCACCATAATGAGTGCAGGAAGCCTTGGACGAAATATACAAGATGTCACTTCATAAATTTCGTGCAGAGGCTATTATGGGTGTTGCGTCACCTTATTATTGGGCCAGGCCCATGTAATTTCGAAATACTTGAGTATAGGCTGTTTTTAGAGTCCGTATGTGTGGGGAAACAAGAGATAGGGTTGGTTTCAGACCCCTCCTTCAAGGGCCACGAAATCCCCTCCTCTTCCTCCATATATACAGCCCTTAGGGCACCGTTTAGACTTTGGGTTTTGTTTAGATTAAAAGTTCGCCATAGCTGCAACTTCGCGTACTTCGTTTGTGTTCAACGACCAGACCAAGACGTCACAGAACCCCACCTTGATCAATAAAGCTTTCATCTTATATTCGCAATATCCAGATTGCAAATCTTAGTTTCTTGCTTGTTCTTCGTTTGCTTGCAGGAGATAGACCCTCGTGGTCAGGTTGATTGTGCTCCGGCGTGGTCAATAACCTCTCGGAGTTGGTTTAGCGATTGCTAAGGCGCGACGTCCTCGCACGTTCGTAGTCGGATCGTCAAAGTCTACTCCACCAAAAACGATAGCTATCATCTCATCGAAAGATCGGGACACCCACGCCTCTATCACTAGTAGTCTGTAGCATCATATTCTTGTGTGTTTCTATTGCTGCTAACCATGGCAGGATCACAAGCCGACGAGATTGACTGGGAGAACATGACGAACAAGGAGTTGCATGATAAATTTCAGCAAATGATGAGTGGCCAGGTGGGAGATGTGCTAAACAGATTTGAAGAGGCCATGGAGAAGATAGATGGCATGGAGAAGTCGTTCGAGACAAAGCTGGATAACAAGTTTAATGAATTGCTCACGCGTCTTCCCCAACCACCACCGGCTGCACCTGTCGCACCTCTGCAACGACAACAACAACGCCCCCTTCCAAATCAGTTCGGACGAGCGAAGCGTGTTCCTCTTGAGGATGGCCAAACTTCTGGTGCTGCTGTACCTACTGTTGATGCTTCTTTGGCTCCTGCTCCTGCTGCTGCTGGTGCCGAGGAGGAGGATGATTATGCGGGCGATTATGAGGATGAGGTTGATCAAAATCATAACTACGTGCAACCACCAGCACCAGGTCGTCCACATGCAAATAATCGCAATGGTAGGTCTACACCACCACTTCAGGTACGAGATCATGACCATCTTCCTAAATTAAAATTGAATATTCCACCATTCGAGGGTAAAGAAAATGTTATTGCTGATGCATTGTCTTGTCGTTATACTATGCTTTCACAACTTGACTTTAAAATATTTGGTTTGGAGACCATCAAAGATCAATATGTGCATGATGCTGAATTTAAAGATGTATTGCAGAATTGTAAGGAAGGGAGAACATGGAACAAGTTCGTCGTTAACGATGGATTTGTGTTTCGTGCTAACAAGCTATGCATTCCAGCTAGCTCCGTTCGTCTTTTGTTGTTGCAGGAGGCGCCTGGAGGAGGATTAATGGGACACTTTGGCGTGAAGAAGACGGAGGATATACTTGCTACACATTTCTTTTGGCCAAAGATGAGACGGGATGTTGAGCGTTTTGTTGCTCGCTGCACTACATGTCAAAAAGCTAAGTCACGACTCAATCCTCATGGTTTATATATGCCTTTGCCTGTACCTAGTGTTCCTTGGGAGGATATATCTATGGACTTTGTTTTAGGTTTACCTCGAACAAAGAAGGGGAGGGATAGCATATTTGTTGTCGTGGATAGGTTCTCGAAAATGGCACACTTTATACCATGTCATAAAAGCGATGATGCTGTTAATGTTGCTGATTTGTTCTTTCGTGACATTATACGCTTGCATGGTGTGCCAAATACTATTGTTTCAGATCGTGATACTAAATTTCTTAGCCACTTTTGGAGATGTTTATGGGCTAAGTTGGGGACTAAACTGCTTTTTAGTACTACATGTCACCCCCAAACTGATGGACAAACTGAAGTAGTCAATAGAACATTGTCTACTATGCTTAGGGCTGTTTTGAAGAATAACAAGAAAATGTGGGAAGAATGCTTGCCTCATATTGAATTTGCTTATAATCGTTCATTGCATTCTACTACTAAGATGTGTCCTTTTGAAATTGTGTATGGTTTCCTTTCTCGTGCACCAATTGATTTGTTGCCTCTTCCATCTTCGGAGAAGGTTAATTTTGATGCTAAACAACGTGCTGAATTGATCTTAAAAATGCATGAGTTAACTAAGGAGAACATTGAGCATATGAATGCTAAATATAAACTTGCTGGAGATAAGGGTAGAAAACATGTTGTGTTTGCACCTGGAGATCTTGTTTGGTTACATTTGCGTAAGGATAGATTTCCTGATTTGCGCAAATCAAAGCTAATGCCACGTGCTGATGGTCCTTTTAAGGTGTTAGAGAAAATAAATGATAATGCATATAAACTTGAGCTGCCTGCAGATTTTGGGGTTAGTCCCACTTTTAACATTGCAGATCTGAAGCCTTATTTGGGTGAGGAAGATGAGCTTCCGTCGAGGACGACTTCATTTCAAGAAGGGGAGGATGATGAGGACATCAATACCATTGTTACACCCACATCCCCTGCTTCTATACATACTGGACCAATTACTAGAGCTCGCGCACGCCAATTAAAATATCAGGTACTTTTGTTTCTTGGTAATGATTCTAAAGTTCATGAGAATATGATGCTGCCTAAATTGGATACATTTGTTTTGCTTACAAATGAAGGGCCTAGCTTGGACAAGAAAGAGGAACCTTGGAGCAAGTTCAAGCATGGAGATGATGGCATGCACAAGGGGAACAAGAACGGAGTTACAAGTGATGATTTCAGGACTTTGAAGCCACCATAATGAGTGCAGGAAGCCTTGGACGAAATATACAAGATGTCACTTCATAAATTTCGTCCAGAGGCTATTATAGGTGCTGCATCACCTTATTATTGGGCCAGGCCCATGTAATTTCGAAATACTTGAGTATAGGCTGTTTTTAGAGTCCGTATGTGTGGGGAAACAAGAGATAGGGTTGGTTTCGGACCCCTCCTTCAAGGGCCACGAAATCCCCTCCTCTTCCTCCATATATACAGCCCTTAGGGCACCGTTTAGACTTTGGGATTTGTTTAGTTAAAAGTTAGCCATTGCAACTTCGTGTACTTCGTTTGTGTCCAACGACCAGACCAACACCGCTTTCGGATCCCCACCATTATCAATACTTCATCTATATTCGCAATATTCAGATTGCTTTATCATATTCTTGCTTGTTCTTCGATTGTGTGCAGGAATAGACCTTCGTGGTCAGGCTGATCGTGCTTCCAGCATCGTCAGTAACCTCAGGAGATTGGTTTAGCGATTGCTAAGGCGCAACGTCGTGCACGTTTGTAGTCGGATCGTCAAAGTCGGCTCCACCAAATCGATAGTTACCATCTCATCGAAAGATCGGGACACCCTCGCCTCTATCAATAGAGCTAGTAAAGCAAAACAGGAGAAAAATAAGAGTGAAAATCAGATTGTGGCAAAAGAATTTGAGCAACAAATGAAGCCTAATAATAAACCATCTAGTGTTGCTTCTGAAATTAAATTGAAAAGTGCATGCTTACTTGCCACCAAATCTGATATTGATGATCTAGATTTCAGCAATTCTGTTTGCTATGCTTTTGTGTGCAAAGAGGCGTTATTTTCATTCGAGGACGTGCCTTCCTCTTTGCCTCCTGCGGTCACTAACATTTTGCAGGAGTTCGCTGACGTCTTTCCACAAGACGTGCCACCGGGATTACCACCTATTCGCGGGATTGAGCATCAGATTGACTTAATTCCCGGTGCTTCGTTGCCAAACCGTGCGCCATACCGTACCAATCCAGAGGAGACGAAGGAGATTATGCGTCAAGTACAGGAGTTGCTCGACAAAGGTTATATACGCGAATCCCTTAGTCCTTGTGCTGTTCCTATTATTCTAGTGCCGAAATAGGATGGTACATCGCGTATGTGTGTTGATTGTAGAGGCATTAATAATATTACTATTCGTTATCGTCATCCTATTCCTAGACTAGATGATATGCTTGATGAATTGAGTGGCTCTACAATATTCTCCAAAGTTGATTTGCGTAGTGGATACCATCAAATTCGTATGAAATTGGGGGATGAATGGAAAACAGCATTTAAAACAAAGTTTGGATTATATGAGTGGTTAGTCATGCCTTTTGGGTTAACTAATGCACCTAATACTTTCATGAGATTAATGAACGAAGTTTTACGTGCTTTCATTGGACGATTTGTGGTAGTCTATTTTGATGATATACTGATTTATAGCAGATCTTTGGAGGAACATTTGGAACATTTACGTGCTGTTTTTATTGCTTTACGTGATGCACGTTTGTTTGGTAACCTTGGGAAGTGCACCTTTTGCACCGACCGAGTATCTTTTCTTGGCTATGTTGTTACTCCACAGGGAATTGAAGTTGATAAAGCCAAGATTGAAGCTATTGAGAGTTGGCCACAGCCCAAAACGGTCACTCAAGAGAGGAGTTTTCTTGGACTCGCTGGTTTCTATAGGCGTTTTGTGAGAGATTTCAGCACCATTGCTGCACCTCTCAATGAGCTTACAAAGAAGGATGTGCCTTTTGTTTGGGGTACCTCACAGGAAGAAGCCTTCACGGTATTGAAAGATAAGTTGACACATGCTCCTTTACTCCAACTTCCTGATTTTAATAAGACTTTTGAGCTTGAATGTGATGCTAGTGGAATTGGATTAGGAGGTGTTTTATTACAAGATGGCAAACCTGTTGCATACTTTTCTGAAAAATTGAGTGGGCCTAGTCTGAACTATTCTACTTATGATAAAGAATTATATGCTCTTGTTCGGACCTTAGAAACATGGCAACATTATTTATGGCCCAAAGAATTTGTTATACATTCTGATCCTGAATCTTTGAAACACATTAAAAGTCAAGCAAAACTGAACCGTAGACATGCTAAATGGGTTGAATTTATTGAGACTTTCCCTTATGTCATTAAACACAAGAAGGGTAAAGAAAATGTTATTGCTGATGCATTGTCTCGTCGTTATACTATGCTTTCACAACTTGACTTTAAAATATTTGGTTTGGAGACCATCAAAGATCAATATGTGCATGATGCTGAATTTAAAGATGTATTGCAGAATTGTAAGGAAGGGAGAACATGGAACAAGTTCGTCGTTAGCGATGGATTTGTGTTTCGTGCTAACAAGCTATGCATTCCAGCTAGCTCCGTTCGTCTTTTGTTGTTGCAGGAGGCGCATGGAGGAGGATTAATGGGACACTTTGGCGTGAAGAAGACGAAGGATATACTTGCTACACATTTCTTTTGGCCAAAGATGAGACGGGATGTTGAGCGTTTTGTTGCTCGCTGCACTACATGTCAAAAAGCTAAGTCATGACTCAATACTCATGGTTTATATATGCCTTTGCCTGTACCTAGTGTTCGTTGGGAGTATATATCTATGGACTTTGTTTTAGGTTTACCTCGAACAAAGAAGGGGAGGGATAGCATATTTGTTGTCGTGGATAGGTTCTCGAAAATGGCACACTTTATACCATGTCATAAAAGCGATGATGCTGTTAATGTTGCTGATTTGTTCTTTCGTGAAATTATACGCTTGCATGGTGTGCCAAATACTATTGTTTCAGATCGTGATACTAAATTTCTTAGCCACTTTTGGAGATGTTTATGGGCTAAGTTGGGGACTAAACTGCTTTTTAGTACTACATGTCACCCCCAAACTGATGGACAAACTGAAGTAGTCAATAGAACATTGTCTACTATGCTTAGGGCTGTTTTGAAGAATAACAAGAAAATGTGGGAAGAATGCTTGCCTCATATTGAATTTGCTTATAATCGTTCATTGCATTCTACTACTAAGATGTGTCCTTTTGAAATTGTGTATGGTTTCCTTCCTCGTGCACCAATTGATTTGTTGCCACTTCCATCTTCGGAGAAGGTTAATTTTGATGCTAAACAACGTGCTGAATTGATCTTAAAAATGCATGAGTTAACTAAGGAGAACATTGAGCGTATGAATGCTAAATATAAACTTGCTGGAGATAAGGGTAGAAAACATGTTGTGTTTGCACCTGGAGATCTTGTTTGGTTACATTTGCGTAAGGATAGATTTCCTGATTTGCGGAAATCAAAGCGAATGCCACGTGCTGATGGTCCTTTTAAGGTGTTAGAGAAAATAAATAATAATGCATATAAACTTGAGCTGCCTGTAGATTTTGGGGTTAGTCCCACTTTTAACATTGCAGATCTGAAGCCTTATTTGGGTGAGGAAGATGAGCTTCCGTCGAGGACGACTTCATTTCAAGAAGGGGAGGATGATGAGGACATCAATACCATTGTTACACCCACAGCCCCTGCTTCTATACATACTGGACCAATTACTAGAGCTCGCGCACGCCAATTAAAATATCAGGTACTTTCGTTTCTTGGTAATGATTCTAAAGTTCATGAGAATATGATGCTGCCTAAATTGGATACATTTGTTTTGCTTACAAATGAAGGGCCTAGCTTGGACAAGAAAGAGGAACCTTGGAGCAAGTTCAAGCATGGAGATGATGGCATGCACAAGGGGAACAAGAACGGAGTTACAAGTGATGATTTCAGGACTTTGAAGCCACCATAAGGAGTGCAGGAAGCCATGGACGAAATATACAAGATGTCACTTCATAAATTTCGTCCAGAGGCTATTATAGGTGCTGCGTCACCTTATTATTGGGCCAGGCCCATGTAATTTCGAAATACTTGAGTATAGGCTGTTTTTAGAGTCCGTATGTGTGGGGAAACAAGAGATAGGGTTGGTTTCGGACCCCTCCTTCAAGGGACACGAAATCCCCTCCTCTTCCTCCATATATACAGCCCTTAGGGCACCGTTTAGACTTTGGGTTTTGTTTAGATTAAAAGTTCGCCATAGCTGCAACTTCGCGTACTTCGTTTGTGTTCAACGACCAGACCAAGACGTCACAGAACCCCACCTTGATCAATAAAGCTTTCATCTTATATTCGCAATATCCAGATTGCAAATCTTAGTTTCTTGCTTGTTCTTCGTTTCCTTGCAGGAGATAGACCCTCGTGGTCAGGTTGATTGTGCTCCGGCGTGGTCAATAACCTCTCGGAGTTGGTTTAGCGATTGCTAAGGCGCGACGTCCTCGCACGTTCGTAGTTGGATCGTCAAAGTCTACTCCACCAAAAACGATAGCTATCATCTCATCGAAAGATTGGGACACCCTCGCCTCTATCAGTTTCTAGCTAGCTGAACCTTCCGGCAAGTCGCTGCCGGGCGCAGTGCACTCCAAAGAGGCATGCTTCTCAGGGTCCTTCTCAGTGTCCTTGCTAGTTTTCTTACCCTTCTTTCCTTCCTTGGCGGGAGCCAAGGTCTCGATGGCCTCTGCTGCTACCACATCTCTGTACATCTTGTCGACGCATATAACCGCAACCTTCTTATCTGACGAGATGGATATGAATCCTATTGGCCACGACATCTTCAAAGTGTTATATGCGTAATGGGATTCTGCCATGAACTTGGCCAAATCTGGACGACCAAGGTTCCCATTGAATGGCAAGGGAAGCTTGACAACATCAAACACAACGTTCTCAGCCCTGTAGTTCAGTTCCCCACCAAACGTCACCGGCAATGTGATCTTTCCCTTAGGTTGGCTTCTTCCCTGGTTGATCCCTTGGAATGTGCCAGTCCTCTTGAGGTCCTCGTCAGGAATTTGGAGTTTCTTAATCATGTCAGGAGAAATCAAATTCAACCCTGCCCCACCGTCAACCAACATCTTTGTGACCTTGAGGTTGTGGATTGTTGGTGAAACCAACAATGGCAAGCATCCGACCGCAGTGGTGCGATCTGGATGGTCCTCAACATAAAAAATGATGGGCATGCGGGACCATTTGAGTGGTTCCCGAGAGTTTGCTACCGGCTCTGCCGCATTGACCTCACGCACCCACTGCTTAAGTTGGCGGTGAGAGGAGTGCAAAGATGCGCCGCCGTCAATGCACATTGCCTCGGTAGCCTTATGAAATTCCTGTTCACTGGACTCATCATCGTCGTCTTCTTCACTGTCATCTTCACCTTCCTTTCTCTCATGGCCCCTGGCGGGCTTTTCCTTCTGCTGATTGGTCTTGCCGCGGTGACCACCACGGCTGCCATGGCCTTTCCTGCCAGTGCCATCCTGGCCTTTCTCCTTATCATGCTTTTCATATTCAGCTTTCTGTCTTTCAACAAACTGCTCAACTTGTCTGCAGTCTTGGAGATTGTGGCCCTTGGTTCGGTGGATCTTGCAGTACGGCCCGTCGGATTTGCCAGTTTTCTCAGCTACCGCAGCCGCCCGGCAATCAGCGCATGTAGCAGCTTCCTTGCCGGGTATCTCGGTCTTTGCTTTCTTGCCGGCGCTGGGATCGCTGGAGCTCTCAACAGCCATCACTGCTTTCCCTTTACGCTTCTTGTTGCACTTTCTGTTCTTCTTCCTCGGGGCGGTGACGTCGTCATCATCCTCTGAATCGACTCCAATACCAATCTCCTCCCTTGGAAGTCTCCTTCCCTTCTCAGCACGAGCACACTTGTCTGCCAACATATAGAGTTCGTTGACGGTCTTCTGTAGCCGAACATTCATCTTGGCACGCATCTTTCGATCGCGCACATTCGTGTGGAATGCAACAATCACTGCTGCCGGATGTATCTTTGGGATATTGCGGTGTACTCAACTGAATCTTTGCAAATACTTCCGCAAGCTCTCTCCCTCCTTTTGCAAAAGGGCCTGCAGGTCACTGGGCTGCCCGGGCTCTTGATGGCCGCCTGTAAAGTCGCCAACGAACTCGTTGCACAGGTCTACCCATGAGATGGAATCCTCAGGCAGGTGCATTAGGCAAGATCTCACATTAGGCTTGAGTGCCAATGGAAAATAATTGGCGAGCACCTTTTCATCACTTCCCCCGGCAGCTTGGACGGCGATCGTATAGATGCCCAAAAACTCTGCCTGGTTCAATTTTCCGTCGTATTTCTCCAGGAGGTCAGACTTAAAGGTACGGGATGATATCCAACGGACTTGCTGCGGCTCATGAGTGAAGGCGGGGCACCCTACCTCGTAAGGCAAGTACCCACCAGCACTGGGAGCAGGTTTGTCTACATCTGGGCCATTACACATATCTGATTGATGGCATGCCTCATGGCGCCGCTCGATGGTGACGCGGGCGTCTTCCTTCTTCTTGTCCTTTAACACTTGGCGCTGATCTTGCTGAGCCTACGGGTCGCACGAGGCCATAGACATCTCGTCAGGCTCATTGACACGCTGGGTTTGCTGAGCCCACCGAGGCTGCCTCAGGGATGGTTGCCGTGGAGGGGACTGCATCGTAGGTGTGGTCCTCTCAACATGACCACCATTGTTGGCTGCCAGTGTCATTTGCGGGCGTCGCGAGGGCTCCGTAGGCTGTGGCTTGTTGGCTTCAGCAAATCCGATGAGGCTTTGGATGGTGGCTCTCCACTCGTCCATCTTGTCCGCCACTGGAGGAAAATTCAGTAGTAGCTGAGCCCTTGCCATTGCTTCCGCCACCGTCTGCGGCATGGCGTGGGAAGCAGAGCGCGACGTCGCTCGACTCCTGGACAAGCTAGAAGGAGTGTCGTTGTGCTCTTGCTACCTTGGACCAATCATGAGGACAGTTTGGTGAGGCTGGGGCTGTACTTGGTGGCCAAGCTCCTGATCAGCTGGGCCATTCCCATGTGGACGCGGTCGTTATGGGTCGATGGCGCTGCTCGGGGGTCTTGTCACTCTCGCCCTGCGTGGGACGGAGCACGTGTCTTGACGTCGCCCCCCTGGTCGGCATGGGCAGAGGATCTTGGCTTGTGCCGGAGCGGGCATCGCCACTGCGCTGATTGCGCCCACTGGTGCGGTGGGGAGGCTCCCCTTGACCTGCGCCAGCATCAGCATGCTCGCCAAAAGGATGAGGGAGATGGGTAGCCCCAGCGGCCTCAGTTCCCGCCCCAACTGTGGTGGGGGCGGCGGTCGCACCGCCCGCGGTGATTGTGCAACTCATGGTGCCCACTCCACCCGTCGTGGCTGCGGTGCCCATGGTGTCTGCAGCAGCGGGTGAAGAGGCCTTCGAAGCGGAAGGGTGCACCGCCACACCGCTCTTCTTCTTCGAAGCCATTGACGATGAAGGTCGACACGCTGGCTATTGTCTCAGATTCGCACAAGTGAATTGCACCTATTGGGCAGGGTCGCTCCTTTGTGGTTCGGCAGGGGACGATCACGTTGCACAAAGAGCAGAGGCAGCAGGGCATCACGATGAGAGACAACTCTATTTTACCCAGGTTCGGGCCACTTGATAGTGTAACACCCTACTCCTGCTTTGGTGGATTGATCTGGAGGAACACGAAGACACGGAGCACTCAAGCCCGGTAAGGATGCCTCGGGGAGAGCAGCTACGCGCGTACAAGTGTTGAGGGATCAAAAGTTCGAACCCTTTGCTAGGTTGCCTCGGGCCTCCTTTTATAGCTTAAGGGGTGACCGCAGTGGCAAAACAGTCATTACGGTATGATTAGATAGCTAACAGTGTTATCATACCTAACTCTGGCAATCAAGACAAAGTGCATTAAATGCACTCCTAGGTGTCATATGGAGAGGTAGCCCCGGCAATGTTTCTCCACCGCTTGCCTAACCACCTCTTATATGCATGACACGCCTCTGGGACGGGTGTCATTAAAGGTAATCTCTTCTCCCGCATGTTGCCATGTGCTCGACAGGGTCCGCCTAGCCGCTCGAGAGCTTGACACCACATTGATTAGTGACAGGTGTGTGGTGAGGTGGAGCAGTAGCATCCTGGCGGATGCCTGTCGGCACAGAGCCTGCCGGGCTTTAGATCGACGAGGTCAGGGTACCGATTTCAAGAATTTGAACATCGAGGTTTATTTACATCGTGCTCTACAACCCGGTGGCATCGTGCTCTATATGAACCTCCGTGTAGTTTAAGGATGGGATTTGATGACGTGGCATCCAAAGCCCGGATTCCTGACTTTGACCAGATTATTAACTGCCACATCAGCCTCTCCTTCCCTTAATAAAAGAAAACCCCATCTGCCCTATCCATCTACTCACCCAGAACATAGTGCGTCGCCATCCGGGAATCGTGCCGCACATGGAAAACCGAAACCATCAATAAATTTTGAGCTTGTTTCCGGTCACTTTCCAAATTACCATGCTATATTTAATTGCAAACATGTTCACACCGATCAAAACCTAAACGGTTTCCCACTTAGCAACTTATTACTAGGTTATAAATACTACCTACTGAAAATGATTGCACATTCCTCCGCAATTCCTCCTCAACAAACAAACAAGTCTTCATTGTTCCTTGCATCTGCCATGGCCCGTAGGAGTAGTTATCAGACGAGAAATAACTGGGGAATGGCGAGCATGGAAGCCGAAGCAGTATAGACATTCTGCCTCACCATGATAGCAGCCAAGAGGTCCCGCCGCACCGTCGAAGCAGCACAGAGGTCCCTCCACGTGGCTGAGGCAACACAGAGGTCCCGCCACACTGCCGAAGCGCAGAGCAGTCTGGTCGCGGCATGGAAGTAACACAGATGTCCCGCCGCAGCGCAGTGGCCTGGAAAAATCTTTCGCAAGCAGGCGAGGGCTCCCACAAGTGCATTCGCGATGACATTCACACTGAGCTCAGTAAGTTGAAGGAGGAGATCTCCGGCTGGGCGAATGTCGTGCGTATGACCATCTATGGGATTATGGCGATCCCTTTGCAGTTCGACTGGAGGGATCGACATGCACAAAGAGCAGAACCAGCAGAAAACGCACGGTGTTTACCCAGGTTCAGGCCACTGTAAAGCGTAAAACCCTACTCCTGCTTTGTGTATTGATGCGTGTATGTGTCCAGCTTACTTCGAGCGCATGTCCGGCAAGGTGCTCGATGGTGCTGCTACGCGTGCAAATGGATAGGGTTTGACCTTTGTTAAGGTAGCCATGGGCCTCCTTTTATAGACTAAGGGGTCACCACAATGGCGAAATGGTAAATCTACACTGTGAATAGTGGCTCCAGTGCCAAATACCTAACTCTGACGGGTTAGGACAAATGCATTTAATGCACTGTGAGGTGTCTTGTGGATGGAGCTCTCCAGCAAGGCTGGTCTCTCCTTCTGTGTCATTCGCCCATGCCGAGACAAGTATTACCTAACTGTCTGCCCGCTCAACACAACATCGACAAGTGACAGCTTGACCAATGAGGTGGAGCGGTGGCATCGCAGTGGGATTCTTGCCGGGCCCGGAGCTTGCTGGGCTTGAATCTTGAGATGTCCTCCCCGGCAAGGATCTTGGCGGGTCCTTGAGCTGTGTCTTCAACATTTCTGATCTCCCTCTTCTAAGATCTTCTTTGCTTCTTATAATCTGATCTTGAGTTTATATTTTAGTTATCCTCTAGCAAGCCCCGTCGTCGGGAAGGTTGCCACCACGTGTTCATAAGTCTGGGGTGTTAAGGACCCCATTCTTAATACACCAACAGTAGCCCTCGGGCCTGGGCCACACACGCATGCGAGGCATCGTTGGGCTAGGCCCAAACAATGCACAGGAACACATGGCAAAGAATAACTGACATATGATAGAGGCGAGGGTGTCCCGATCTTTCGATGAGATGGTAACTATCGATTTGGTGGAGCCGACTTTGACGATCCGACTACAAACGTGCACGACGTTGCGCCTTAGCAATCGCTAAACCAATCTCCTGAGGTTACTGACGATGCTGGAAGCACGATCAGCCTGACCACGAAGGTCTATTCCTGCACGCAATCGAAGAACAAGCAAGAATATGATAATGCAATCTGAATATTGCAAATATAGATGAAGTATTGATAATGGTGGGGATCCGGAAGCGGTCTTGGTCTGGTCGTTGGACACAAACGAAGTACACGAAGTTGCAATGGCTAACTTTTAACTAAACAAATCCCAAAGTCTAAACGGTGCCCTAAGGGCTGTATATATGGAGGAAGAGGAGGGGATTTCGTGGCCCTTGAAGGAGGGGTCCGAAACCAACCCTATCTCTTGTTTCCCCACACATACGGACTCTAAAAACAGCCTATACTCAAGTATTTCGAAATTACATGGGCCTGGCCCAATAATAAGGTGACGCAGCACCTATAATAGCCTCTGGACGAAATTTATGAAGTGACATCTTGTATATTTCGTCCAAGGCTTCCTGCACACATTATGGTGGCTTCAAAGTCCTGAAATCATCACTTGTAACTCCGTTCTTGTTCCCCTTGTGCATGCCATCATCTCCATGCTTGAACTTGCTCCAAGGTTCCTCTTTCTTGTCCAAGCTAGGGCCTTCATTTGTAAGCAAAACAAATGTATCCAATTTAGGCAGCATCATATTCTCATGAACTTTAGAATCATTACCAAGAAACAAAAGTACCTGATAATTTAATTGGCGTGCGCGAGCTCTAGTAATTGGTCCAGTATGTATAGAAGCAGGGGCTGTGGGTGTAACAATGGTATTGATGTCCTCATCATCCTCCCCTTCTTGAAATGAAGTCGTCCTCGACGGAAGCTCATCTTCCTCACCCAAATAAGGCTTCAGATCTGCAATGTTAAAAGTGGGACTAACCCCAAAATCTGCAGGCAGCTCAAGTTTATATGCGTTATCATTTATTTTCTCTAACACCTTAAAAGGACCATCAACACGTGGCATTAGCTTTGATTTGCGCAAATCAGGAAATCTATCCTTACGCAAATGTAACCAAACAAGATCTCCAGGTGCAAACACAACATGTTTTCTACCCTTATCTCCAGCAAGTTTATATTTAGCATTCATACGCTCAATGTTCTCCTTAGTTAACTCATGCATTTTTACGATCAATTCAGCACGTTGTTTAGCATCAAAATTAACCTTCTCCGAAGATGGAAGAGGCAACAAATCAATAGGTGCACGAGGTAGGAAACCATATACAATTTCAAAAGGGCACATCTTAGTAGTAGAATGCAACGAACGATTATAAGCAAATTCAATATGAGGCAAGCATTCTTCCCACATTTTCTTGTTATTCTTCAAAACAGCCCTAAGCATAGTAGACAAAGTTCTATTGACTACTTCAGTTTGTCCATCAGTTTGGGGGTGACAAGTAGTACTAGAAAGCAGTTTAGTCCCCAACTTAGCCCATAAACATCTCCAAAAGTGGCTAAGAAATTTGGTATCACGATCTGAAACAATAGTATTTGGCACACCATGCAAGCGAATAATTTCACGAAAGAACAAATCAGCAACATTAGCAGCATCATCGCTTTTATGACATGGTATAAAGTGTGCCATTTTCGAGAACCTATCCACGACAACAAATATGCTATCCCTCCCCTTCTTTGTTCGAGGTAAACCCAAAACAAAGTCCATAGATATATCCTCCCATGGAACACTAGGTACAGGCAAAGGCATATATAAACCATGAGGATTGAGTCGTGACTTAGCTTTTTGACATGTAGTGCAGCGAGTAACAAAGCGCTCAACATCCCGTCTCATCTTTGGCCAAAATAAATGTGTAGCAAGTACATCCTCCGTCTTCTTTACGCCAAAGTGTCCCATTAATCCTCCTCCATGCGCCTCCTGCAACAACAAAAGACGAACGGAGCTAGCTGGAATGCATAGCTTGTTAGCACGAAACACAAATCCATCGTTAACGACGAACTTGTTCCATGTTCTCCCTTCTTTACAATTCTGCAATACATCTTTAAATTCAGCATCATGCACATATTGATCTTTGATGGTCTCCAAACCAAATATTTTAAAGTCAAGTTGTGAAAGCATAGTATAACGACGAGACAATGCATCAGCAATAACATTTTATTTACCCTTCTTGTGTTTAATGACATAAGGGAAAGTCTCAATGAATTCAACCCATTTAGCATGTCTACGGTTCAGTTTGGCTTGACTTTTAATATGTTTCAAAGATTCATGATCAGAATGAATAACAAATTCTTTGGGCCATAAATAATGTTGCCATGTTTCCAAAGTCCGAACAAGAGCATATAATTCCTTGTTCGTCATGTTCTCCCACTCAATCTCGTCGGCTTGTGATCCTGCCATGGTTAGCAGCAATAGAAACACACAAGAATATGATCCTACAGACTACTAGAAAGTGGTGGTGGTGTGGTGTGGTGTCACAAATCCGTCAAGCAAATCTCAAATTCTTACCAGTTCTTACCCAGCAGCAGGTGGTGATCGGCAACCTTTGTAGTCAAAACTCTCAGAGCTTGGACAGAGCGATTGCCAGGTGGTGTCAAACACACGATGTAGATGTATGTGGAGCTGGGAAGGCTTATGATATGGTAGCAAAAAGGGTCAGCAATAATCAATTCAGAGATGCAATGTTGAATAAACTCTCAACGACGGTACTGTGCTGGTCCTAGGCTAGACCGTGCTAGAGACGCGAGCCTAGAACACTAACAAAAATCACGGCGCTGCACGTAAACAAGGGAGGAGCACACTCTGAAATTTTTTTTTTTGCACTTTTTTTTTTTTGCTCCGCAACAATTTTTTTTCGAAAAAGTCTACAAATGGTCTAAAAACTGCCTAGCCAGAATTTTCCAGACTTAGTTTTTTTTTTTTGAAACTGGAACTATTTTTCTTCTGCGGGTAGCACAAAAATTGGGGAATCCGACTTGTTCACGACTCGTAGTATCGCGTGATCTGGCACTCTAAAATAAAGGAATAAATACTGGACTCGGACTAGGACTGGTGGCAGAGATGAATCTGGTGGAACTCGGACTGGTGATGGTATATGACGGTAGTATATGTGGGCTCGGATTGGTGGTGGTATATGGACTCGGATCGGTGGTGGTATATGGACTCGGATCGGTGGTGGTATATGGACTCAGAGAAATAGCAGATAAGCTGTGGTGGTATATGGTAGGGGCGATGATGATGGTGCGGCGGCGGCGTGACAACTTGTGAACAGAACTCGAAACTCTAAAGAACTAGACGCTAAGACCAGCAACTTGACACGACGATGCAACCGCAAATTCAACAAAGCAAAAACCCTAAAAAGATTATGTAAAGGCTCAGCTTGGTTCGGATATGATGAACTAACCCTATTTTTTTTTTTGGCTTTTTCCTGGACTGTAGGTATGAAGAACAGACTCGATCTAAACTACGAAAAACTGTAAATCTCACCGAGCAACCTGGGAATCTGATACCACTTGATAGAGGCGAGGGTGTCCCGATCTTTCGATGAGATGGTAACTATCGATTTGGTGGAGCCGACTTTGACGATCCGACTACAAACGTGCACGACGTTGCGCCTTAGCAATCGCTAAACCAATCTCCTGAGGTTACTGACGATGCTGGAAGCACGATCAGCCTGACCACGAAGGTCTATTCCTGCACGCAATCGAAGAACAAGCAAGAATATGATAATGCAATCTGAATATTGCGAATATAGATGAAGTATTGATAATGGTGGGGATCCGGAAGCGGTCTTGGTCTGGTCGTTGGACACAAACGAAGTACACGAAGTTGCAATGGCTAACTTTTAACTAAACAAATCCCAAAGTCTAAACGGTGCCCTAAGGGCTGTATATATGGAGGAAGAGGGGGGGATTTCGTGGCCCTTGAAGGAGGGGTCCGAAACCAACCCTATCTCTTGTTTCCCCACACATACGGACTCTAAAAATAGCCTATACTCAAGTATTTCGAAATTACATGGGCCTGGCCCAATAATAAGGTGACGCAGCACCTATAATAGCCTCTGGACGAAATTTATGAAGTGGCATCTTGTATATTTCGTCCGAGGCTTCCTGCACTCCTTATGGTGGCTTCAAAGTCCTGAAATCATCACTTGTAACTCCGTTCTTGTTCCCCTTGCGCATGCCATCATCTCCATGCTTGAACTTGCTCCAAGGTTCCTCTTTCTTGTCCAAGCTAGGCCCTTCATTTGTAAGCAAAACAAATGTATCCAATTTAGGCAGCATCATATTCTCATGAACTTTAGAATCATTACCAAGAAACGAAAGTACCTGATATTTTAATTGACGTGCGCGAGCTCTAGTAATTGGTCCAGTATGTATAGAAGCAGGGGCTGTGGGTGTAACAATGGTATTGATGTCCTCATCACACTAGCATCACATTCAAGCTCAAAAGTCTTATTAAAATCAGGAAGTTGGAGTAAAGGAGCATGTGTCAACTTATCTTTCAATACCGTGAAGGCTTCTTCCTGTGAGGTACCCCAAACAAAAGGCACATCCTTCTTTGTAAGCTCATTGAGAGGTGCAGCAATGGTGCTGAAATCTCTCACAAAACGCCTATAGAAACCAGCGAGTCCAAGAAAACTCCTCACTTGAGTGACCGTTTTGGGCTGTGGCCAACTCTCAATAGCTTCAATCTTGGCTTTATCAACTTCAATTCCCTGTGGAGTAACAACATAGCCAAGAAAAGATACTCGGTCGGTGCAAAAGGTGCACTTCCCAAGGTTACCAAACAAACGTGCATCACGTAAAGCAATAAAAACAGCACGTAAATGTTCCAAATGTTCCTCCAAAGATCTGCTATAAATCAGTATATCATCAAAATAGACTACCACAAATCGTCCAATGAAAGCACGTAAAACTTCGTTCATTAATCTCATGAAAGTACTAGGTGCATTAGTTAACCCAAAAGGCATGACTAACCACTCATATAATCCAAACTTTGTTTTAAATGCTGTTTTCCATTCATCCCCCAATTTCATACGAATTTAATGGTATCCACTACGCAAATCAACTTTGGGGAATATTGTAGAGCCACTCAATTCATCAAGCATATCATCTAGTCTAGGAATAGGATGACGATAACGAATAGTAATATTATTAATGCCTCTACAATCAACACACATACGCGATGTACCATCCTTTTTCGGCACTAGAATAATAGGAACAGCACAAGGACTAAGGGATTCGCGTATATAACCTTTGTCGAGCAACTCCTGTACTTGACGCATAATCTCCTTCGTCTCCTCTGGATTGGTACGGTATGGCGCACGGTTTGGCAACGAAGCACCGGGAATTAAGTCAATCTGATGCTCAATCCCGCGAATAGGTGGTAATCCCGGTGGCACGTCTTGTGGAAAGACGTCAGCGAACTCCTGCAAAATTTTAGTGACCGCAGGAGGCAAAGAGGAAGGCACGTCCTCGAATGAAAATAACGCCTCTTTGCACACAAAAGCATAGCAAACAGAATTGCTGAAATCTAGATCATCAATATCAGATTTGGTGGCAAGTAAGCATGCACTTTTCAATTTAATTTCAGAAGCAACACTAGATGGTTTATTATTAGGCTTCATTTGTTGCTCAAATTCTTTTGCCACAATCTGATTTTCACTCTTATTTTTCTCCTGTTTTGCTTTACTAGCTCTATTAATATCATCTTTCAAAATAGAATCAGGAGTCATAGGAAGCAAAGTAATATGTTTATCCTTATGAACAAGAGTATACTGATTGTTTCTACCATGGTGTACAGAATTTTTATCAAATTGCCATGGTCTACCAAGTAATAATGAACATGCTTGCATGGGTACCACATCACAATAAACATAATCAGCATATGTAGAGATACTAAAATGCACACGAACAGTACGTGTTACCTTAACCTTGCCGCTGTTGTTGAACCATTGGATATAGTAAGGATGTGGATGTGGTCTTGTGGTGAGAGATAGCTTCTCCACCATCTCCATGCTAGCCAAGTTGTTGCAGCTCCCTCCATCTATGATGACGCGAACAGAACGTTCCTTCACAACTCCCTTTGTATGGAACAAATTATGCCTCTGATTTTGCTCAGCTTGTGTGACCTGCACACTCAAAACACGTTGAGCAACTAAACATTCATACCTGTCAGCGTCTTCAGGAGCCATGTATTGCGTCTCATGATTAGAATCATCTCCACCGTGTTCTTCACTTGTAATAAGAGCCAAAGTCTCCTCATCATAATCACTAGCGGACTCATACCCACCATCCTCAGTAGCAATCATAACACGCGGAGATTGGCATTCTCTCGCATAATGACCTCTTCCCTTACAACGACGACAAATAATATCATGTGTGTGCCCTGTTGATGCCATAGATGAAGAAGAGCTCTGGGCAGGCCCAGAAGGTGTACTCTTGGCAGATGGTGGTGGTGGTGCCTGTTTTCTTGTATCTCGATTGGAATTGGCGGCTGAAGTCAGTGGTGCCGCAGTAGGACGTGTGGGAGTAGAGGAGGCACGCGGTGTCCATGATGAAGATCGACCTGCAGAAAAATTAGTTCGCGCCAATGCCTGTCGATCCTGCACTTCACGTTCAGCTTTACAACAAGATGGAATAAACGAGTGATATTATTATACTCCTTATACTCTAGAATGGTCTGAATCTCTCTATTTAATCCACCCATGAAACGTGCAAGCATAGCTTCATTCTCCTCAACAATACCACATCTAATCATGCCAGTTTGTAATTCCTGATAATATTCTTCTACAGAATTTTTTCCTTGTCTTAAGCGCTGCAATTTTTGAAGTAATTCATGTTGATAATATGGTGGAACCCAACGAGTACGCATAGCAGTTTTCAAAGCAGCCCACGTAGCTGGAATAGGATATAATCTACAATGTTCAGACCACCATACACATGCAAAACTAGTGAAAGCACAAACAGCAGCAGCAACACGTCGTTCCTCGGGATATTGTAAACATGTAAAACGTTGTTCAGTTTCTAACTCCCAAGTAAGATATATATCAGGAACATATCTACCCTCGAATGGTGGAATATTCAATTTTAATTTAGGAAGATGGTCATGATCTCGTACCTGAAGTGGTGGTGCAGGCCTACCATTGCGATTATTTGCATGTGGACGACCTAGTGCTGGTGGTTGCACGTAGTTATGATTTTGATCAACCTCATCCTCATAATCGCCCGCGTAATCATCCTCCTCCTCGGCACCAGCAGCAGCAGGAGCAGGAGCCAAAGAAGCATCAACAGTAGGTACAGCAGCACCAGAAGTTTGGCCATCCTCAAGAGGAACACGCTTCGCTCGTCCGAACTGATTTGGAAGGGGGCGTTGTTGTTGTCGTTGCAGAGGTGCGACAGGTGCAGCCGGTGGTGGTTGGGGAAGACGCGTGAGCAATTCATTAAACTTGTTATCCAGCTTTGTCTCGAAGGACTTCTCCATGCCATCTATCTTCTCCATGGCCTCTTCAAATCTGTTTAGCACATCTCCCACCTGGCCACTCATCATTTGCTGAAATTTATCATGCAACTCCTTGTTCGTCATGTTCTCCCAGTCAATCTCGTCGGCTTGTGATCCTGCCATGGTTAGCAGCAATAGAAACACACAAGAATATGATCCTACAGACTACTAGAAAGTAGTGGTGGTGTGGTGTGGTGTCACAAATCCGTCAAGCAAATCTCAAATTCTAAACAGTTTACACACAAGAATTTGAGATTTGCTTGACGGATTTGTGACACCACACCACACCACCACCACTTTCTAGTAGTCTGTAGGATCATATTCTTGTGTGTTTCTATTGCTGCTAACCATGGCAGGATCACAAGTCGACGAGATTGACTGGGAGAACATGACGCACAAGGAGTTGCATGATAAATTTCAGCAAATGATGAGTGGCCAGGTGGGAGATGTGCTAAACAGATTTGAAGAGGCCATGGAGAAGATAGATGGCATGGAGAAGTCGTTCGAGACAAAGCTGGATAACAAGTTTAATGAATTGCTCACGCGTCTTCCCCAACCACCACCGGCTGCACCTGTCGCACCTCTGCAACGACAACAACAACGCCCCCTTCCAAATCAGTTCGGACGAGCGAAGCGTGTTCCTCTTGAGGATGGCCAAACTTCTGGTGCTGCTGTACCTACTGTTGATGCTTCTTTGGCTCCTGCTCCTGCTGCTGCTGGTGCCGAGGAGGAGGATGATTACGCGGGCGATTATGAGGATGAGGTTGATCAAAATCATAACTACGTGCAACCACCAGCACCAGGTCGTCCACATGCAAATAATCGCAATTGTAGGCCTGCACCACCACTTCAGGTACGAGATCATGACCATCTTCCTAAATTAAAATTGAATATTCCACCATTCGAGGGTAGATATGTTCCTGATATATATCTTACTTGGGAGTTAGAAACTGAACAACGTTTTACATGTTTACAATATCCCGAGGAACGACGTGTTGCTGCTGCTGTTTGTGCTTTCACTAGTTTTGCATGTGTATGGTGGTCTGAACATTGTAGATTATATCCTATTCCAGCTACGTGGGCTGCTTTGAAAACTGCTATGCGTACTCGTTGGGTTCCACCATATTATCAACATGAATTACTTCAAAAATTGCAGCGCTTAAGACAAGGAAAAAATTCTGTAGAAGAATATTATCAGGAATTACAAACTGGCATGATTAGATGTGGTATTGTTGAGGAGAATGAAGCTATGCTTGCACGTTTCATGGGTGGATTAAATAGAGAGATTCAGACCATTCTAGAGTATAAGGAGTATAATAATATCACTCGTTTATTCCATCTTGTTGTAAAGCTGAACGTGAAGTGCAGGATCGACAGGCATTGGCGCGAACTAATTTTTCTGCAGGTCGATCTTCATCATGGACACCGCGTGCCTCCTCTACTCCCACACGTCCTACTGCGGCACCACTGACTTCAGCCGCCAATTCCAATCGAGATACAAGAAAACAGGCACCACCACCACCATCTGCCAAGAGTACACCTTCTGGGCCTGCCCAGAGCTCTTCTTCATCTATGGCATCAACAGGGCACACACATGATATTATTTGTCGTCGTTGTAAGGGAAGAGGTCATTATGCGAGAGAATGCCAATCTCCGCGTGTTATGATTGCTACTGAGGATGGTGGGTATGAGTCCGCTAGTGATTATGATGAGGAGACTTTGGCTCTTATTACAAGTGAAGAACACGGTGGAGATGATTCTGATCATGAGACGCAATACATGCCTCCTGAAGACGCTGACATGTATGAATGTTTAGTTGCTCAACGTGTTTTGAGTGTGCAGGTCACACAAGCTGAGCAAAATCAGAGGCATAATTTGTTCCATACAAAGGGAGTTGTGAAGGAACGTTCTGTTCGCGTCATCATAGATGGAGGGAGCTGCAACAACTTGGCTAGCATGGAGATGGTGGAGAAGCTATCTCTCACCACAAGACCACATCCACATCCTTACTATATCCAATGGTTCAACAACAGCGGCAAGGTTAAGGTAACACGTACTGTTCGTGTGCATTTTAGTATCTCTACATATGCTGATTATGTTGATTGTGATGTGGTACCCATGCAAGCATGTTCATTATTACTTGGTAGACCATGGCAATTTGATAAAAATTCTGTACACCATGGTAGAAACAATCAGTATACTCTTGTTCATAAGGATAAACATATTACTTTGCTTCCTATGACTCCTGATTCTATTTTGAAAGATGATGTTAATAGAGCTAGTAAAGCAAAGCAGGAGAAAAATAAGAGTGAAAATCAGATTGTGGCAAAAGAATTTGAGCAACAAATGAAGTGATGAGGACATCAATACCATTGTTACACCCACAACCCCTGCTTCTGATGAGGACATGACTACCTTGGATATGACCAAAAATATTGCATACATGTATATTTGTGAGGTGATTTCTAATGCAAACTATGCAATAATTTATTTATGTCATCCAAGACAAAAATACTTCACAAACTTTTGTGCCATGTCTAATTGCAGGTGTATGGGAGATTTGTACAATCCACATATGAACATAAGGGAAAAAGAGAAGTTTATGTGCTGTTCAAAAAGTCATCTCACGTCACTTTTGGGCCAAGAGAAGATAGAGTCCAAGTCTCTCACGTTCTGGATTCAGATTCGGACTGCACAGACATACCTGACTCAAAACGCCAAGAACTATTTCATACGGACTCCGAATTGGGTGATTCTTTTTTTGTTGGAAAGTAGATTTCGTGCTCTTTCTAACCCAATTGGTTTCACCTTCAAATTCATCCGGAGCGTTGAGTTGTCGTCGAAACAATCTGACGCTGTAGCAGAATCCGAGTCAAACTACAAGTCCAAAGGTGTTGCATCACCTCCACTTGGGCCCATTGGCCTTCTACGACCTAGGGTTAGTTTTAGGCTGCCTTGGGACGTCCTCCCACCTCCTTGGCCGCCACCCCTTGCTCCTATATAATGATAGAGGCGAGGGTGTCCCGATCTTTCGATGAGATGATAGCTATCGTTTTTGGTGGAGTAGACTTTGACGATCCGACTACGAACGTGCGAGGACGTCGCGCCTTAGCAATCGCTAAACCAACTCCGAGAGGTTATTGACCACGCCGGAGCACAATCAACCTGACCCCGAGGGTCTATCTCCTGCAAGCAAACGAAGAACAAGCAAGAAACTAAGATTTGCAATCTGGATATTGCGAATATAAGATGAAAGCTTTATTGATCGAGGTGGGGTTCTGTGACGTCTTGGTCTGGTCGTTGAACACAAACGAAGTACGCGAAGTTGCAGCTATGGCGAACTTTTAATCTAAACAAAACCCAAAGTCTAAACGGTGCCCTAAGGGCTGTATATATGGAGGAAGAGGAGGGGATTTCGTGGCCCTTGAAGGAGGGGTCCGAAACCAACCCTATCTCTTGTTACCCCACACATACGGACTCTAAAAACAGCCTATACTCAAGTATTTCGAAATTACATGGGCCTGGCCCAATAATAAGGTGACGCAGCACCTATAATAGCCTCTGGACGAAATTTATGAAGTGACATCTTGTATATTTCGTCCAAGGCTTCCTGCACACATTATGGTGGCTTCAAAGTCCTGAAATCATCACTTGTAACTCCGTTCTTGTTCCCCTTGTGCATGCCATCATCTCCATGCTTGAACTTGCTCCAAGGTTCCTCTTTCTTGTCCAAGCTAGGGCCTTCATTTGTAAGCAAAACAAATGTATCCAATTTAGGCAGCATCATATTCTCATGAACTTTAGAATCATTACCAAGAAACGAAAGTACCTGATAATTTAATTGGCGTGCGCGAGCTCTAGTAATTGGTCCAGTATGTATAGAAGCAGGGGCTGTGGGTGTAACAATGGTATTGATGTCCTCATCAACATATCTATCATAATCTTCTCTTTTATTGCGGCCTCCACCACGCGTATTTCATGCAAGGCGTGGGATTGGCGAAACTGGGCGGTCACTGGACTAGTGCGCCTCACCAAGAGTGGTCACTTCAAGCGCACAGTAAAGAGCCAGCCCCCCGTGCCTTCCCCATAAAGAGAGGACCACAGAGGGCGCTCCTCATTTGCCTTTTCCTGTTCCAGACGAATCGCCTTCTTCTTCTTTCTCCATTTTCCCTCTCCCTCGCTGTTCTTCTGAGAAGCACCATTTCAATGGCGAGGGGAAAGAGTCGAGCTCGTGCATCTGCCATCGCTGCGAGGGCTTCTTCCCGACATCACACTCGCGTCCTAGCCAAGGCTGCGGAGGTCGGTTCCAGTGCTCGCGGAAGGGTAGCGGCCCTGTCGGATTTCGAGTTCCGTAAACCCTTGAGAGGTTCGAACTCTGGGGTGCGTGCGAAGAACTCGTCCTCCCCAGTCTGCCTACTCGCTAATCTCACAGCCTAGCTCGACGAACTGTAAGGAAAAGAGACACAACAGTTTACCCAGGTTCGGGCCACCTTGCGGTGTAAAACCCTACTCCTGCTTTGTGGTGGATTGGCCTCGAGGGGCTGAGGATGAACTAGTACAGTGGCGAATAGCCTCAGGAGGAGAGGTGTTCTTGAGCTCGAGTGAGCTGGTGGAGTGAGGGTGGTCTGAATGATCCATCGATCAGATCAGGTCAGGTCCCTCTCTATGGTGGTGGCTAAGTCCTATTTATAGTGGCCTTGGTCCTCTTCCCAAATGAAAGGTGGGAAGGGATCCCACAACGGCCAAATTCGAAGGGAGACAACTAGTACATGCTATCCTGACAAAAGTAGTCTTCGCCTGCAAAAGCCTCTGGTCGTGACACCGTGGTGGGCTCGGTGATGACCTCCGTCCTGCCGTCCTGGCGGTCTTGGTCTTGTTGCACGGGAATGGAAACCTTTGGCTGATTCCTCGGGACTCCACGCCTGCGCTTGCCTCTTTAGCACCGAAGAGGAAACTGGTACACTGCGCCTGCTGGCGCCCGCCTGGCCTTGGTCGTCATGGCTCACGTCATCCGGACCTCACGAGGTGAGGCTTGCATAGAGATCTCCGCTCCTCAGGAGCCGGCCTGAGGAGGCTGCTCCTCGTGGAGGTCTTGGTGTCGTCCGCCTCGCGAGGCTTGGCCCCTCGCGAGGGTCTTGAGTTGTTGCCACTGAAGCTGGGCCATACCAGGCCGTCGATGGAGCCACGCCGTGGGCCGCAGGCAGGCAAGTCTGGGTACCCCCATTCCCAGGACACCGATAGGCCCGTAGTCATGGGAGCCGAAGTGTTCGAGGCTGGGGCAATCATGGTGGAGAGCTCGCCATTTCATCCCAGGCCATTCTGCCCCAAGCGGAGGGCCACACGGAGGACACGGCGCATGAGTTTGTCGTGGAGCTGCGCCATCGGCCAAACAACTAGTTGCGTCACCCTCATCCTTTTGCCATGGTGATGGAGGAGAACCATCTGTCCAGCCTGTGGCTGCGAGTGGACGGCTTGTGCAACGGCCCCGTCTGGGTGGCCGTCGAGGTCTCTTCCAATGGTATCATGTAACTTACGTGCGGATGGAAGTCCTTCATCCACGCCCGCAGCTTGGGGCAGGGACACCTCCTCCACTTCAGGCTGGTTGGATCTGACACGCTCTTCATGATGTTCTGATAGAGGCGAGGGTGTCCCGATCTTTCGATGAGATGATAGCTATCGTTTTGGTGGAGTAGACTTTGACGATCCGACTACGAACGTGCGAGGACGTCGCGCCTTAGCAATCGCTAAACCAACTCCAAGAGGTTATTGACCACGCCGGAGCACAATCAACCTGACCACGAGGGTCTATCTCCTGCAAGCAAACGAAGAACAAGCAAGAAACTAAGATTTGCAATCTGGATATTGCGAATATAAGATGAAAGCTTTATTGATCAAGGTGGGGTTCTGTGACGTCTTGGTCTGGTCGTTGAACACAAACGAAGTACGCGAAGTTGCAGCTATGGCGAACTTTTAATCTAAACAAAACCCCCAAAGTCTAAACGGTGCCCTAAGGGCTGTATATATGGAGGAAGAGGAGGGGATTTCGTGGCCCTTGAAGGAGGGGTCCGAAACCAACCCTATCTCTTGTTTCCCCACACATACGGACTCTAAAAACAGCCTATACTTAAGTATTTCGAAATTACATGGGCCTGGCCCAATAATAAGGTGACGCAGCACCTATAATAGCCTCTGGACGAAATTTATGAAGTGACATCTTGTATATTTCGTCCAAGGCTTCCTGCACTCATTATGGTGGCTTCAAAGTCCAGAAATCATCACTTGTAACTCCGTTCTTGTTCCCCTTGTGCATGCCATCATCTCCATGCTTCAACTTGCTCCAAGGTTCCTCTTTCTTGTCCAAGCTAGGCCCTTCATTTGTAAGCAAAACAAATGTATCCAATTTAGGCAGCATCATATTCTCATGAACTTTAGAATCATTACCAAGAAACGAAAGTACCTGATATTTTAATTGGCGTGCGCGAGCGCTAGTAATTGGTCCAGTATGTATAGAAGCAGGGGCTGTGGGTGTAACAATGGTATTGATGTCCTCATCATCCTCCCCTTCTTGAAATGAAGTCGTCCTCGACGGAAGCTCATCTTCCTCACCCAAATAAGGATTCAGATCTGCAATGTTAAAAGTGGGACTAACCCCAAAATCTGCAGGCAGCTCAAGTTTATATGCATTATCATTTATTTTCTCTAACACCTTAAAAGGACCATCAGCACGTGGCATTAGCTTTGATTTGCGCAAATCAGGAAATCTATCCTTACGCAAATGTAACCAAACAAGATCTCCAGGTGCAAACACAACATGTTTTCTACCCTTATCTCCAGCAAGTTTATATTTAGCATTCATACGCTCAATGTTCTCCTTAGTTAACTCATGCATTTTTAAGGTCAATTCAGCACGTTGTTTAGCATCAAAATTAACCTTCTTCGAAGATGGAAGAGGCAACAAATCAATTGGTGCACGAGGAAGGAAACCATACACAATTTCAAAAGGACACATCTTAGTAGTAGAATGCAATGAACGATTATAAGCAAATTCAATATGAGGCAAGCATTCTTCCCACATTTTCTTGTTATTCTTCAAAACAGCCCTAAGCATAGTAGACAATGTTCTATTGACTACTTCAGTTTGTCCATCAGTTTGGGGGTGACATGTAGTACTAAAAAGCAGTTTAGTCCCCAACTTAGCCCATAGACATCCCCAAAAGTGGCTAAGAAATTTAGTATCACGATCTGAAACAATAGTATTTGGCACACCATGCAAGCGTATAATTTCACGAAAGAACAAATCAGCAACATTAACAGCATCATCGCTTTTATGACATGGTATAAAGTGTGCCATTTTCGAGAACCTATCCACGACAACAAATATGCTATCCCTCCCCTTCTTTGTTCGAGGTAAACCTAAAACAAAGTCCATAGATATATCCTCCCAAGGAACACTAGGTACAGGCAAAGGCATATATAAACCATGAGGATTGAGTCGTGACTTAGCTTTTTGACATGTAGTGCAGCGAGCAACAAAACGCTCAACATCCCGTCTCATCTTTGGCCAAAAGAAATGTGTAGCAAGTATATCCTCCGTCTTCTTCACGCCAAAGTGTCCCATTAATCCTCCTCCATTCGCCTCCTGCAACAATAAAAGACGAACGGAGCTAGCTGGAATGCATAGCTTGTTAGCACGAAACACAAATCCATCGTTAACGACGAACTTGTTCCATGTTCTCCCTTCCTTACAATTCTGCAATACATCTTTAAATTCAGCATCATGCACATATTGATCTTTGATGGTCTCCAAACCAAATATTTTAAAGTCAAGTTGTGAAAGCATAGTATAACGACGAGACAATGCATCAGCAATAACATTTTCTTTACCCTTCTTGTGTTTAATGACATAAGGGAAAGTCTCAATAAATTCAACCCATTTAGCATGTCTACGGTTCAGTTTTGCTTGACTTTTAATGTGTTTCAAAGATTCATGATCAGAATGTATAACAAATTCTTTGGGCCATAAATAATGTTGCCATGTTTCTAAGGTCCGAACAAGAGCATATAATTCTTTATCATAAGTAGAGTAATTCAGACTAGGCCCACTCAATTTTTCAGAAAAGTATGCAACAGGTTTGCCATCTTGTAATAACACACCTCCTAATCCAATTCCACTAGCATCACATTCAAGCTCAAAAGTCTTATTAAAATCAGGAAGTTGGAGTAAAGGAGCATGTGTTAACTTATCTTTCAACACCGTGAAGGCTTCTTCCTGTGCGGTACCCCAAACAAAAGGCACATCCTTCTTTGTAAGCTCGTTGAGAGGTGCAGCAATGGTACTGAAATCTCTCACAAAACGCCTATAGAAACCAGCGAGGCCAAGGAAACTCCTCACTTGTGTGACCGTTTTGGGCTGCGGCCAACTCTCAATAGCTTCAATCTTGGCTTTATCAACTTCAATTCCCTGTGGAGTAACAACATAGCCAAGAAAAGATACTCGGTCGGTGCAAAAGGTGCACTTCCCAAGGTTACCAAACAAACGTGCTTCACGTAGAGCAATAAAAACAACACGTAAATGTTCCAAATGTTCCTCCAAAGATCTGCTATAAATCAATATATCATCAAAGTAAACTACCACAAATCGTCCAATGAAAGCACGTAAAACTTCGTTCATTAATCTCATGAAAGTACTAGGTGCATTAGTTAACCCAAAAGGCATGACTAACCACTCATATAAACCGAACTTAGTTTTAAATGCTGTATTCCATTCATCTCCCAATTTCATACGAATTTGATGGTATCCACTACGCAAATCAACTTTGGAGAATATTGTAGAGCCACTCAATTCATCAAGCATATCATCTAGCCTAGGAATAGGATGACGATAACGAATAGTAATATTATTAATGCCTCTACAATCAACACACATACGCGACGTACCATCCTTTTTTGGCACTAGTATAATAGGAACAGCACAAGGACTAAGAGATTCGCGTATATAACCTTTGTCGAGCAGCTCCTGTACTTGACGCATAATCTCCTTCGTCTCCTCTGGATTGGTACGGTATGGCGCACGGTTTGGCAACGAAGCACCAGGAATTAAGTCAATCTGATGCTCAATCCCGTGAATAGGTGGTAATCCCGGTGGCACGTCTTGTGGAAAGACGTCAGCGAACTCCTGCAAAATGTTAGTGACCGCAGGAGGCAAAGAGGAAGGCACGTCCTCGAATGAAAATAATGCCTCTTTGCACACAAAAGCATAGCAAACAGAATTGCTGAAATCTAGCTCATCAATATCAGATTTGGTGGCAAGTAAGCATGCACTTTTCAATTTAATTTCAGAAGCAACACTGGATGGTTTATTATTAGGCTTCATTTGTTGCTCAAATTCTTTTGCCACAATCTGATTTTCACTCTTATTTTTCTCCTGCTTTGCTTTACTAGCTCTATTAATATCATCTTTCAAAATAGAATCAGGAGTCATAGGAAGCAAAGTAATATGTTTATCCTTATGAACAAGAGTATACTGATTGTTTCTACCATGGTGTACAGAATTTTTATCAAATTGCCATGGTCTACCAAGTAATAATGAACATGCTTGCATGGGTACCACATCACAATCAACATAATCAGCATATGTAGAGATACTAAAATGCACACGAACAGTACGTGTTACCTTAACCTTGCCGCTGTTGTTGAACCATTGGATATAGTAAGGATGTGGATGTGGTCTTGTGGTGAGAGATAGCTTCTCCACCATCTCCATGCTAGCCAAGTTGTTGCAGCTCCCTCCATCTATGATGACGCGAACAGAACGTTCCATCACAACTCCCTTTGTATGGAACAAATTATGCCTCTGATTTTGCTCAGCTTGTGTGACCTGCACACTCAAAACACGTTGAGCAACTAAACATTCATACCTGTCAGCGTCTTCAGGAGCCATGTATTGCGTCTCATGATCAGAATCATCTCCACCGTGTTCTTCACTTGTAATAAGAGCCAAAGTCTCCTCATCATAATCACTAGCGGACTCATACCCACCATCCTCAGTAGCAATCATAACACGCGGAGATTGGCATTCTCTCGCATAATGACCTCTTCCCTTACAACGACGACAAATAATATCATGTGTGTGCCCTGTTGATGCCATAGATGAAGAAGAGCTCTGGGCAGGCCCAGAAGGTGTACTCTTGGCAGATGGTGGAGGTGGTGCCTGTTTTCTCGTATCTCGATTGGAATTGGCGGCTGAAGTCAGTGGTGCCGCAGTAGGACGTGTGGGAGTAGAGGAGGCACGCGGTGTCCATGATGAAGATCGACCTGCAGAAAAATTAGTTCGCGCCAATGCCTGTCGATCCTGCACTTCACGTTCAGCTTTACAAGCAAGATGGAATAAACGAGTAATATTATTATACTCCTTATACTCTAGAATGGTCTGAATCTCTCTATTTAATCCACCCATGAAACGTGCAAGCATAGCTTCATTCTCCTCAACAATACCACATCTAATCATGCCAGTTTGTAATTCCTGATAATATTCTTCTACAGAATTTTTTCCTTGTCTTAAGCGCTGCAATTTTTGAAGTAATTCACGTTGATAATATGGTGGAACCCAACGAGTACGCATAGCAGTTTTCAAAGCAGCCCACGTAGCTGGAATGGGATATAATCTACAATGTTCAGGCCACCATACACATGCAAAACTAGTGAAAGCACAAACAGCAGCAGCAACACATCGTTCCTCGGGATATTGTAAACATGTAAAACGTTGTTCAGTATCTAACTCCCAAGTAAGATATATATCAGGAACATATCTACCCTCGAATGGTGGAATATTCAATTTTAATTTAGGAAGATGGTCATGATCTCGTACCTGAAGTGGTGGTGCAGGCCTACCATTGCGATTATTTGCATGTGGACGACCTGGTGCTGGTGGTTGCACGTAGTTATGATTTTGATCAACCTCATCCTCATAATCGCCCGCGTAATCGTCCTCCTCCTCGGCACCAGCAGCAGCAGGAGCAGGAGCCAAAGAAGCATCAACAGTAGGTACAGCAGCACCAGAAGTTTGGCCATCCTCAAGAGGAACACTCTTCGCTCGTCCGAACTGATTTGGAAGGGGGCGTTGTTGTTGTCGTTGCAGAGGTGCGACAGGTGCAGCCGGTGGTGGTTGGGGAAGACGCGTGAGCAATTCATTAAACTTGTTATCCAGCTTTGTCTCGAACGACTTCTCCATGCCATCTATCTTCTCCATGGCCTCTTCAAATCTGTTTAGCACATCTCCCACCTGGCCACTCATCATTTGCTGAAATTTATCATGCAACTCCTTGTTCGTCATGTTCTCCCAGTCAATCTCGTCGGCTTGTGATCCTGCCATGGTTAGCAGCAATAGAAACACACAAGAATATGATCCTACAGACTACTAGAAAGTGGTGGTGGTGTGGTGTCACAAATCCGTCAAGCAAATCTCAAATTCTTACCAGTTCTTACCCAGCAGCAGGTGGTGATCGGCAACCTTTGTAGTCAAAACTCTCAGAGCTTGGACAGAGCGATTGCCAGGTGGTGTCAAACTCACGATGTAGATGTATGTGGAGCTGGGAAGGCTTATGATATGGTAGCAAAAAGGGTCAGCAATAATCAATTCAGAGATGCAATGTTGAATAAACTCTCAACGACGGTACTGTGCTGGTCCTAGGCTAGACCGTGCTAGAGACGCGAGCCTAGAACACTAACAAAAATCACGGCGCTGCACGTAAACAAGGGAGGAGCACACTCTGAAATTTTTTTTTTTTGCACTTTTTTTTTTGCACCGCAACAATTTTTTTCCGAAAAAGTCTACAAATGGTCTAAAAACTGCCTAGCCAGAATTTTCCAGACTTAGTTTTTTTTTTGAAATTGGAACTATTTTTCTTCTGCGGGTAGCACGAAAATTGGGGAATCCGACTTGTTCACGACTCGTAGTATCGCGTGATCTGGAACTCTAAAATAAAGGAATAAATACTGGACTCGGACTAGGACTGGTGGCAGAGATGAATCTGGTGGAACTCGGACTGGTGGTGGTATATGGACTCGGATCGGTGGTGGTATATGGACTCGGATCGGTGGTGGTATATGGACTCAGAGAAATAGCAGATAAGCTGTGGTGGTATATGGTAGGGGCGATGATGATGGTGCGGCGGCGGCGTGACAACTTGTGAACAGAACTCGAAACTCTAAAGAACTAGACGCTAAGACCAGCAACTTGACACGACGATGCAACCGCAAATTCAACAAAGCAAAAACCCTAAAAAGATTATGCAAAGGCTCAGATTGGTTCGGATATGATGAACTAACCCTAATTTTTTTTTGGCTTTTTCCTCGACTGTAGGTATGAAGAACAGACTCGATCTAAACTACGAAAAACTGTAAATCTCACCGAGCAACCTGGGAATCTGATACCACTTGATAGAGGCGGGGGTGTCCCGATCTTTCGATGAGATGGTAACTATCGATTTGGTGGAGCCGACTTTGACGATCCGACTACAAACGTGCACGATGTTGCGCCTTAGCAATCGCTAAACCAATCTTCTGAGGTTACTGACGATGCTGGAAGCACGATCAGCCTGACCACGAAGGTCTATTCCTGCACGCAATCGAAGAACAAGCAAGAATATGATAATGCAATCTGAATATTGCGAATATAGATGAAGTATTGATAATGATGGGGATCCGAAAGCGGTCTTGGTCTGGTCGTTGGACACAAACGAAGTACACGAAGTTGCAATGGCTAACTTTTAACTAAACAAATCCCAAAGTCTAAACGGTGCCCTAAGGGCTGTATATATGGAGGAAGAGGGGGGGATTTTGTGGCCCTTGAAGGAGGGGTCCGAAACCAACCCTATCTCTTGTTTCCCCACACATACGGACTCTAAAAATAGCCTATACTCAAGTATTTCGAAATTACATGGGCCTGGCCCAATAATAAGGTGACGCAGCACCTATAATAGCCTCTGGACGAAATTTATGAAGTGGCATCTTGTATATTTCGTCCAAGGCTTCCTGCACTCCTTATGGTGGCTTCAAAGTCCTGAAATCATCACTTGTAACTCCGTTCTTGTTCCCCTTGCGCATGCCATCATCTCCATGCTTGAACTTGCTCCAAGGTTCCTCTTTCTTGTCCAAGCTAGGCCCTTCATTTGTAAGCAAAACAAATGTATCCAATTTAGGCAGCATCATATTCTCATGAACTTTAGAATCATTACCAAGAAACGAAAGTACCTGATAATTTAATTGGCGTGCGCGAGCTCTAGTAATTAGTCCAGTATGTATAGAAGCAGGGGCTGTGGGTGTAACAATGGTATTGATGTCCTCATCATCCTCCCCTTCTTGAAATGAAGTCGTCCTCGACGGAAGCTCATCTTCCTCACCCAAATAAGGCTTCAGATCTGCAATGTTAAAAGTCGGACTAACCCCAAAATCTGCAGGCAGCTCAAGTTTATATGCGTTATCATTTATTTTCTCTAACACCTTAAAAGGACCATCAGCACGTGGCATTAGCTTTGATTTGCGCAAATCAGGAAATCTATCCTTACGCAAATGTAAGCAAACAAGATCTCCAGGTGCAAACACAACATGTTTTCTACCCTTATCTCCAGCAAGTTTATATTTAGCAATCATACGCTCAATGTTCTCCTTAGTTAACTCATGCATTTTTAAGATCAATTCAGCACATTGTTTAGCATCAAAATTAACCTTCTCCGAAGATGGAAGAGGCAACAAATCAATTGGTGCACGAGGAAGGAAACCATACACAATTTCAAAAGGACACATCTTAGTAGTAGAATGCAATGAACGATTATAAGCAAATTCAATATGAGGCAAGCATTCTTCCCACATTTTCTTGTTATTCTTCAAAACAGCCCTAAGCATAGTAGACAATGTTCTATTGACTACTTCAGTTTGTCCATCAGTTTGGGGGTGACATGTAGTACTAAAAAGCAGTTTAGTCCCCAACTTAGCCCATAAACATCTCCAAAAGTGGCTAAGAAATTTTGTATCACGATCTGAAACAATAGTATTTGGCACACCATGCAAGCGTATAATTTCACGAAAGAACAAATCAGCAACATTAACAGCATCATCGCTTTTATGACATGGTATAAAGTGTGCCATTTTCGAGAACCTATCCACGACAACAAATATGCTATCCCTCCCCTTCTTTGTTCGAGGTAAACCTAAAACAAAGTCCATAGATATATCCTCCCAAGGAACACTAGGTACAGGCAAAGGCATATATAAACCATGAGGATTGAGTCGTGACTTAGCTTTTTGATATGTAGTGCAGCGAGCAACAAAACGCTCAACATCCCGTCTCATCTTTGGCCAAAAGAAATGTGTAGCAAGTATATCCTCCGTCTTCTTCACGCCAAAGTGTCCCATTAATCCTCCTCCATGCGCCTCCTGCAACAACAAAAGACGAACGGAGCTAGCTGGAATGCATAGCTTGTTAGCACGAAACACAAATCCATCGTTAACGACGAACTTGTTCCATGTTCTCCCTTCCTTACAATTCTGCAATACATCTTTAAATTCAGCATCATGCACATATTGATCTTTGATGGTCTCCAAACCAAATATTTTAAAGTCAAGTTGTGAAAGCATAGTATAACGACGAGACAATGCATCAGCAATAACATTTTCTTTACCCTTCTTGTGTTTAATGACATAAGGGAAAGTCTCAATAAATTCAACCCATTTAGCATGTCTACGGTTCAGTTTTGCTTGACTTTTAATGTGTTTCAAACATTCATGATCAGAATGTATAACAAATTCTTTGGGCCATAAATAATGTTGCCATGTTTCTAAGGTCCGAACAAGAGCATATAATTCTTTATCATAAGTAGAATAGTTCAGACTAGGCCCACTCAATTTTTCAGAAAAGTATGCAACAGGTTTGCCATCTTGTAATAAAACACCTCCTAATCCAATTCCACTAGCATCACATTCAAGCTCAAAAGTCTTATTAAAATCAGGAAGTTGGAGTAAAGGAGCATGTGTCAACTTATCTTTCAATACCGTGAAGGCTTCTTCCTGTGAGGTACCCCAAACAAAAGGCACATCCTTCTTTGTAAGCTCATGGAGAGGTGCAGCAATGGTGCTGAAATCTCTCACAAAACGCCTATAGAAACCAGCGAGGCCAAGGAAACTCCTCACTTGTGTGACCGTTTTGGGCTGCGGCCAACTCTCAATAGCTTCAATCTTGGCTTTATCAACTTCAATTCCCTGTGGAGTAACAACATAGCCAAGAAAAGATACTCGGTCGGTGCAAAAGGTGCACTTCCCAAGGTTACCAAACAAACGTGCATCACGTAGAGCAATAAAAACAACACGTAAATGTTCCAAATGTTCCTCCAAAGATCTGCTATAAATCAATATATCATCAAAGTAAACTACCACAAATCGTCCAATGAAAGCACGTAAAACTTCGTTCATTAATCTCATGAAAGTACTAGGTGCATTAGTTAACCCAAAAGGCATGACTAACCACTCATATAAACCGAACTTAGTTTTAAATGCTGTTTTCCATTCATCTCCCAATTTCATACGAATTTGATGGTATACACTACGCAAATCAACTTTGGAGAATATTGTAGAGCCACTCAATTCATCAAGCATATCATCTAGCCTAGGAATAGGATGACGATAACGAATAGTAATATTATTAATGCCTCTACAATCAACACACATACGCGACGTACCATCCTTTTTTGGCACTAGTATAATAGGAACAGCACAAGGACTAAGAGATTCGCGTATATAACCTTTGTCGAGCAGCTCCTGTACTTGACGCATAATCTCCTTCGTCTCCTCTGGATTGGTACGGTATGGCGCACGGTTTGGCAACGAAGCACCGGCAATTAAGTCAATCTGATGCTCAATCCCGCGAATAGGTGGTAATCCCGGTGGCACGTCTTGTGGAAAGACGTCAGCGAACTCCTGCAAAATGTTAGTGACCGCAGGAGGCAAAGAGGAAGGCACGTCCTCGAATGAAAATAACGCCTCTTTGCACACAAAAGCATAGCAAACAGAATTGCTGAAATCTAGCTCATCAATATCAGATTTGGTGGCAAGTAAGCATGCACTTTTCAATTTAATTTCAGAAGCAACACTAGATGGTTTATTATTAGGCTTCATTTGTTGCTCAAATTCTTTTGCCACAATCTGATTTTCACTCTTATTTTTCTCCTGCTTTGCTTTACTAGCTCTATTAATATCATCTTTCAAAATAGAATCAGGAGTCATAGGAAGCAAAGTAATATGTTTATCCTTATGAACAAGAGTATACTGATTGTTTCTACCATGGTGTACAGAATTTTTATCAAATTGCCATTGATGAGGACATCAATACCATTGTTACACCCACAGCCCCTGCTGCTATACATACTGGACCAATTACTAGAGCTCGCGCACGCTAATTAAATTATCAGGTACTTTCGTTTCTTGGTAATGATTCTAATGTTCATGAGAATATGATGCTGCCTAAATTGGATACATTTGTTTTGCTTAGAAATGAAGGGCCTAGCTTGGACAAGAAAGAGGAACCTTGGAGCAAGTTCAAGCATGGAGATGATGGCATGCGCAAGGGGAACAAGAACGGAGTTACAAGTGATGATTTCAGGACTTTGAAGCCACCATAAGGAGTGCAGGAAGCCTTGGACGAAATATACAAGATGCCACTTCATAAATTTCGTCCAGAGGCTATTATAGGTGCTGCGTCACCTTATTATTGGGCCAGGCCCATGTAATTTCGAAATACTTGAGTATAGGCTATTTTTAGAGTCCGTATGTGTGGGGAAACAAGAGATAGGGTTGGTTTCGGACCCCTCCTTCAAGGGCCACGAAATCCCCCCCTCTTCCTCCATATATACAGCCCTTAGGGCACCGTTTAGACTTTGGGTTTTGTTTAGATTAAAAGTTCGCCATAGCTGCAACTTCGCGTACTTCGTTTGTGTTCAACGACCAGACCAAGACGTCACAGAACCCCACCTTGATCAATAAAGCTTTCATGTTATATTCGCAATATCCAGATTGCAAATCTTAGTTTCTTGCTTGTTCTTCGTTTGCTTGCAGGAGATAGACCCTCGTGGTCAGGTTGATTGTGCTCCGGCGTGGTCAATAAGCTCTCGGAGTTGGTTTAGCGATTGCTAAGGCGCGACGTCCTCGCACGTTCGTAGTCGGATTGTCAAAGTCTACTCCACCAAAAACGATAGATATCATCTCATCGAAAGATCAGGACACCCTCACCTCTATCAAGTGGTATCAGATTCCCAGGTTGCTCGGTGAGATTTACAGTTTTTCGTAGTTTAGATCGAGTCTGTTCTTCATACCTACAGTCCAGGAAAAAGCCAAAAAAAAATTTAGGGTTAGTTCATCATATCCGAACCAATCTGAGCCTTTGCATAATCTTTTTAGGGTTTTTGCTTTGTTGAATTTGCGGTTGCATCGTCGTGTCAAGTTGCTGGTCTTAGCGTCTAGTTCTTTAGAGTTTCAAGTTCTCTACACAAGTTGTCACGCCGCCGCCGCACCATCATCATCGCCCCTACCATATACCACCACAGCTTATCTGCTATTTCTCTGAGTCCATATACCACCACCGATCCGAGTCCATATACCACCACCGATCCGAGTCCATATACCACCACCAATTCGAGCCCACATAAGAACTGGTAAGAATTTGAGATTTGCTTGACGGATTTGTGACACCACACCACACCACCACCACTTTCTAGTAGTCTGTAGGATCATATTCTTGTGTGTTTCTATTGCTGCTAACCATGGCAGGATCACAAGCCGACGAGATTGACTGGGAGAACATGACGAACAAGGAGTTGCATGATAAATTTCAGCAAATGATGAGTGGCCAGGTGGGAGATGTGCTAAACAGATTTGAAGAGGCCATGGAGAAGATAGATGGCATGGAGAAGTCGTTCGAGACAAAGCTGGATAACAAGTTTAATGAATTGCTCACGCGTCTTCCCCAACCACCACCGGCTGCACCTGTCGCACCTCTGCAACGACAACAACAACGCCCCCTTCCAAATCAGTTCGGACGAGCGAAGAGTGTTCCTCTTGAGGATGGCCAAACTTCTGGTGCTGCTGTACCTACTGTTGATGCTTCTTTGGCTCCTGCTCCTGCTGCTGCTGGTGCCGAGGAGGAGGACGATTACGCGGGCGATTATGAGGATGAGGTTGATCAAAATCATAACTACGTGCAACCACCAGCACCAGGTCGTCCACATGCAAATAATCGCAATGGTAGGCCTGCACCACCACTTCAGGTACGAGATCATGACCATCTTCCTAAATTAAAATTGAATATTCCACCATTCGAGGGTAGATATGTTCCTGATATATATCTTACTTGGGAGTTAGATACTGAACAACGTTTTACATGTTTACAATATCCCGAGGAACGATGTGTTGCTGCTGCTGTTTGTGCTTTCACTAGTTTTGCATGTGTATGGTGGCCTGAACATTGTAGATTATATCCCATTCCAGCTACGTGGGCTGCTTTGAAAACTGCTATGCGTACTCGTTGGGTTCCACCATATTATCAACGTGAATTACTTCAAAAATTGCAGCGCTTAAGACAAGGAAAAAATTCTGTAGAAGAATATTATCAGGAATTACAAACTGGCATGATTAGATGTGGTATTGTTGAGGAGAATGAAGCTATGCTTGCACGTTTCATGGGTGGATTAAATAGAGAGATTCAGACCATTCTAGAGTATAAGGAGTATAATAATATCACTCGTTTATTCCATCTTGCTTGTAAAGCTGAACGTGAAGTGCAGGATCGACAGGCATTGGCGCGAACTAATTTTTCTGCAGGTCGATCTTCATCATGGACACCGCGTGCCTCCTCTAGTCCCACACGTCCTACTGCGGCACCACTGACTTCAGCCGCCAATTCCAACCGAGATACAAGAAAACAGGCACCACCACCACCATCTGCCAAGAGTACACCTTCTGGGCCTGCCCAGAGCTCTTCTTCATCTATGGCATCAACAGGGCACACACATGATATTATTTGTCGTCGTTGTAAGGGAAGAGGTCATTATGCGAGAGAATGCCAATCTCCGCGTGTTATGATTGCTACTGAGGATGGTGGGTATGAGTCCGCTAGTGACTATGATGAGGAGACTTTGGCTCTTATTACAAGTGAAGAACACGGTGGAGATGATTCTGATCAAGAGACGCAATACATGGCTCCTGAAGACGCTGACAGGTATGAATGTTTAGTTGCTCAACGTGTTTTGAGTGTGCAGGTCACACAAGCTGAGCAAAATCAGAGGCATAATTTGTTCCATACAAAGGGAGTTGTGAAGGAACGTTCTGTTCGCGTCATCATAGATGGAGGGAGCTGCAACAACTTGGCTAGCATGGAGATGGTGGAGAAGCTATCTCTCACCACAAGACCACATCCACATCCTTACTATATCCAATGGTTCAACAACAGCGGCAAGGTTAAGGTAACACGTACTGTTCGTGTGCATTTTAGTATCTCTACATATGCTGATTATGTTGATTGTGATGTGGTACCCATGCAAGCATGCTCATTATTACTTGGTAGACCATGGCAATTTGATAAAAATTCTGTACACCATGGTAGAAACAATCAGTATACTCTTGTTCATAAGGATAAACATATTACTTTGCTTCATATTACTTTGGCAGGAGTTCGCTGACGTCATTCCACAAGACGTGCCACCGGGATTACCACCTATTCGCGGGAGTGAGCATCAGATTGACTTAATTCCCGGTGCTTCGTTGCCAAACCGTGCGCCATACCGTACCAATCCAGAGGAGACGAAGGAGATTATGCGTCAAGTACAGGAGCTGCTCGACAAAGGTTATATACGCGAATCTCTTAGTCCTTGTGCTGTTCCTATTATACTAGTGCCAAAAAAGGATGGTACGTCGCGTATGTGTGTTGATTGTAGAGGCATTAATAATATTACTATTCGTTATCGTCATCCTATTCCTAGGCTAGATGATATGCTTGATGAATTGAGTGGCTCTACAATATTCTCCACAATATTCTCCAGAAAATGTGGGAAGAATGCTTGCCTCATATTGAATTTGCTTATAATCGTTCGTTGCTCAACGTGTTTTGAGTGTGCAGGTCACACAAGCTGAGCTAAATCAGAGACATAATTTGTTCCATACAAAGGGAGTTGTGAAGGAACGTTCTGTTCGCGTCATCATAGATGGAGGGAGCTGCAACAACTTGGCTAGCATGGAGATGGTGGAGAAGCTATCTCTCACCACAAGACCACATCCACATCCTTACTATATCCAATGGTTCAACAACAGCGGCAAGGTTAAGGTAACACGTACTGTTCGTGTGCATTTTAGTATCTCTACATATGCTGATTATGTTGATTGTGATGTGGTACCCATGCAAGCATGTTCATTATTACTTGGTAGACCATGGCAATTTGATAAAAATTCTGTACACCATGGTAGAAACAATCAGTATACTCTTGTTCATAAGGATAAACATATTACTTTGCTTCCTATGACTCCTGATTCTATTTTGAAAGATGATATTAATAGAGCTAGTAAAGCAAAGCAGGAGAAAAATAAGAGTGAAAATCAGATTGTGGCAAAAGAATTTGAGCAACAAATGAAGCCTAATAATAAACCATCTAGTGTTGCTTCTGAAATTAAATTGAAAAGTGCATGCTTACTTGCCACCAAATCTGATATTGATGACCTAGATTTCAGCAATTCTATTTGCTATGCTTTTGTGTGCAAAGAGGCGTTATTTTCATTCGAGGACGTGCCTTCCTCTTTGCCTCCTGCGGTCACTAACATTTTGCAGGAGTTCGCTGACGTCTTTCCACAAGACGTGCCACCGGGATTACCACCTATTCGCGGGATTGAGCATCAGATTGACTTAATTCCCGGTGCTTCGTTGCCAAACCGTGCGCCATACCGTACCAATCCAGAGGAGACGAAGGAGATTATGCGTCAAGTACAGGAGCTGCTCGACAAAGGTTATATACGCGAATCTCTTAGTCCTTGTGCTGTTCCTATTATACTAGTGCCAAAAAAGGATGGTACGTCGCGTATGTGTGTTGATTGTAGAGGCATTAATAATATTACTATTCGTTATCGTCATCCTATTCCTAGGCTAGATGATATGCTTGATGAATTGAGTGGCTCTACAATATTCTCCAAAGTTGATTTGCGTAGTGTATACCATCAAATTCGTATGAAATTGGGAGATGAATGGAAAACAGCATTTAAAACTAAGTTCGGTTTATATGAGTGGTTAGTCATGCCTTTTGGGTTAACTAATGCACCTAGTACTTTCATGAGATTAATGAACGAAGTTTTACGTGCTTTCATTGGACGATTTGTGGTAGTTTACTTTGATGATATATTGATTTATAGCAGATCTTTGGAGGAACATTTGGAACATTTACGTGTTGTTTTTATTGCTCTACGTGATGCACGTTTGTTTGGTAACCTTGGGAAGTGCACCTTTTGCACCGACCGAGTATCTTTTCTTGGCTATGTTGTTACTCCACAGGGAATTGAAGTTGATAAAGCCAAGATTGAAGCTATTGAGAGTTGGCCGCAGCCCAAAACGGTCACACAAGTGAGGAGTTTCCTTGGCCTCGCTGGTTTCTATAGGCGTTTTGTGAGAGATTTCAGTACCATTGCTGCACCTCTCAAAGATCAATATGTGCATGATGCTGAATTTAAAGATGTATTGCAGAATTGTAAAGAAGGGAGAACATGGAACAAGTTCGTCGTTAACGATGGATTTGTGTTTCGTGCTAACAAGCTATGCATTCCAGCTAGCTCCGTTCGTCTTTTGTTGTTGCAGGAGGCGCATGGAGGAGGATTAATGGGACACTTTGGCGTAAAGAAGACGGAGGATGTACTTGCTACACATTTCTTTTGGCCAAAGATGAGACGGGATGTTGAGCGCTTTGTTGCTCGCTGCACTACATGTCAAAAAGCTAAGTCACGACTCAATCCTCATGGTTTATATATGCCTTTGCCTGTACCTAGTGTTCCATGGGAGGATATATCTATGGACTTTGTTTTGGGTTTACCTCGAACAAAGAAGGGGAGGGATAGCATATTTGTTGTCGTGGATAGGTTCTCGAAAATGGCACACTTTATACCATGTCATAAAAGCGATGATGCTGCTAATGTTGCTGATTTATTCTTTCGTGAAATTATTCGCTTGCATGGTGTGCCAAATACTATTGTTTCAGATCGTGATACCAAATTTCTTAGCCACTTTTGGAGATGTTTATGGGCTAAGTTGGGGACTAAACTGCTTTTTAGTACTACTTGTCACCCCCAATGATAGAGGCGAGGGTGTCCCGATCTTTCGATGAGATGATAGCTATCGTTTTTGGTGGAGTAGACTTTGACGATCCGACTACGAACGTGCGAGGACGTCGCGCCTTAGCAATCGCTAAACCAACTCCGAGAGGTTATTGACCACGCCGGAGCACAATCAACCTGACCACGAGGGTCTATCTCCTGCAAGCAAATGAAGAACAAGCAAGAAACTAAGATTTGCAATCTGGATATTGCGAATATAAGATGAAAGCTTTATTGATCAAGGTGGGGTTCTGTGACGTCTTGGTCTGGTCGTTGAACACAAACGAAGTACGCGAAGTTGCAGCTATGGCGAACTTTTAATCTAAACAAAACCCAAAGTCTAAACGGTGCCCTAAGGGCTGTATATATGGAGGAAGAGGAGGGGATTTCGTGGCCCTTGAAGGAGGGGTCCGAAACCAACCCTATCTCTTGTTTCCCCACACATACAGACTCTAAAAACAGCCTATACTCAAGTATTTCGAAATTACATGGGCCTGGCCCAATAATAAGGTGACGCAGCACCCATAATAGCCTCTGGACGAAATTTATGAAGTGACATCTTGTATATTTCGTCCAAGGCTTCCTGCACTCATTATGGTGGCTTCAAAGTCCTGAAATCATCACTTGTAACTCCGTTCTTGTTCCCCTTGTGCATGCCATCATCTCCATGCTTGAACTTGCTCCAAGGTTCCTCTTTCTTGTCCAAGCTAGGCCCTTCATTTGTAAGCAAAACAAATGTATCCAATTTAGGCAGCATCATATTCTCATGAACTTTAGAATCATTACCAAGAAACGAAAGTACCTGATATTTTAATTGGCGTGCGCGAGCTCTAGTAATTGGTCCAGTATGTATAGAAGCAGGGGCTGTGATAGAGGCGAGGGTGTCCCGATCTTTCGATGAGATGATAGCTATCGTTTTTGGTGGAGTAGACTTTGACGATCCGACTACGAACGTGCGAGGACGTCGCGCCTTAGCAATCGCTAAACCAATTCCGAGAGGTTATTGACCACGCCGGAGCACAATCAACCTGACCACGAGGGTCTATCTCCTGCAAGCAAACGAAGAACAAGCAAGAAACTAAGATTTGCAATCTGGATATTGCGAATATAAGATGAAAGCTTTATTGATCAAGGTGGGGTTCTGTGACGTCTTGGTCTGGTCGTTGAACACAAACGAAGTACGCGAAGTTGCAGCTATGGCGAACTTTTAATCTAAACAAAACCCCAAAGTCTAAACGGTGCCCTAAGGGCTGTATATATGGAGGAAGAGGGGGGGATTTCGTGGCCCTTGAAGGAGGGGTCCAAAACCAACCCTATCTCTTGTTTCCCCACACATACGGACTCTAAAAATAGCCTATACTCAAGTATTTCGAAATTACATGGGCCTGGCCCAATAATAAGGTGACGCAGCACCTATAATAGCCTCTGGACGAAATTTATGAAGTGGCATCTTGTATATTTCGTCCAAGGCTTCCTGCACTCCTTATGGTGGCTTCAAAGTCCTGAAATCATCATTTGTAACTCCGTTCTTGTTCCCCTTGCGCATGCCATCATCTCCATGCTTGAACTTGCTCCAAGGTTCCTCTTTCTTGTCCAAGCTAGGCCCTTCATTTGTAAGCAAAACAAATGTATCCAATTTAGGCAGCATCATATTCTCATGAACTTTAGAATCATTACCAAGAAACGAAAGTACCTGATAATTTAATTGGCGTGCGCGAGCTCTAGTAATTAGTCCAGTATGTATAGAAGCAGGGGCTGTGGGTGTAACAATGGTATTGATGTCCTCATCATCCTCCCCTTCTTGAAATGAAGTCGTCCTCGACGGAAGCTCATCTTCCTCACCCAAATAAGGCTTCAGATCTGCAATGTTAAAAGTGGGACTAACCCCAAAATCTGCAGGCAGCTCAAGTTTATATGCGTTATCATTTATTTTCTCTAACACCTTAAAAGGACCATCAGCACGTGGCATTAGCTTTGATTTGCGCAAATCAGGAAATCTATCCTTACGCAAATGTAAGCAAACAAGATCTCCAGGTGCAAACACAACATGTTTTCTACCCTTATCTCCAGCAAGTTTATATTTAGCAATCATACGCTCAATGTTCTCCTTAGTTAACTCATGCATTTTTAAGATCAATTCAGCACGTTGTTTAGCATCAAAATTAACCTTCTCCGAAGATGGAAGAGGCAACAAATCAATTGGTGCACGAGGAAGGAAACCATACACAATTTCAAAAGGACACATCTTAGTAGTAGAATGCAATGAACGATTATAAGCAAATTCAATATGAGGCAAGCATTCTTCCCACATTTTCTTGTTATTCTTCAAAACAGCCCTAAGCATAGTAGACAATGTTCTATTGACTACTTCAGTTTGTCCATCAGTTTGGGGGTGACATGTAGTACTAAAAAGCAGTTTAGTCCCCAACTTAGCCCATAAACATCTCCAAAAGTGGCTAAGAAATTTAGTATCACGATCTGAAACAATAGTATTTGGCACACCATGCAAGCGAATAATTTCACGAAAGAACAAATCAGCAACATTAGCAGCATCATCGCTTTTATGACATGGTATAAAGTGTGCCATTTTCGAGAACCTATCCACGACAACAAATATGCTATCCCTCCCCTTCTTTGTTCGAGGTAAATCCAAAACAAAGTCCATAGATATATCCTCCCATGGAACACTAGGTACAGGCAACGGCATATATAAACCATGAGGATTGAGTCGTGACTTAGCTTTTTGACATGTAGTGCAGCGAGCAACAAAGCGCTCAACATCCCGTCTCATCTTTAGCCAAAAGAAATGTGTAGCAAGTACATCCTCCGTCTTCTTTACGCCAAAGTGTCCCATTAATCCTCCTCCATGCGCCTCCTGCAACAATAAAAGACGAACGGAGCTAGCTGGAATGCATAGCTTGTTAGCACGAAACACAAATCCATCGTTAACGATGAACTTGTTCCATGTTCTCCCTTCTTTACAATTCTGCAATACATCTTTAAATTCAGCATCATGCACATATTGATCTTTGATGGTCTCCAAACCAAATATTTTAAAGACAAGTTGTGAAAGCATAGTATAACGACGAGACAATGCATCAGCAATAACATTTTCTTTACCCTTCTTGTGTTTAATGACATAAGGGAAAGTCTCAATGAATTCAACCCATTTAGCATGTCTACGGTTCAGTTTGGCTTGACTTTTAATATGTTTCAAAGATTCATGATCAGAATGAATAACAAATTCTTTGGGCCATAAATAATGTTGCCATGTTTCCAAAGTCCGAACAAGAGCATATAATTCCTTATCATAAGTAGAGTAATTCAGACTAGGCCCACTCAATTTTTCAGAAAAGTATGCAACAGGTTTGCCATCTTGTAATAACACACCTCCTAATCCAATTCCACTAGCATCACATTCAAGCTCAAAAGTCTTATTAAAATCAGGAAGTTGGAGTAAAGGAGCATGTGTTAACTTATCTTTCAACACCGTGAAGGCTTCTTCTTGTGCGGTACCCCAAACAAAAGGCACATCCTTCTTTGTAAGCTCGTTGAGAGGTGCAGCAATGGTACTGAAATCTCTCACAAAACGCCTATAGAAACCAGCGAGGCCAAGGAAACTCCTCACTTGTGTGACCGTTTTGGGCTGCGGCCAACTCTCAATAGCTTCAATCTTGGCTTTATCAACTTCAATTCCCTGTGGAGTACATAGCCAAGAAAAGATACTCGGTCGGTGCAAAAGGTGCACTTCCCAAGGTTACCAAACAAACGTGCATCACGTAGAGCAATAAAAACAACACGTAAATGTTCCAAATGTTCCTCCAAAGATCTGCTATAAATCAATATATCATCAAAGTAAACTACCACAAATCGTCCAATGAAAGCACGTAAAACTTCGTTCATTAATCTCATGAAAGTACTAGGTGCATTAGTTAACCCAAAAGGCATGACTAACCACTCATATAAACCGAACTTAGTTTTAAATGCTGTTTTCCATTCATCTCCCAATTTCATACGAATTTGATGGTATCCACTACGCAAATCAACTTTGGAGAATATTGTAGAGCCACTCAATTCATCAAGCATATCATCTAGCCTAGGAATAGGATGACGATAACGAATAGTAATATTATTAATGCCTCTACAATCAACACACATACGCGACGTACCATCCTTTTTTGGCACTAGTAGAATAGGAACAGCACAAGGACTAAGAGATTCGCGTATATAACCTTTGTCGAGCAGCTCCTGTACTTGACGCATAATCTCCTTCGTCTCCTCTGGATTGGTACGGTATGGCGCACGGTTTGGCAACGAAGCACCGGGAATTAAGTCAATCTGATGCTCAATCCCGCGAATAGGTGGTAATCCCGGTGGCACGTCTTGTGGAAAGACGTCAGCGAACTCCTGCAAAATGTTAGTGACCGCAGGAGGCAAAGAGGAAGGCACGTCCTCGAATGAAAATAACGCCTCTTTGCACACAAAAGCATAGCAAACAGAATTGCTGAAATCTAGCTCATCAATATCAGATTTGGTGGCAAGTAAGCATGCACTTTTCAATTTAATTTCAGAAGCAACACTAGATGGTTTATTATTAGGCTTCATTTGTTGCTCAAATTCTTTTGCCACAATCTGATTTTCACTCTTATTTTTCTCCTGCTTTGCTTTACTGGCTCTATTAATATCATCTTTCAAAATAGAATCAGGAGTCATAGGAAGCAAAGTAATATGTTTATCCTTATGAACAAGAGTATACTGATTGTTTCTACCATGGTGTACAGAATTTTTATCAAATTGCCATGGTCTACCAAGTAATAATGAACATGCTTGCATGGGTACCACATCACAATCAACATAATCAGCATATGTAGAGATACTAAAATGCACACGAACAGTACGTGTTACCTTAACCTTGCCGTTGTTGTTGAACCATTGGATATAGTAAGGATGTGGATGTGGTCTTGTGGTGAGAGATAGCTTCTCCACCATCTCCATGCTAGCCAAGTTGTTGCAGCTCCCTCCATCTATGATGACGCGAACAGAACGTTCCTTCACAACTCCCTTTGTATGGAACAAATTATGCCTCTGATTTTGCTCAGCTTGTGTGACCTGCACACTCAAAACATGTTGAGCAACTAAACATTCATACCTGTCAGCGTCTTCAGGAGCCATGTATTGCGTCTCATGATCAGAATCATCTCCACCGTGTTCTTCACTTGTAATAAGAGCCAAAGTCTCCTCATCATAATCACTAGCGGACTCATACCCACCATCCTCAGTAGCAATCATAACACGCGGAGATTGGCATTCTCTCGCATAATGACCTCTTCCCTTACAACGATGACAAATAATATCATGTGTGTGCCCTGTTGATGCCATAGATGAAGAAGAGCTCTGGGCAGGCCCAGAAGGTGTACTCTTGGCAGATGGTGGTGGTGGTGCCTGTTTTCTTGTATCTCGGTTGGAATTGGCGGCTGAAGTCAGTGGTGCTGCAGTAGGACGTGTGGGAATAGAGGAGGCACGCGGTGTCCATGATGAAGATCGACCTGCAGAAAAATTAGTTCGCGCCAATGCCTGTCGATCCTGCACTTCACGTTCAGCTTTACAAGCAAGATTGATGAGGACATCAATACCATTGTTACACCCACAGCCCCTGCTTCTATACATACTGGACCAATTACTAGAGCTCGCGCACGCCAAATAAATTATCAGGTACTTTCGTTTCTTGGTAATGATTCTAAAGTTCATGAGAATATGATGCTGCCTAAATTGGATACATTTGTTTTGCTTACAAATGAAGGCCCTAGCTTGGACAAGAAAGAGGAACCTTGGAGCAAGTTCAAGCATGGAGATGATGGCATGCACAAGGGGAACAAGAACGGAGTTACAAGTGATGATTTCAGGACTTTGAAGCCACCATAATGAGTGCAGGAAGCCTTGGACGAAATATACAAGATGTCACTTCATAAATTTCGTCCAGAGGCTATTATAGGTGCTGCGTCACCTTATTATTGGGCCAGGCCCATGTAATTTCGAAATACTTGAGTATAGGCTGTTTTTAGAGTCCGTATGTGTGGGGAAACAAGAGATAGGGTTGGTTTCGGACCCCTCCTTCAAGGGCCACGAAATCCCCTCCTCTTCCTCCATATATACAGCCCTTAGGGCACCGTTTAGACTTTGGGTTTTGTTTAGATTAAAAGTTCGCCATAGCTGCAACTTCGCGTACTTCATTTGTGTTCAACGACCAGACCAAGACGTCACAGAACCCCACCTTGATCAATAAATCTTTCATCTTATATTCGCAATATCCAGATTGCAAATCTTAGTTTCTTGCTTGTTCTTCGTTTGCTTGCAGGAGATAGACCCTCGTGGTCAGGTTGATTGTGCTCCGGCGTGGTCAATAACCTCTCGGAGTTGGTTTAGCGATTGCTAAGGCGCGACGTCCTCGCACGTTCGTAGTCGGATCGTCAAAGTCTACTCCACCAAAAACGATAGCTATCATCTCATCGAAAGATCGGGACACCCTCGCCTCTATCAAGTGGTATCAGATTCCCAGGTTGCTCGGTGAGATTTACAGTTTTTCGTAGTTTAGATCGAGTCTGTTCTTCATACCTACAGTCCAGGAAAAAGCCAAAAAAAAATTAGGGTTAGTTCATCATATCCGAACCAATCTGAGCCTTTGCATAATCTTTTTAGGGTTTTTGCTTTGTTGAATTTGCGGTTGCATCGTCGTGTCAAGTTGCTGGTCTTAGCGTCTAGTTCTTTAGAGTTTCGAGTTCTGTTCACAAGTTGTCACGCCGCCGCCGCACCATCATCATCGCCCCTACCATATACCACCACAGCTTATCTGCTATTTCTCTGAGTTCATATACCACCACCGATCCGAGTCCATATACCACCACCGATCCGAGTCCATATACCACCACCAATCCGAGCCCACATATACTACCGTCATATACCATCACCAATCCGAGTTCCACCAGATTCATCTCTGCCACCAGTCCTAGTCCGAGTCCAGTATTTATTCCTTTATTTTAGAGTTCCAGATCACGCGATACTACGAGTCGTGAACAAGTCGGATTCCCCAATTTTCGTGCTACCCGCAGAAGAAAAATAGTTCCAGTTTAAAAAAAAAAAACTAAGTCTGGAAAATTCTGGCTAGGCAGTTTTTAGACCATTTGTAGACTTTTTCGAAAAAAAATTGTTGCGGAGCAAAAAAAAAAAAAAGAGGAAAAAAGAGGAAAAAAAGTGCAAAAAAAAAAATATTCAGAGTGTGCTCCTCCCTTGTTTACGTGCAGCGCCGTGATTTTTGTTAGTGTTCTAGGCTCGCGTCTCTAGCACGGTCTAGCCTAGGACCAGCACAGTACCGTCGTTGAGAGTTTATTCAACATTGCATCTCTGAATTGATTATTGCTGACCCTTTTTGCTACCATATCATAAGCCTTCCCAGCTCCACATACATCTACATCGTGCGTTTGACACCACCTGGCAATCGCTCTGTCCAAGCTCTGAGAGTTTTGACTACAAAGGTTGCCGATCACCACCTGCTGCTGGGTAAGAACTGGTAAGAATTTGAGATTTGCTTGACGGATTTGTGACACCACACCACACCACCACCACTTTCTAGTAGTCTGTAGGATCATATTCTTGTGTGTTTCTATTGCTGCTAACCATGGCAGGATCACAAGCCGACGAGATTGACTGGGAGAACATGACGAACAAGGAGTTGCATGATAAATTTCAGCAAATGATGAGTGGCCAGGTGGGAGATGTGCTAAACAGATTTGAAGAGGCCATGGAGAAGATAGATGGCACGGAGAAGTCGTTCGAGACAAAGCTGGATAACAAGTTTAATGAATTGCTCACGCGTCTTCCCCAACCACCACCGGCTGCACCTGTCGCACCTCTGCAACGACAACAACAACGCCCCCTTCCAAATCAGTTCGGACGAGCGAAGCGTGTTCCTCTTGAGTATGGCCAAACTTCTGGTGCTGCTGTACCTACTGTTGATGCTTCTTTGGCTTCTGCTCCTGCTGCTGCTGGTGCCGAGGAGGAGGATGATTACGCGGGCGATTATGAGGATGAGGTTGATCAAAATCATAACTACGTGCAACCACCAGCACCAGGTCGTCCACATGCAAATAATCGCAATGGTAGGTCTGCACCACCACTTCAGGTATGAGATCATGACCATCTTCCTAAATTAAAATTGAATATTCCACCATTCGAGGGTAGATATGTTCCTGATATATATCTTACTTGGGAGTTAGAAACTGAACAACGTTTTACATGTTTACAATATCCCGAGGAACGACGTGTTGCTGCTGCTGTTTGTGCTTTCACTAGTTTTGCATGTGTATGGTAGTCTGAACATTGTAGATTATATCCTATTCCAGCTACGTGGGCTGCTTTGAAAACTGCTATGCGTTCTCGTTGGGTTCCACCATATTATCAACGTGAATTACTTCAAAAATTGCAGCGCTTAAGACAAGGAAAAAATTCTGTAGAAGAATATTATCAGGAATTACAAACTGGCATGATTAGATGTGGTATTGTTGAGGAGAATGAAGCTATGCTTGCACGTTTCATGGGTGGATTAAATAGAGAGATTCAGACCATTCTAGAGTATAAGGAGTATAATAATATCACTCGTTTATTCCATCTTGCTTGTAAAGCTGAACGTGAAGTGCAGGATCGACAGGCATTGGCGCGAACTAATTTTTCTGCAGGTCGATCTTCATCATGGACACCGCGTGCCTCCTCTACTCCCACACGTCCTACTGCGGCACCACTGACTTCAGCCGCCAATTCCAACCGAGATACAAGAAAACAGGCACCACCACCACCATCTGCCAAGAGTACACCTTCTGGGCCTGCCCAGAGCGCTTCTTCATCTATGGCATCAACAGGGCACACACATGATATTATTTGTCGTCGTTGTAAGGGAAGAGGTCATTATGCGAGAGAATGCCAATCTCCGCGTGTTATGATTGCTACTGAGGATGGTGGGTATGAGTCCGCTAGTGATTATGATGAGGAGACTTTGGCTCTTATTACAAGTGAAGAACACGGTGGAGATGATTCTGATCATGAGACGCAATACATGGCTCCTGAAGACGCTGACAGGTATGAATGTTTAGTTGCTCAACGTGTTTTGAGTGTGCAGGTCACACAAGCTGAGCAAAATCAGAGGCATAATTTGTTCCATACAAAGGGAGTTGTGAAGGAACGTTCTGTTCGCGTCATCATAGATGGAGGGAGCTGCAACAACTTGGCTAGCATGGAGATGGTGGAGAAGCTATCTCTCACCACAAGACCACATCCACATCCTTACTATATCCAATGGTTCAACAACAGCGGCAAGGTTAAGGTAACACGTACTGTTCGTGTGCATTTTAGTATCTCTACGTATGCTGATTATGTTGATTGTGATGTGGTACCCATGCAAGCATGTTCATTATTACTTGGTAGACCATGGCAATTTGATAAAAATTCTGTACACCATGGTAGAAACAATCAGTATACTCTTGTTCATAAGGATAAACATATTACTTTGCTTCCTATGACTCCTGATTCTATTTTGAAAGATGATATTAATAGAGTTAGTAAAGCAAAACAGGAGAAAAATAAGAGTGAAAATCAGATTGTGGGAAAAGAATTTGAGCAACAAATGAAGCCTAATAATAAACCATCTAGTGTTGCTTCTGAAATTAAATTGAAAAGTGCATGCTTACTTGCCACCAAATCTGATATTGATGATCTAGATTTCAGCAATTCTGTTTGCTATGCTTTTGTGTGCAAAGAGGCGTTATTTTCATTCGAGGACGTGCCTTCCTCTTTGCCTCCTGCGGTCACTAACATTTTGCAGGAGTTCGCTGACGTCTTTCCACAAGACGTGCCACCGGGATTACCACCTATTCGCGGGATTGAGCATCAGATTGACTTAATTCCCGGTGCTTCGTTGCCAAACCGTGCGCCATACCGTACCAATCCAGAGGAGACGAAGGAGATTATGCGTCAAGTACAGGAGTTGCTCGACAAAGGTTATATACGCGAATCCCTTAGTCCTTGTGATAGAGGCGAGGGTGTCCCGATCTTTCGATGAGGTGATAGCTATCATTTTTGGTGGAGTAGACTTTGACGATCCGACTACGAACGTGCGAGGACGTCGTGCCTTAGCAATCGCTAAACCAACTCCGAGAGGTTATTGACCACGCCGGAGCACAATCAACCTGACCACGAGGGTCTATCTCCTGCAAGCAAACGAAGAACAAGCAAGAAACTAAGATTTGCAATCTGGATATTGCGAATATAAGATGAAAGCTTTATTGATCAAGGTGGGGTTCTGTGACGTCTTGGTCTGGTCGTTGAACACAAACGAAGTACGCGAAGTTGCAGCTATGACGAACTTTTAATCTAAACAAAACCCAAAGTCTAAACGATGCCCTAAGGGCTGTATATATGGAGGAAGAGGGGGGGATTTCGTGGCCCTTGAAGGAGGGGTCCGAAACCAACCCTATCTCTTGTTTCCCCACACATACGGACTCTAAAAATAGCCTATACTCAAGTATTTCGAAATTACATGGGCCTGGCCCAATAATAAGGTGACGCAGCACCTATAATAGCCTCTGGACGAAATTTATGAAGTGGCATCTTGTATATTTCGTCCAAGGCTTCCTGCACTCCTTATGGTGGCTTCAAAGTCCTGAAATCATCACTTGTAACTCCGTTCTTGTTCCCCTTGCGCATGCCATCATCTCCATGCTTGAACTTGCTCCAAGGTTCCTCTTTCTTGTCCAAGCTAGGCCCTTCATTTGTAAGCAAAACAAATGTATCCAATTTAGGCAGCATCATATTCTCATGAACATTAGAATCATTACCAAGAAACGAAAGTACCTGATAATTTAATTGGCGTGCGCGAGCTCTAGTAATTGGTCCAGTATGTATAGCAGCAGGGGCTGTGGGTGTAACAATGGTATTGATGTCCTCATCAAAGAGAGCCTCAGAAGTGCATGCAGAGGTTCAGCCGGGTGCACAGGAACATCCCAAACATCCACCCAGCAGCTGTGATAGCCGCGTTCCTGTCCAACGTGCGCAACCGCCGGATACGTTCTAAAATGAACGTTCATTTGCCCAAGACTGTGAATGAGCTATACACTCTGGTGGATAAGTGTGCCCGAGTAGAAGAGGGGAGATGGCTCCCAGGTGAAGAAGATGGCGTCGACATCGACTCAGAAGATGATGACGACTCCACCAGCCAGAAGAAGAAGAGCAAGAAGCGCAACATGAAGCGCAATGATAAAGTGGTGATGACTGTTGAAGGGTCGAGGACACCTGGTACCGGCAAGAAGGCCAAGACTGAGGTCCCCGGCAAGGAAGCTACCGCATGCACTAATTGCCGGGAAGCCGCGGCTACCGAGAAAGCTGGGAAGAGTGATGGGCCGTACTGCAAGATCCATCGGACCAAGGGCCACGATCTCCAGGAGTGTCATCAGGTTGAGCAGCTCGTCAAGAAGCAGAGGGCTGAGTACGAGAAGCATCATAAGGAGAAAAACCAAGATGGCGCTGGCAGGAAGCGCCAAGGGGCCAGAACAGGTCGCCCCGGCAAGGCTCCTCAGTATCAAGGGAAACCTGCCAAGGGCCGTGAGAAGAAGGATTGCAAGGACGGAAGTGATGAAGGAGATGAAGAGGAAACCAGCGAGGAGGAATTCCAGAAAGCCACTGACGCCCTATGCATTGACGAGGGTGCATCTCTGCACTCCTCTCACCGCCAACTTGAAAGGTGGGCACATGAGGTCAATGCCGTGGAGCCAGCGGAAGATTCTAGGAAGCCGCTCAAGTGGTCCCGCATGCCTATCGTCTTTGATGAGGAGGATCACCCTGACTGCACTACTGCGGTGGGGTGTTTGCCATTGTTGGTTTCACCAACAATCCGCAACCTCAAGGTCACAAAGATGTTGGTTGACGGTGGGGCCGGGTTGAATCTGATTTCTCCAAAGGTCATCAACAAACTCCAGATAGCAGATGAAGAGCTCAAGGTTACTGGTACGTTCCAAGGGATCAACCTTGGTAGGAGTCATCCTAAGGGGAAGATCACACTGCCAGTAACATTCGGGGGGGAGTTGAACTACCGGACTGAGAAGATCGTGTTTGATGTGGTTGACCTCCTCCTGCCGTAAACGGAATCCTTGGTTGTCCTGCCCTAGCCAAGTTCATGGTGGCATCCCACTATGCCTACAACACTTTGAAGATGTCAGGACCAATGGGCGTTATTTCTATCCCATCAGACAAGAAAGACGCAATCATATGTGTGGACAAGATGTACCGGGAGGCAGTTGCTACAGAAGCTGCGGAAGCCGCTGCTCCCGCCAAGGAAAGCAAGAAAAAGAAGAAAGGAAGCAAGGATGCCAGCGGGGAATCCGAGAAGCGTGCCTCTCCGGAGTGCGCTGCGCCTGTTGATGACTTGCCAGAGAGTTCCAATAGCAAGAGATCCAAGGCTGCTGCACCATCTGTGAAAAAGGTCCCGGCAGGGCTAGCTGGCGCTGGTGGTACATTTACCATCAGTGCCACCCTCGATGACAAATAGGAAAGCGCGCTCATTGCCTTCCTGTGGGCGAATGTCGATGTGTTTGCTTGGCAACCATCTGACATCCCCGGTGTTCCCAGGGAGGTAATCGAGCACCACCTTCCTGTCTGCCCACATGCCCGGCCCGTCAAGCAGAAGGTCCGGAAGCAAGCTTTGGAGCGGCAGCAATTTATTGCCGAGGAGATCAAGAAACTTGAGGCAGTTGGATTGGTCAGAGGAGTATTGCATCCAACGTGGTTAGCAAACCCAGAGGTGGTGTGCAAGGCAGATGGGAAATGGAGGCTTTGCATAGATTTCACGGATCTTAACAAAGCATGCCTGACGGACCCATTCCCCTTGCCACGCATCGACCAGATTGTGGATTCCACCTTCGGATGTGATATGCTCTCCTTCCTGGATGCCTACTCTGGATACCATCAGATCTTCATGTCCAAGGAAGACGAAGAAAAAACCGCGTTCATAACTCCATGTGGCACGTACTGTTTTGTATGGATGCCCTTCGGGTTGAAGAGCGCTAGATCCACTTTTGCAAGGGCAGTACAGATCGGCTTTGAGTCCCAGTTGCATAGAAATTTTGAAGCCTACATGGATGATATTGTGGTCAAAACCAAGGACAGAATGACTCTCATTCAGGATTTGGAAGAGACCTTTGCAAATCTGCGCAGGATGAATTTGGAGCTGAACCCGGAGAAGTGTGTGTTTGGCATTCCTTCCGGCAAGCTACTTGGCTTTTTTGTGTCCCACCGGGGGATAGAGGCCAACCCCGACAAGATCAAGGCTATCGAGCAGATTCAAGCACCAAAGACAGTCAAGGAGGTGAGGCGTTTGACTGGATGTGTTGCCGCGCTGAGCAGGTTCATTTCCATGTCCGCTGAACGCGCCTTGCCGTTTTTCAAAATCTTGAAAAAGGCAACACCCGTGGAGTGGACCCCGGAGGCAGGTGCTGTGCTACAAGATTTGAAGACCTACCTTTCCTTTGTTCCCACCTTAGTCACTCCTAAACCACAAGAGCCGTTGCTACTATATTTAGCAGTGACCAATCAAGTGGTTAGCGCAGCACTGGTGGCACAGCGGGAGGTAGACGAAGCAGCAACCGCCGCCACCGTCCCCTCTAGAGAAGAAAGTGGACCAGTCCCGGCAAGATCAGATGCAGTTCAAGACAAAGAAGAGCAGAGCAGCGGAGACAGTGCCAAGATCACGACAAGGAAGAAGGTGGTGCAGCGCCCAGTGTACTTCGTCAGCTCCCTACTGCAGGGGGCTAGGTTGAGGTACTCTGGCGTGCAAAATTTGATTTTTGGCCTCATCATGGCCTCAAGGAAACTGCGTCACTACTTCCAAGCCCATGAGATCACGGTTGTCACCTGCTTCCCCTTGCAACACATACTCCGAAACCCCGAGGCTACTGGCAGGATCGTGGAATGGGCTTTGGAGTTATCTAGCTTTGGTTTCAGGTTTGAAAGCACATCAACTCCTCAGAGCAGAGCACTGGCAGAGTTCATTGCAGAGTGGATGCCACCCCCTGATGAGGAAGTACTGGAAACAGTTATCCCTGGCAAGGAAACGCCCCAAGAATGGATTATGTATTTTGATGCGCCTTCTCCCTACAGGGTGCAGGAGCTGGCGTGCTTCTCATTGCTCCCACTGGGGAGCACCTTAAGTACATCGTTCAAATGCATTTCCCCCGGGAGGAGGCTACCAACAATACTGCAGAGTATGAAGGGCTCCTTGCCGGGCTCAGGATTGCGACAGAGTTGGGAATCAAGAAGCTGATCATCCGTGGAGACTCACAACTTGTGGTGAGGCAAATCAACAAGGACTACCAAAGCCCATTGATGGAGGCATACATCGAGGAAGTGAGAAAGTTGGAGGAGTGTTTTGACGGATTGTAAATAGAGCACGTACCACGTGCGGAAAACAGCATTGCTGATCATCTGTCAAAGTGCGCTGCGCAAAAACTCCCTGTGGAACCAGGGACTTTTGTTCTCCATCTGACTCAACCCTCCGTATCCCCGGCAACAATGGCCAGCAAGAGGAGGAAATTGAACTCCGGCAAGCCTCTCCCGGCAGAGCTTCCCGAAGCCACCGGTAGAGGGCTTGGCGGGAACAACTCCCCTTCGATCAGTGAGCTGCACCCTCCCACCAAATTACCAGTCTTTGCGGTTGAGGCGTGCGCTCCTGTCGATGAGGAGGGGCCGCTAGTCCTTGTTGCCGAGCCCTAGGCTCCAACTTGGGCACGGCACATTGTTCGTTTCCTCCAAACAGGAGAACTTCCCGAAGAACAAGAAGAAGCTGAAAGAGTAGCCCGGAGGGCCGGTATGTATCAGTTCATTGGCGACATGCTATACAGAAGAAGGCCCAACTGTGTGAAATTGAAGTGCATTTGCCGGGAAGAAGGAAAGGAACTGCTGGCAGAAATACACAAGGGTATGTGTGGCTCCCACATCGGATCAAGGGCCTTGGTTGGGAAAGCTTTCCAGCAAGGTTTCTACTGGCCCACTGCCCTCCAAGATGCAATTGAGCTAGTCACCAAGTGTGAAGCCTGCCAGTTCCACTCCAAGAATATCCATCAGCCTGCTCAAGCTCTCCAAACAATCCCTTTGTCATGGCCATTTTCGGTCTGGGGGCTCGACATCCTGGGTCCCTTCCCCGGTGCTACCGGGGACTTTGAATTCTTGTTCATCGCAATCGACAAGTTTACAAAGTGGCCGGAGGTGGAGCCCGTGAGAAAGGTGACCGCGCAGTCAGCTATCAAGTTCTTGAAAGGATTGGTGTGCCGCTTCGGGGTACCTGCCTGAATCATCACCGACAACGGCACGCAATTCACAAGCCGCGCCTTAATGCAATACATTCATGCTCTCAGAAGCAAGATTTCATTTGCCTCTGTGGCCCATCCCAGAAGCAATGGACAAGCTGAGAGAGCGAACGCTGAAGTGCTGCGAGGTCTCAAGACAAGAACTTTTGATAGACTACAGAAGTGCGGCAGGCGATGGATCGACGAGCTGTCAGTGGTTCTTTGGTCCCTCGGTACGACACCAAATTGAGCTACCAGACAGACTCCCTTCTCCCTAGTCTATGGGGAAAAAGCAGTTATCCCCACGGAACTCAAATACGGGTCTCCTCAAGTGCTTGCCTACGACGAAGTAGCACAGGAACAGCACCGGCGTGACGATGCTGTGCTACTTGAGGAGAACCGTCTCTGGGGTACTATGCATGCTGCACGCTACCAGCAAGCCCTGCGTCGCTATCACAGCCGCAGGGTTCATGCCCGGAGTTTTGAGGAAGGCGACCTTGTCCTTAGGCGTGTTCAGTCCGCCAAGGGTGCAAACATGTTGACGCCGAAGTGGGAAGGCCCTTACCTAGTAGTACCAGTCACCAGACTTGGTGCAGTCCGTCTGGAGACTGGAGATGGCATTCAATTGCAAAACTCATGGAATATTGAGTATCTCCGTAAGTTCTACCCGTAAGGCGCGGCTGTCGGGCCCTGCTCGGCAGCCACCCTTTTGTACAAGCTTTGCCGAAGTTGCATGTAACCCTTTGTACAAAGCCAGGCACAGACCCTGAGCAACAGAGAAATAAACGAAGTGCTGGGGGGCCCCCGAAACTTGCATGCATGCATAAGCATATCATGAGCATAGCATGATCATGTAGAAGAGGGCGCATGTGGCATTGTTTTCATCTGCATTAAGTTGCAGGATTCTTGCCGTGGACTTGGTCCCGAGGAAAAGGAATGAAGATGAGCCCACGTGACGATCCCCGACAAGCCAAACAGATAAGTTCTTTCGTATCCATATTTGTTCTGTAATTTGCAAACTTGTGCATATGAAAACCCCACCACCTTCGAAACATAGGTGCTCCTACCCATTGACTTGAACGCTGCTTCAGTCAGGGTGGTCACAGTGGCCTTTGACGGAAAAGGCTCGGCGGGGGGCTGGTCCCTTTTTCATGGTTGTGCCCGGCAGGCCTAGCCCCGCGGCAACAAACTAATGGTACCGGCAGGATAGCTTGCCGGAGAAACTTGTTTACTTAAATGTATAGAGGCATTTCACCTCTGCATGGAGATGGTACATGCACAAGTGCCCGGCAAAGTTTGTCTGTTTCATTAATATGCTGATAATCAAGTACAGATCTTACAGAACAAAAACATGGATAAGGAAATTTACATTATTTAGACTAAAGTTTGGCCCATGCCTACATGTTTTAAACTGAAAAGAGATAAGTGCCCCGTGATGCCTTTGCTCCGTCCCTCTCCTCCTCGGAATCATAGGGGAAGGCAAAGAAGACGGGGGGAAGGCCTGGCAGGGAGGAAGAAACCAGAGGTCAGGTGCAGATGGTGGCGATGCCGAAGCCCAGCCGGTGATGATGGTGTCGCCGGCAATCGCGGCACGTCGGAGCGGTTGTCCTCGCTCTTGACGTGTCGTGGGTTGCCGCCTCCCTCCTCATCATTGTCGCTTGAAGAGGCGTGCCTACCATCACACGAGCCCCCACCACGGGGACCGGGGCCAGCGCCAAACGCCTCGGAAGATCCCACAGAGAGCATGGTCGTCTCCATCAACCAGAAGCTAGGAGAATGCCGTCCCCTGAAAAAGCATGCACGGGCACAAGGAACCTGCCCGTGCACAAGATAAGCGGCACCCAGGAAGAGGAGATCTGTCGTAACCAATGGCGAATCACTTCTGGGGTCTCCCTTCAACATCACAAACAGAGGGAGGGTAGGCCGCGTTCGACTACCACGCTTTGTGTCTGTTACGGACTTCGGTGTGGTGTTGCCCACGTGCCCCCTTTCTAAGTTTGGGACCGCGGATGGCCCGATGGCGAGCACGCCGGGGCCGCTACCCCCGGCGCTGCCACCATGTCGCCCGCACACCCACCTCAGGCCTTCTCCACCCACACTATGCATCGGGCTGCCACTCCAAGCCGGACGCTTTGTGCAGGAACGAGGAGGGGACTCTATCTCGACAAAAGTGCGACCGCACCCATCTTGCCCTTCCCTCGCCATGACGAAGGCATGACGCCAGAAGATGGGGGGGGTGGGAAGAAGGGGTGCTTGGATGAGCACCTCCGCTCCTCCTTGGCCTTTTTTATAGGCGAGCTGGGGCTGTGGGGGCTCATCCCTCGACGGATACTCGCCATCCCGCTCCACCAACCCAAGAAGGCCGGGCCTTTGCCGTGACGCTCTCTCCCGCACCACGCACCTCCGTCACTTACCCCACTCAATGCATGCAGCATACGTGGCCAAGGATAAGGGCGTGGTGGGAAGAGTGAATTGGTAGTTACTCACCCGTGCATTAAAGTCATTCACGAGCCATTACAAGGATGGCCCCACTACAATTGGCGTTACACGACGCGCGGGAAAACCGGAAACTGGCTCAATCTTACATTAATGAAGAAGCAAAGAAGATCTCAAGGGGTGAGCTATTACAGCCTCCCCGCCTGCGTACTGGACAGGGCCTACCCCGACGACGCTCGGCAGCATGTTCAGGCCAGGCCCGGGGGCTCCTGTCGGTGCAACTAACCCCACATATGTTGCCGAGACTACACACAGGCTCAAGAACGAGATTGCAGCATCCAGGACTAGGCCAAGCAGAAGAGATCAGCTCTTTGAAGAATCAAGGGTGGATCAAGAAGACCAAGACCAACCCGAGGAGTAAAATACCATGATGGGAAAACCTCCCCCACCGGGCAGGCAAGCCTGGCGGGGACGAGGTTGCCCCGAAGACAAGTCTCAAGATTGCCCCGGCAGGCTTGCCGGGGACGCTGAGGGCAGATTACCCCACAAAGGCTCCACCACTCCACCTCACAGCAACGCAAGTCACCGATCGGTGCGGTGTCAAGCCCCCAAGATGCTAAGTGGCCATTATTTGGCATGTGGCAGCCATCCCCAGAGGAAATCACCTCCAAATGACACTCGTCCAGCGACGTGTCACACAGGCAGGCAAGAAGGTGGCAAAACAGCACGACAAGGCTTGCCGGGCTAGGCTACGATGTGACACTAAGCGGCGCATTTAATGCGCTCTGTCCAGTCTGTAGAGTTAGGTATGATGGCACTGTTTGCTATCTAATCAGTACACAATGACTGATTTTCCATTGTGGTGACCCCATGATCTTTAAAAGGAGGGCCATGGCAACCTTAGAAAGGATTCGGACCCCCATACACTCATACGCGCGTAGCTGCTCTCGCCCCGAGGCGACCTTGCCGGGCTAGAGTGCTACGTCTCCACCACGGTCCTCTCATCAATCCACCAAAGCAGGAGTAGGGTTTTACGCCTCGCGGCGGCCCTAAACTGGGTAAAAACTGCCCGTGTGATCATTGCCGCGCTGCCCCACGCCCTTCGCTCTTTGTGCAATGCGTCCTTCCCCCCTGCTGAACCACAAGGGGCCGATGGCCCCGTAGTTGGTCGTGTTTTCCCACGACATCTGGCTTACCTTGAGTAAGGGATTGATACTTGATGTATGACCCACTGCACGCTTGTGCACAAGTCCGGGCGACAAACACAAATGTTTGTTGCACCGATAGGAGCCCCCGGGCCTGGTCCATATGAGCCGTCGGACATCGTTGGGGTAGGCCCATCAAATGCACAGGTGTACATGTTGGCCTTGCTGGGGCTAGTGTTGCATTTTTTAGATCTTCTTTGCTTCTTCATTAATCTGGACTTGAGTCAGCCTCTAGGCTTCCCATGGTAACTTCAACACTCAGACGGCGTGCGTCGTTCATGTTGTAAATTGGGGGCACCCACGTCCACAGGAACCCATTAGGGCGCCCGCGTGTGAACTGGGGTAACTGCCATTTTACCTTTAGTTCACCCACTACGCCTGCCGTTTCCGCCGCGCGCGCCGCATGCACTGTGCGAGGTTGGTGGTGGATGAGTAGGGCACGTGAACGTGGGCCTTGGCAGAATACGTGGCACCTCGGATTGGTGTAGTGGGGCGGCTGATGAATCTGGACGCTGTCTTGGGACGTGGAGTGCTGGATTGGGGGAGCAGGGCGGTTGCTCCAGAATAGTGGAGAGCCAGCTCCCACTCGCTCCCGCTGTAAAAGGAGGTGCGGGGGAGTGGTGGTGCTCATCCAACATTCCCACCTTCTCAAACCTTACTGCTTCTTCCACCATGGCGAGAGGAAGAGGCCGCGCTCGTGCTCTGACCATAGCGACGAGATCCTCTCTTCGACACCCTGTTCCTGCCTCCACTGTAGCTACAGAGGCTGGATCCAGCACACGAGGTGGAGCTGCGGGGCACGGATGGGGTCGACACAGTGCCCGCAGTCGAGGTGGACGGAGCGGTGCATTCACCGCACCTCCTCCAACTGCTCCAACACCGCTAGAAGGCCACACGAGGGACACGGTGCTGGAGTTCATCGTCAAGCTGCGGGATCCTCCGCGTAGCCGCCTGCGGCTCCCTCGCCCCTTCGCCAGGGTGATGGATGTCGACCAGCCGCCCTGGCTGTGGCTGCGCATGAGCGGCTGCTGTAATGGCGCCGTGTGGGTGAACTTCGAGTTCCCCGCGCCTGACGTCATGCTTCTCAGGCGTGGTTGGAAGACTTTCGCCCGCGCCCACTACCTTGCGGAAGGGCATGTCCTCGGCTTCAAATTGGTGGAGTCCGATATGCTCTCCATCAAGGTCTTTGGGCGCTCTGGTGCTCGCGTTGGGTGCTGCATGGAAAGCTCAAGCGACGACGAAAGCTCCTCCTCGAGCGACAGCGACGAGGAGGACACTCATGGCGAAGACGGCGATGGCGAGCCCCCAGTCGTCAAGCATGAAGACAATGACTCGGACTCTGGATGAACGTCCGTCGTGCCATCACCGTCAGCTAGGCGCCGACAGCACCATCATCTGCAGCTGGACCCCGGCAGAGCGATTTGCCGGGGGTGCTTGGCCTGGACATCACGGCTTCCTCCAGCTGGACCCGACAGGCTCGTGGACTCCGGCTTCATCTTCCCTGTCGGTGTCCCTGCTGAGTCGCGTCCCTCTAGTCCTGGCGGGGGTGACCAGGTCATCGCCTAGCCGCTCTCTCCGTCTCCAGCCTCTTCTTCCTTGTTGGGGAGGCGCCCTCCCGATCTTGTCAGGCTGCATCCTGCTGGTCCTGATGGGGTCAGGCTGGGCTTCTGCCCAGGCACTCCTTTTGCCCTCTTTCCTTCTCAATGTAACTCCTAGGAGGAAAGGGACAAGAAAGGCATTACAGAGCACTTATCTTTTTAAATCAAAAAACATAAGCAATTGCCAAATTTGACTCAAATTTATGTAATCCTTCATCCATGTTGATACTCGTATGATTTGTAGTTGTTTGTCCACGCAATTTTGAAAAAAACTTGCGGGATACTTATACATGTACTTAGACATACTGAAGGATGAGCCCTCAATATAGCTTTGTGAGCAAAGTTTCCGGCAAAGCCTCTTGCTGGCCTTTAACACAGCTGCTATAAAACCTCATTTAGTGGGTTAAAAAATGGGTTAGGAGCGCGAATAAAGGTTGGTCCCTTACCAATCTCTCCAAACGCAGCTACAACCAACCTTATCGAGTGGACTCGAATCAAGGACAGGAGCGCGAAGGTTAGATGTGGCAAGGTTTCCTCGCATGTAAGTTTCTCATACACAAGTATTACGTGGGGTGATACGATGTTCCAGGCAAAGTAAACTTATCTTTCTTTGTTGTGCTTCTTATCGTTTTAGATAAGAAAGAGTCATCGGGGACTAAATGCATGGGCTGGTTTGCTTCTATCCTCCTCCCGGGGAAATTGCTCGTGAGGAACCTTTCTGCATTTACCAAGAGAGAGAAAACGAGGATAGCACAAGGCTCTTTATGGCATGTCAGTCATCTTATCTAAAAACTAGTGTAATCACATTAAGATCATACTTAAGCAAACAAGAAATCATGCATGCAAGTTTTGTGAAAACACTTTATTTTCATTCAGCTACGCACAGGGCCTGTGCCTGGCTTTGTACGAAGGGTTACAAGTCTCGGAGACTATGCTTGTACAAACCAGGCTGCCGGGTAAGGCCCAGCAATCGTACCTCACGGGTAGAACTTGCGAAGATGCTCAATATTCCATGAGTTTTGCATTGGGATGCCATCCTCGGTCTCCAGATGGACTGCGCCAGGTCTGGTGACACGTACTACCCAGTAAGGGCCTTCCCACTTCGACGTCAACTTGTTTGCACCCTTGGCGGACTGAACGCGCCTAAGGACAAGGTCGCCTTCCTCAAGGCTCTGGGCGTGAACCCTGCGGCTATGATAGTGGCACATGGCTTGCTGGTAAAGTGCAGCACGCACAGCTGCCCGGAGACGATCCTCCTCGAGGAGTGTGGCATCATCATGTCGTAGCTGCTCTTGCTCTACTTCATCGTAGGCAAGTACTCGAGGCAACCCGTATGTGAGTTCCGTGGGGAGCATTGCTTCTGCACCATATATTAGGGAGAAGGGGGTCTGGCCAGTAGCTCGATTTGGTGTCATCCTGATTGACCAAAGAACCATCGGCAGCTCATCAAGCCAGCGCCTGCCGCATTTTCACAACTTGTCAAAGGTTCTTGTCTTGAGCCCACGCAACACTTCAGCGTTCATCCTTGCAGCCTGTCCGTTGCTCCTTGGATGGGCGACGGAGGCGAAAGAGACCTTGCTTCCAAGGCTCTGGATGTACTGCATGAAGGCGCGGCTCGTGAATTGAGTGCCATTGTCGGTGATCACCCTGTTGGGTACTCCAAAATGACACACCAATCCTTTAAAGAACTTGACAGCTGATTGCACAGTCACCTTCTTCACTCGCTCTACTTCGGGCCACTTTGTAAACTTGTCGATTGCTATGTACAAGAATTCAAAGCCCCCGGCAGCACGGGGAAAGGGGCCCAAGATGTCGAGCCCCCAGACCACGGAAGGCTAGTATAAAGGGATTGTTTGAAGGGCTTGAGCAAGTTGTTGAATGTTCTTGGAGTGGAACTAGCATGCTTCACACTTAGTGACGAGCTCAGTTGCATCCTGGAGGGTGGTGGGCCAATAGAATCCTTGCCGGAAGGCTTTCCCGACAAGTGCTCTTGATCCTAGGTGCGAGCCAGACACCCCTTCATGTATCTCTGCCAACAGAGCTAGTCCATCTTCCTGGCTAATACATTTCAACTTCACACCATTCGGCCTTTTTCTGTACAGAGTGTCATCTACAAACTGATACATACTCGATTGTTGGGCCACCTTTTCAGACTCCTCTGAGTCATCGGGAAGTTCTCCTGTTTGCAGGAATTGGACTATGTGATGTGCCCATGTCAGAGTCTGTGGCCCGACGACAAGGACTAAAGGCATTTCCTCTGCCGTGGGAGCGCAAGCCTCAATAGTGAGAACTTGGGGTTCTGCCAGAGGATGCAGCTCACCAGCCAACATAAGGTTCCCCTCGGTAGCCTTCTCACCAGCGGCTCTAGGGAGCTCTGCCGGGAAATGTCTACCGGTGTTCAGTTTCCTTCCCTTTCTGGCCAAAGCTGATGGGGACACTGAAGGTTGAGTTAAGTGGAGTACAAAATTTCCTGGTTCGACAGGGAGCTTCTGAGCAGCACACTTGGACAGGTGATCCGCAACACCATTCTCCGCACAGGGTACGTGTTCCGTTTGCAACCCGTCAAAGTAGCCTTCCAACTTTCTCAGTTCTTCCACATATGCCTCCATCAGTTGGCTCTGATAATCTTTATACACTTGTTTCACAACGAGCTGAGAATCACCACGAATGATTAGCTTCTTTATCCCTAGTTCTATTGCTATCCTGAGGCCGACAAGGAGCCCCTCGTACTCTGCCATGTTGTTGGTAGTGTCCTCCCTATATGGAAGTGCATCTGGATGACATACTTGAGGTGCTCTCCGGTGGGTGCGACAAGCAGCACCCCAGCCCCAGCGCCTTGCAGAGAGAAAGCACCATCAAACTACATGATCCACTCCTTGGGGGTCTCTCTGCCGGGGAGAGATGTTTCCAGTACCTCTTCATCAGGCGTTTGTATCCATTTCGTGATGAATTCTACCAATGCTCTGCTTTCGATAGTTGTCGTACTTTCAAACTTCAAAGCGGAACTTGAAAGTTCTAGTGCCCATTCCACTATCCTGCTGGTAGCCTCGGGATTCCTCAGAATGCGTTGTAATGGGAGTCGAGTGACAACCGTGATCTCGTGAGCTTGGAAGTAATAGTGCAGTTTCCTTGAGGCCATGAGGAGGCCAAAAATCAACTTTTGCACCCATACTACCTTGACCTAGCCCCCTGCAGGAGGGAGCGGACAAAGTAAACTGGTCGCTGCACCATTTTCTTCTTTGCTCACGTCTTCTGATTATCAGCATCTACTTGTGTCCCTCCTTCCTTGTCAACGCTAGACCTTGCTCGGGATAGGTTTGGCTCATGACTGGGCGACTCTGCTGCTTCGGCTTCTTCACTACCCACTTCCCTCTGTGCCACCAATGCAGCACTGACCACTTGATTCATTGCTGCTAAGTACAGCAGCAACGACTCTTGTGGTCTAGGCGCGACCAAGGTTGGTGCAGAGGAAAGGTAGGTTTTTAAATCCCGCGGCGCAGCCTCCACCTCTGGGGTCCATTTCATTGGGCCTGCCTTCTTCAAGATTTTGAAGAACGGCAAGGCACGCTCAGCGAACTTTGAAATGAACCTACTCGGCTCAGCAACGCAGCTAGCTAGACGCCTCACATCCTTGACGGTCTTCGGGGCTTGGATCTGCTCTATTGCTTTGATCTTGTCGGGGTTGGCCTCTATCCCCCGCTGAGACACAAAAAACCCAAGGAGCTTGCCAGACGGAACGCCAAACACGCAGTTCTCTGGGTTGAGCTTTAAGTTGATGTTCCACAGATTTGCAAAGGTTTCTTCCAGATCCTTGATTAGTGTGGACTTGTCTCTGGTCTTGACAACTATATCATCCATGTAGGCTTCTATGTTCCGGTGTAGCTGAGGTTCAAAACCAATCTGCACAGCCCTTGCGAACGTGGAACTGGCACTTTTTAGCCTGAAAGGCATACGTACAAAGCAGTACGTGCCACATGGGGGTTATAAACGTGGTTTTCTCTTTGTCTTCTTTGGAAATAAAGATCTGGTGGTACCCGGAGTATGCATCAAGGAAATAGAGCAAATCACATCTTGAAGTGGAATCGACGATCTGATCGATGCGTGGCAAGGGGAAGGGATCCTTTGGACATGCTTTGTTCAAGTCAGTGAAGTCAATACAGAGCCTCCACTTCCCATTTGCCTTGCGCACCACCACTGGATTTGCTAACCAAGTTGGGTGCAACACTCCCCTGACCAAACCTGTTGCTTCAAGTTTCTTGATTTCCTCGGTGATGAACTGCTACCGCTCCAAGGCTTGCTTTCTGACCTTCTACTTGACGGGACGGGCATGAGGGCAGACAGCAAGGTGATGCTCGATTACCTCCCTAGGAACACCGGGGATGTCAGATGGTTGCCATGCAAACACATCAACATTCACCCGCAGGAAGGCAACAAGCGCGCTTTCCTATTTGTCATCAAGGGTGGCACTAATGGTAAAGGTACCATCAGTGCCATCCTGCCTTGCGAGAACCTTCTTCGTTGCGGGGGGAGCAGCCTTGGGTTTCTGATGAGGACATCAATACCATTGTTACACCCACAGCCCCTGCTTCTATACATACTGGACCAATTACTAGAGCTCGCGCACGCCAATTAAAATATCAGGTACTTTCGTTTCTTGGTAATGATTCTAAAGTTCATGAGAATATGATGCTGCCTAAATTGGATACATTTGTTTTGCTTACAAATGAAGGGCCTAGCTTGGACAAGAAAGAGGAACCTTGGCGCAAGTTCAAGCATGGAGATGATGGCATGCACAAGGGGAACAAGAACGGAGTTACAAGTGATGATTTCAGGACTTTGAAGCCACCATAATGAGTGCAGGAAGCCTTGGACGAAATATACAAGATGTCACTTCATAAATTTCGTCCAGAGGCTATTATAGGTGCTGCGTCACCTTATTATTGGGCCAGGCCCATGTAATTTCGAAATACTTGAGTATAGGCTGTTTTTAGAGTCCGTATGTGTGGGGAAACAAGAGATAGGGTTGGTTTCGGACCCCTCTTTCAAGGGCCACGAAATCCCACCCTCCTCCTCCATATATACAGCCCTTAGGGCACCGTTTAGACTTTGGGTTTTGTTTAGATTAAAAGTTCGCCATAGCTGCAACTTCGCGTACTTCGTTTGTGTTCAACGACCAGACCAAGACGTCACAGAACCCCACCTCGATCAATAAAGCTTTCATCTTATATTCGCAATATCCAGATTGCAAATCTTAGTTTCTTGCTTGTTCTTCGTTTGCTTGCAGGAGATAGACCCTCGGGGTCAGGTTGATTGTGCTCCGGCGTGGTCAATAACCTCTCGGAGTTGGTTTAGCGATTGCTAAGGCGCGACGTCCTCGCACGCTCGTAGTCGGATCGTCAAAGTCGACTCCACCAAATCGATAGCTATCATCTCATCGAAAGATCGGGACACCCCCGCCTCTATCACATGGGTGGATTAAATAGAGAGATTCAGACCATTCTAGAGTATAAGGAGTATAATAATATCACTCGTTTATTCCATCTTGCTTGTAAAGCTGAACGTGAAGTGCAGGATCGACAGGCATTGGCGCGAACTAATTTTTCTGCAGGTCGATCTTCATCATGGACACCGCGTGCCTCCTCTACTCCCACACGTCCTACTGCGGCACCACTGACTTCAGCCGCCAATTCCAATCGAGATACAAGAAAACAGGCACCACCACCACCATCTGCCAAGAGTACACCTTCTGGGCCTGCCCAGAGCTCTTCTTCATCTATGGCATCAACAGGGCACACACATGATATTATTTGTCGTCGTTGTAAGGGAAGAGGTCATTATGCGAGAGAATGCCAATCTCCGCGTGTTATGATTGCTACTGAGGATGGTGGGTATGAGTCCGCTAGTGATTATGATAAGGAGACTTTGGCTCTTATTACAAGTGAAGAACACGGTGGAGATGATTCTGATCATGAGACGCAATACATGGCTCCTGAAGACGCTGACAGGTATGAATGTTTAGTTGCTCAACGTGTTTTGAGTGTGCAGGTCACACAAGCTGAGCAAAATCAGAGGCATAATTTGTTCCATACAAAGGGAGTTGTGCAGGAACGTTCTGTTCGCGTCATCATAGATGGAGGGAGCTGCAACAACTTGGCTAGCATGGAGATGGTGGAGAAGCTATCTCTCACCACAAGACCACATCCACATCCTTACTATATCCAATGGTTCAACAACAGCGGCAAGGTTAAGGTAACACGTACTGTTCGTGTGCATTTTAGTATCTCTACATATGCTGATTATGTTGATTGTGATGTGGTACCCATGCAAGCATGTTCATTATTACTTGGTAGACCATGGCAATTTGATAAAAATTCTGTACACCATGGTAGAAACAATCAGTATACTCTTGTTCATAAGGATAAACATATTACTTTGCTTCCTATGACTCCTGATTCTATTTTGAAAGATGATATTAATAGAGCTAGTAAAGCAAAACAGGAGAAAAATAAGAGTGAAAATCAGATTGTGGCAAAAGAATTGGAGCAACAAATGAAGCCTAATAATAAACCATCTAGTGTTGCTTCTGAAATTAAATTGAAAAGTGCATGCTTACTTGCCACCAAATCTGATATTGATGATCTAGATTTCAGCAATTCTGTTTGCTATGCTTTTGTGTGCAAAGAGGCGTTATTTTCATTCGAGGACGTGCCTTCCTCTTTGCCTCCTGCGGTCACTAACATTTTGCAGGAGTTCGCTGACGTCTTTCCACAAGACGTGCCACCGGGATTACAACCTATTCGCGGGATTGAGCATCAGATTGACTTAATTCCCGGTGCTTCGTTGCCAAACCGTGCGCCATACCGTACCAATCCAGAGGAGACGAAGGAGATTATGCGTCAAGTACAGGAGTTGCTCGACAAAGGTTATATACGCGAATCCCTTAGTCCTTGTGCTGTTCCTGAGAATATGATGCTGCCTAAATTGGATACATTTGTTTTGCTTACAAATGAAGGGCCTAGCTTGGACAAGAAAGAGGAACCTTGGAGCAAGTTCAAGCATGGAGATGATGGCATGCACAAGGGGAACAAGAACGGAGTTACAAGTGATGATTTCAGGACTTTGAAGCCACCATAATGAGTGCAGGAAGCCTTGGACGAAATATACAAGATGTCACTTCATAAATTTCGTCCAGAGGCTATTATAGGTGCTGCGTCACCTTATTATTGGGCCAGGCCCATGTAATTTCGAAATACTTGAGTATAGGCTGTTTTTAGAGTCCGTATGTGTGGGGAAACAAGAGATAGGGTTGGTTTCGGACCCCTCCTTCAAGGGCCACGAAATCCCCTCCTCTTCCTCCATATATACAGCCCTTAGGGCACCGTTTAGACTTTGGGTTTTGTTTAGATTAAAAGTTCGCCATAGCTGCAACTTCGCGTACTTCGTTTGTGTTCAACGACCAGACCAGGACGTCACAGAACCCCACCTCGATCAATAAAGCTTTCATCTTATATTCGCAATATCCAGATTGCAAATCTTAGTTTCTTGCTTGTTCTTCGTTTGCTTGCAGGAGATAGACCCTCGGGGTCAGGTTGATTGTGCTCCGGCGTGGTCAATAACCTCTCGGAGTTGGTTTAGCGATTGCTAAGGCGCGACGTCCTCGCACGCTCGTAGTCGGATCGTCAAAGTCGACTCCACCAAATCGATAGCTATCATCTCATCGAAAGATCGGGACACCCCCGCCTCTATCACATGGGTGGATTAAATAGAGAGATTCAGACCATTCTAGAGTATAAGGAGTATAATAATATCACTCGTTTATTCCATCTTGCTTGTAAAGCTGAACGTGAAGTGCAGGATCGACAGGCATTGGCGCGAACTAATTTTTCTGCAGGTCGATCTTCATCATGGACACCGCGTGCCTCCTCTACTCCCACACGTCCTACTGCGGCACCACTGACTTCAGCCGCCAATTCCAATCGAGATACAAGAAAACAGGCACCACCACCACCATCTGCCAAGAGTACACCTTCTGGGCCTGCCCAGAGCTCTTCTTCATCTATGGCATCAACAGGGCACACACATGATATTATTTGTCGTCGTTGTAAGGGAAGAGGTCATTATGCGAGAGAATGCCAATCTCCGCGTGTTATGATTGCTACTGAGGATGGTGGGTATGAGTCCGCTAGTGATTATGATAAGGAGACTTTGGCTCTTATTACAAGTGAAGAACACGGTGGAGATGATTCTGATCATGAGACGCAATACATGGCTCCTGAAGACGCTGACAGGTATGAATGTTTAGTTGCTCAACGTGTTTTGAGTGTGCAGGTCACACAAGCTGAGCAAAATCAGAGGCATAATTTGTTCCATACAAAGGGAGTTGTGCAGGAACGTTCTGTTCGCGTCATCATAGATGGAGGGAGCTGCAACAACTTGGCTAGCATGGAGATGGTGGAGAAGCTATCTCTCACCATAAGACCACATCCACATCCTTACTATATCCAATGGTTCAACAACAGCGGCAAGGTTAAGGTAACACGTACTGTTCGTGTGCATTTTAGTATCTCTACATATGCTGATTATGTTGATTGTGATGTGGTACCCATGCAAGCATGTTCATTATTACTTGGTAGACCATGGCAATTTGATAAAAATTCTGTACACCATGGTAGAAACAATCAGTATACTCTTGTTCATAAGGATAAACATATTACTTTGCTTCCTATGACTCCTGATTCTATTTTGAAAGATGATATTAATAGAGCTAGTAAAGCAAACCAGGAGAAAAATAAGAGTGAAAATCAGATTGTGGCAAAAGAATTTGAGCAACAAATGAAGCCTAATAATAAACCATCTAGTGTTGCTTCTGAAATTAAATTGAAAAGTGCATGCTTACTTGCCACCAAATCTGATATTGATGATCTAGATTTCAGCAATTCTGTTAGCTATGCTTTTGTGTGCAAAGAGGCGTTATTTTCATTCGAGGACGTGCCTTCCTCTTTGCCTCCTGCGGTCACTAACATTTTGCAGGAGTTCGCTGACGTCTTTCCACAAGACGTGCCACCGGGATTACCACCTATTCGCGGGATTGAGCATCAGATTGAATTAATTCCCGGTGCTTCGTTGCCAAACCGTGCGCCATACCGTACCAATCCAGAGGAGACGAAGGAGATTATGCGTCAAGTACAGGAGTTGCTCGACAAAGGTTATATACGCGAATCCCTTAGTCCTTGTGTTGTTCCTATTATTCTAGTGCCGAAAAAGGATGGTACATCGCGTATGTGTGTTGATTGTAGAGGCATTAATAATATTACTATTCGTTATCGTCATCCTATTCCTAGACTAGATGATATGCTTGATGAATTGAGTGGCTCTACAATATTCTCCAAAGTTGATTTGCGTAGTGGATACCATCAAATTCGTATGAAATTGGGGGATGAATGGAAAACAGCATTTAAAACAAAGTTTGGATTATATGAGTGGTTAGTCATGCCTTTTGGGTTAACTAATGCACCTAGTACTTTCATGAGATTAATGAACGAAGTTTTACGTGCTTTCATTGGACGATTTGTGGTAGTCTATTTTGATGATATACTGATTTATAGCAGATCTTTGGAGGAACATTTGGAACATTTACGTGCTGTTTTTATTGCTTTACGTGATGCACGTTTGTTTGGTAACCTTGGGAAGTGCACCTTTTGCACCGACCGAGTATCTTTTCTTGGCTATGTGATGAGGACATCAATACCATTGTTACACCCACAGCCCCTGCTTCTATACATACTGGACCAATTACTAGAGCTCGCGCACGCCAATTAAAATATCAGGTACTTTCGTTTCTTGGTAATGATTCTAAAGTTCATGAGAATATGATGCTGCCTAAATTGGATACATTTGTTTTGCTTACAAATGAAGGGCCTAGCTTGGACAAGAAAGAGGAACTTTGGAGCAAGTTCAAGCATGGAGATGATGGCATGCACAAGGGGAACAAGAACGGAGTTACAAGTGATGATTTCAGGACTTTGAAGCCACCATAATGAGTGCAGGAAGCCTTGGACGAAATATACAAGATGTCACTTCATAAATTTCGTCCAGAGGCTATTATAGGTGCTGCGTCACCTTATTATTGGGCCAGGCCCATGTAATTTCGAAATACTTGAGTATAGGCTGTTTTTAGAGTCCGTATGTGTGGGGAAACAAGAGATAGGGTTGGTTTCGGACCCCTCCTTCAAGGGCCACGAAATCCCCTCCTCTTCCTCCATATATACAGCCCTTAGGGCACCGTTTAGACTTTGGGTTTTGTTTAGATTAAAAGTTCGCCATAGCTGCAACTTCGCGTACTTCGTTTGTGTTCAACGACCAGACCAAGACGTCAGAGAACCCCACCTTGATCAATAAAGCTTTCATCTTATATTCGCAATATCTAGATTGCAAATCTTAGTTTCTTGCTTGTTCTTCGTTTCCTTGCAGGAGATAGACCCTCGTGGTCAGGTTGATTGTGCTCCGGCGTGGTCAATAACCTCTCGGAGTTGGTTTAGCGATTGCTAAGGCGCGACGTCCTCGCACGTTCGTAGTCGGATCGTCAAAGTCTACTCCACCAAAAACGATAGCTATCATCTCATCGAAAGATCGGGACACCCTCGCCTCTATCAAGTGGTATCAGATTCCCAGGTTGCTCGGTGAGATTTACAGTTTTTCGTAGTTTAGATCGAGTCTGTTCTTCATACCTACAGTCCAAGAAAAAGCCAAAAAAAATTTAGGGTTAGTTCATCATATCCGAACCAATCTGAGCCTTTGCATAATCTTTTTAGGATTTTTGCTTTGTTGAATTTGCGGTTGCATCGTCGTGTCAAGTTGCTGGTCTTAGCGTCTAGTTCTTTAGAGTTTCGAGTTCTGTTCACAAGTTGTCACGCCGCCGCCGCACCATCATCATCGCCCCTACCATATACCACAACAACTTATCTGCTATTTCTCTGAGTCCATATACCACCACCGATCCGAGTCCATATACCACCACCGATCCGAGTCCATATACCACCACCAATCCGAGCCCACATATACTACCGTCATATACCATCACCAGTCCGAGTTCCACCATATTCATCTCTGCCACCAGTCCTAGTCCAAGTCCAGTATTTATTCCTTTATTTTAGAGTTCCAGATCACGCGATACTACGAGTCGTGAACAAGTCGGATTCGCCAATTTTCGTGCTACCCGCAGAAGAAAAATAGTTCCAGTTTCAAAAAAAAAAAAAACTAAGTCTGGAAAATTCTGGCTAGGCAGTTTTTAGACCATTTGTAGACTTTTTCGAAAAAAAATTGTTGCGGAGCAAAAAAAAAAGAGGAAAAAAAAGTGCAAAAAAAAGAAAAAAATTCAGAGTGTGCTCCTCCCTTGTTTACGTGCAGCGCCGTGATTTTTGTTAGTGTTCTAGGCTCGCGTCTCTAGCACGGTCTAGCCTAGGACCAGCACAGTACCGTCGTTGAGAGTTTATTCAACATTGCATCTCTGAATTGATTATTGCTGACCCTTTTTGCTACCATATCATAAGCCTTCCCAGCTCCACATACATCTACATCGTGCGTTTGACACCACCTGGCAATCGCTCTGTCCAAGCTCTGAGAGTTTTGACTACAAAGGTTGCCGATCACCACCTGCTGCTGGGTAAGAACTGGTAAGAATTTGAGATTTGCTTGACGGATTTGTGACACCACACCACACCACCACCACTTTCTAGTAGTCTGTAGGATCATATTCTTGTGTGTTTCTATTGCTGCTAACCATGGCAGGATCACAAGCCGACGAGATTGACTGGGAGAACATGACGAACAAGGAGTTGCATGATAAATTTCAGCAAATGATGAGTGGCCAGGTGGGAGATGTGCTAAACAGATTTAAAGAGGCCATGGAGAAGATAGATGGCATGGAGAAGTCGTTCGAGACAAAGCTGGATAACAAGTTTAATGAATTGCTCACGCGTCTTCCCCAACCACCACCGGCTGCACCTGTCGCACCTCTGTAACGACAACAACAACGCCCCCTTCCAAATCAGTTCGGACGAGCGAAGCGTGTTCCTCTTGAGGATGGCCAAACTTCTGGTGCTGCTGTACCTACTGTTGATGCTTCTTTGGCTCCTACTCCTGCTGCTGCTGGTGCCGAGGAGGAAGATGATTACGCGGGCGATTATGAGGATGAGGTTGATCAAAATCATAACTACGTGCAACCACCAGCACCAGGTCGTCCACATGCAAATAATTGCAATGGTAGGTCTGCACCACCACTTCAGGTACGAGATCATGACCATCTTCCTAAATTAAAATTGAATATTCCACCATTCGAGGGTAGATATGTTCCTGATATATATCTTACTTGGGAGTTAGAAACTGAACAACGTTTTACATGTTTACAATATCCCGAGGAACGACGTGTTGCTGCTGCTGTTTGTGCTTTCACTAGTTTTGCATGTGTATGGTGGTCTGAACATTGTAGATTATATCCTATTCCAGCTACGTGGGCTGCTTTGAAAACTGCTATGCGTACTCGTTGGGTTCCACCATATTATCAACGTGAATTACTTCAAAAATTGCAGCGCTTAAGACAAGGAAAAAATTCTGTAGAAGAATATTATCAGGAATTACAAACTGGCATGATTAGATGTGGTATTGTTGAGGAGAATGAAGCTATGCTTGCACGTTTCATGGGTGGATTAAATAGACAGATTCAGACCATTCTAGAGTATAAGGAGTATAATAATATCACTCGTTTATTCCATCTTGCTTGTAAAGCTGAACGTGAAGTGCAGGATCGACAGGCATTGGCGCGAACTAATTTTTCTGCAGGTCGATCTTCATCATGGACACCGCGTGCCTCCTCTACTCCCACACGTCCTACTGCGGCACCACTGACTTCAGCCGCCAATTCCAATCGAGATACAAGAAAACAGGCACCACCACCACCATCTGCCAAGAGTACACCTTCTGGGCCTGCCCAGAGCTCTTCTTCATCTATGGCATCAACAGGGCACACACATGATATTATTTGTCGTCGTTGTAAGGGAAGAGGTCATTATGCGAGAGAATGCCAATCTCCGCGTGTTATGATTGCTACTGAGGATGGTGGGTATGAGTCCGCTAGTGATTATGATAAGGAGACTTTGGCTCTTATTACAAGTGAAGAACACGGTGGAGATGATTCTGATCATGAGACGCAATACATGGCTCCTGAAGACGCTGACAGGTATGAATGTTTAGTTGCTCAACGTGTTTTGAGTGTGCAGGTCACACAAGCTGAGCAAAATCAGAGGCATAATTTGTTCCATACAAAGGGAGTTGTGCAGGAACGTTCTGTTCGCGTCATCATAGATGGAGGGAGCTGCAACAACTTGGCTAGCATGGAGATGGTGGAGAAGCTATCTCTCACCACAAGACCACATCCACATCCTTACTATATCCAATGGTTCAACAACAGCGGCAAGGTTAAGGTAACACGTACTGTTCGTGTGCATTTTAGTATCTCTACATATGCTGATTATGTTGATTGTGATGTGGTACCCATGCAAGCATGTTCATTGTTACTTGGTAGACCATGGCAATTTGATAAAAATTCTGTACACCATGGTAGAAACAATCAGTATACTCTTGTTCATAAGGATAAACATATTACTTTGCTTCCTATGACTCCTGATTCTATTTTGAAAGATGATATTAATAGAGCTAGTAAAGCAAAACAGGAGAAAAATAAGAGTGAAAATCAGATTGTGGCAAAAGAATTTGAGCAACAAATGAAGCCTAATAATAAACCATCTAGTGTTGCTTCTGAAATTAAATTGAAAAGTGCATGCTTACTTGCCACCAAATCTGATATTGATGATCTAGATTTCAGCAATTCTGTTTGCTATGCTTTTGTGTGCAAAGAGGCGTTATTTTCATTCAAGGACGTGCCTTCCTCTTTGCCTCATGCGGTCACTAACATTTTGCAGGAGTTCGCTGACGTCTTTCCACAAGACGTGCCACCGGGATTACCACCTATTCGCGGGATTGAGCATCAGATTGACTTAATTCCCGGTGCTTCGTTGCCAAACCGTGCGCCATACCGTACCAATCCAGAGGAGACGAAGGAGATTATGCGTCAAGTACAGGAGTTGCTCGACAAAGGTTATATACGCGAATCCCTTAGTCCTTGTGCTGTTCCTATTATTCTAGTGCCGAAAAAGGATGGTACATCGCGTATGTGTGTTGATTGTAGAGGCATTAATAATATTACTATTCGTTATCGTCATCCTATTCCTAGACTAGATGATATGCTTGATGAATTGAGTGGCTCTACAATATTCTCCAAAGTTGATTTGCGTAGTGGATACCATCAAATTCGTATGAAATTGGGGGATGAATGGAAAAAAGCATTTAAAACAAAGTTTGGATTATATGAGTGGTTAGTCATGCCTTTTGGGTTAACTAATGCACCTAGTACTTTCATGAGATTAATGAACGAAGTTTTACGTGCTTTCATTGGACGATTTGTGGTAGTCTATTTTGATGATATACTGATTTATAGCAGATCTTTGGAGGAACATTTGGAACATTTACGTGCTGTTTTTATTGCTTTACGTGATGCACGTTTGTTTGGTAACCTTGGGAAGTGCACCTTTTGCACCGACCGAGTATCTTTTCTTGGCTATGTTGTTACTCCACAGGGAATTGAAGTCGATAAAGCCAAGATTGAAGCTATTGAGAGTTGGCCACAGCCCAAAACAGTCACTCAAGTGAGGAGTTTTCTTGGACTCGCTGGTTTCTATAGGCGTTTTGTGAGAGATTTCAGCACCATTGCTGCACCTCTCAATGAGCTTACAAAGAAGGATGTGCCTTTTGTTTGGGGTACCTCACAGGAAGAAGCCTTCACGGTATTGAAAGATAAGTTGACACATGCTCCTTTACTCCAACTTCCTGATTTTAATAAGACTTTTGAGCTTGAATGTGATGCTAGTGGAATTGGATTAGGAGGTGTTTTATTACAAGATGGCAAACCTGTTGCATACTTTTATGAAAAATTGAGTGGGCCTAGTCTGAACTATTCTACTTATGATAAAGAATTATATGCTCTTGTTCGGACCTTAGAAACATGGCAACATTATTTATGGCCCAAAGAATTTGTTATACATTCTGATCATGAATCTTTGAAACACATTAAAAGTCAAGCAAAACTGAACCGTAGACATGCTAAATGGGTTGAATTTATTGAGACTTTCCCTTATGTCATTAAACACAAGAAGGGTAAAGAAAATGTTATTGCTGATGCATTGTCTCGTCGTTATACTATGCTTTCACAACTTGACTTTAAAATATTTGGTTTGGAGACCATCAAAGATCAATATGTGCATGATGCTGAATTTAAAGATGTATTGCAGAATTGTAAGGAAGGGAGAACATGGAACAAGTTCGTCGTTAACGATGGATTTGTTGTTGCAGGAGGCGCATGGAGGAGGATTAATGGGACACTTTGGCATGAAGAAGACGGAGGATATACTTGCTACACATTTCTTTTGGCCAAAGATGAGACGGGATGTTGAGCGTTTTGTTGCTCGCTGCACTACATGTCAAAAAGCTAAGTCACGACTCAATCCTCATGGTTTATATATGCCTTTGCCTGTACCTAGTGTTCCTTGGGAGGATATATCTATGGACTTTGTTTTAGGTTTACCTCGAACAAAGAAGGGGAGGGATAGCATATTTGTTGTCGTGGATAGGTTCTCGAAAATGGCACACTTTATACCATGTCATAAAAGCGATGATGCTGTTAATGTTGCTGATTTGTTCTTTCGTGAAATTATACGCTTGCATGGTGTGCCAAATACTATTGTTTCAGATCGTGATACTAAATTTCTTAGCCACTTTTGGAGATGTTTATGGGCTAAGTTGGGAACTAAACTGCTTTTTAGTACTACATGTCACCCCCAAACTGATGGACAAACTGAAGTAGTCAATAGAACATTGTCTACTATGCTTAGGGCTGTTTTGAAGAATAACAAGAAAATGTGGGAAGAATGCTTGCCTCATATTGAATTTGCTTATAATCGTTCATTGCATTCTACTACTAAGATGTGTCCTTTTGAAATTGTGTATGGTTTCCTTCCTCGTGCACCAATTGATTTGTTGCCTCTTCCATCTTCGGAGAAGGTTAATTTTGATGCTAAACAACGTGCTGAATTGATCTTAAAAATGCATGAGTTAACTAAGGAGAACATTGAGCATATGAATGCTAAATATAAACTTGCTGGAGATAAGGGTAGAAAACATGTTGTGTTTTCACCTGGAGATCTTGTTTGGTTACATTTGCGTAAGGATAGATTTCCTGATTTGCGCAAATCAAAGCTAATGCCACGTGCTGATGGTCCTTTTAAGGTGTTAGAGAAAATAAATGATAATGCATATAAACTTGAGCTGCCTGCAGATTTTGGGGTTAGTCCCACTTTTAACATTGCAGATCTGAAGCCTTATTTGGGTGAGGAAGATGAGCTTCCGTCGAGGACGACTTCATTTCAAGAAGGGGAGGATGATGAGGACATCAATACCATTGTTACACCCACAGCCCCTGCTTCTATACATACTGGACCAATTACTAGAGCTCGCGCACGCCAATTAAAATATCAGGTTCTTTCGTTTCTTGGTAATGATTCTAAAGTTCATGAGAATATGATGCTGCCTAAATTGGATACATTTGTTTTGCTTACAAATGAAGGGCCTAGCTTGGACAAGAAAGAGGAACCTTGGAGCAAGTTCAAGCATGGAGATGATGGCATGCACAAGGGGAACAAGAACAGAGTTACAAGTGATGATTTCAGGACTTTGAAGCCACCATAATGAGTGCAGGAAGCCATGGACGAAATATACAAGATGTCACTTCATAAATTTCGTCCAGAGGCTATTATAGGTGCTGCGTCACCTTATTATTGGGCCAGGCCCATGTAATTTCGAAATACTTGAGTATAGGCTGTTTTTAGAGTCCGTATGTGTGGGGAAACAAGAGATAGGGTTGGTTTCGGACCCCTCCTTCAAGGGACACGAAATCCCCTCCTCTTCCTCCATATATACAGCCCTTAGGGCACCGTTTAGACTTTGGGTTTTGTTTAGATTAAAAGTTCGCCATAGCTGCAACTTCGCGTACTTCGTTTGTGTTCAACGACCAGACCAAGACGTCATAGAACCCCACCTTGATCAATAAAGCTTTCATCTTATATTCGCAATATCCAGATTGCAAATCTTAGTTTCTTGCTTGTTCTTCGTTTCCTTGCAGGAGATAGACCCTCGTGGTCAGGTTGATTGTGCTCCGGCGTGGTCAATAACCTCTCGGAGTTGGTTTAGCGATTGCTAAGGCGCGACGTCCTCGCACGTTCGTAGTCGGATCGTCAAAGTCTACTCCACCAAAAACGATAGCTATCATCTCATCGAAAGATCGGGACACCCTCGCCTCTATCAGTTTCTAGCTAGCTGAACCTTCCGGCAAGTCGCTGCCGGGCGCAGTGCACTCCAAAGAGGCATGCTTCTCAGGGTCCTTCTCAGTGTCCTTGCTAGTTTTCTTACCCTTCTTTCCTTCCTTGGCGGGAGCCAAGGTCTCGATGGCCTCTGCTGCTACCACATCTCTGTACATCTTGTCGACGCATATAACCGCAACCTTCTTATCTGACGAGATGGATATGAATCCTATTGGCCACGGCATCTTCAAAGTGTTATATGCGTAATGGGATTCTGCCATGAACTTGGCCAAATCTGGACGACCAAGGTTCCCATTGAATGGCAAGGGAAGCTTGACAACATCAAACACAACGTTCTCAGCCCTGTAGTTCAGTTCCCCACCAAACGTCACCGGCAATGTGATCTTTCCCTTAGGTTGGCTTCTTCCCTGGTTGATCCCTTGGAATGTGCCAGTCCTCTTGAGGTCCTCGTCAGGAATTTGGAGTTTCTTAATCATGTCAGGAGAAATCAAATTCAACCCTGCCCCACCGTCAACCAACATCTTTGTGACCTTGAGGTTGTGGATTGTTGGTGAAACCAACAATGGCAAGCATCCGACCGCAGTGGTGCGATCTGGATGGTCCTCAACATAAAAAATGATGGGCATGCGGGACCATTTGAGTGGTTCCCGAGAGTTTGCTACCGGCTCTGCCGCATTGACCTCACGCACCCACTGCTTAAGTTGGCGGTGAGAGGAGTGCAAAGATGCGCCGCCGTCAATGCACATTGCCTCGGTAGCCTTATGAAATTCCTGTTCACTGGACTCATCATCGTCGTCTTCTTCACTGTCATCTTCACCTTCCTTTCTCTCATGGCCCCTGGCGGGCTTTTCCTTCTGCTGATTGGTCTTGCCGCGGTGACCACCACGGCTGCCATGGCCTTTCCCGCCAGTGCCATCCTGGCCTTTCTCCTTATCATGCTTTTCATATTCAGCTTTCTGTCTTTCAACAAACTGCTCAACTTGTCTGCAGTCTTGGAGATTGTGGCCCTTGGTTCGGTGGATCTTGCAGTACGGCCCGTCGGATTTGCCAGTTTTCTCAGCTACCGCAGCCGCCCGGCAATCAGCGCATGTAGCAGCTTCCTTGCCGGGTATCTCGGTCTTTGCTTTCTTGCCGGCGCTGGGATCGCTGGAGCTCTCAACAGCCATCACTGCTTTCCCTTTACGCTTCTTGTTGCACTTTCTGTTCTTCTTCCTCGGGGCGGTGACGTCGTCATCATCCTCTGAATCGACTCCAATACCAATCTCCTCCCTTGGAAGTCTCCTTCCCTTCTCAGCACGAGCACACTTGTCTGCCAACATATAGAGTTCGTTGACGGTCTTCGGTAGCCGAACATTCATCTTGGCACGCATCTTTCGATCGCGCACATTCGTGTGGAATGCAACAATCACTGCTGCCGGATGTATCTTTGGGATATTGCGGTGTACTCAACTGAATCTTTGCAAATACTTCCGCAAGCTCTCTCCCTCCTTTTGCAAAAGGGCCTGCAGGTCACTGGGCTGCCCGGGCTCTTGATGGCCGCCTGTAAAGTCGCCAACGAACTCGTTGCACAGGTCTGCCCATGAGATGGAATCCTCAGGCAGGTGCATTAGGCAAGATCTCACATTAGGCTTGAGTGCCAATGGAAAATAATTGGCGAGCACCTTTTCATCACTTCCCCCGGCAGCTTGGACGGCGATCGTATAGATGCCCAAAAACTCTGCCTGGTTCAATTTTCCGTCGTATTTCTCCAGGAGGTCAGACTTAAAGGTACGGGATGATATCCAACGGACTTGCTGCGGCTCATGAGTGAAGGCGGGGCACCCTACCTCGTAAGGCAAGTACCCACCAGCACTGGGAGCAGGTTTGTCTACATCTGGGCCATTACACATATCTGATTGATGGCATGCCTCATGGCGCCCCTCGATGGTGACGCGGGCGTCTTCCTTCTTCTTGTCCTTTAACACTTGGCGCTGATCTTGCTGAGCCTACGGGTCGCACGAGGCCATAGACATCTCGTCAGGCTCATTGACACGCTGGGTTTGCTGAGCCCACCGAGGCTGCCTCAGGGATGGTTGCCGTGGAGGGGACTGCATCGTAGGTGTGGTCCTCTCAACATGACCACCATTGTTGGCTGCCAGTGTCATTTGCGGGCGTCGCGAGGGCTCCGTAGGCTGTGGCTTGTTGGCTTCAGCAAATCCGATGAGGCTTTGGATGGTGGCTCTCCACTCGTCCATCTTGTCCGCCACTGGAGGAAAATTCAGTAGTAGCTGAGCCCTTGCCATTGCTTCCGCCACCGTCTGCGGCATGGCGTGGGAAGCAGAGCGCGACGTCGCTCGACTCCTGGACAAGCTAGAAGGAGTGTCGTTGTGCTCTTGCTACCTTGGACCAATCATGAGGACAGTTTGGTGAGGCTGGGGCTGTACTTGGTGGCCAAGCTCCTGATCAGCTGGGCCATTCCCATGTGGACGCGGTCGTTATGGGTCGATGGCGCTGCTCGGGGGTCTTGTCACTCTCGCCCTGTGTGGGACGGAGCACGTGTCTTGACGTCGCCCCCCTGGTCGGCATGGGCAGAGGATCTTGGCTTGTGCCGGAGCGGGCATCGCCACTGCGCTGATTGCGCCCACTGGTGCGGTGGGGAGGCTCCCCTTGACCTGCGCCAGCATCAGCATGCTCGCCAAAAGGATGAGGGAGATGGGTAGCCCCAGCGGCCTCAGTTCCCGTCCCAACTGTGGTGGGGGCGGCGGTCGCACCGCCCGCGGTGATTGTGCAACTCATGGTGCCCACTCCACCCGTCGTGGCTGCGGTGCCCATGGTGTCTGCAGCAGCGGGTGAAGAGGCCTTCGAAGCGGAAGGGTGCACCGCCACACCGCTCTTCTTCTTCGAAGCCATTGACGATGAAGGTCGACACGCTGGCTATTGTCTCAGATTCGCACAAGTGAATTGCACCTATTGGGCAGGGTCGCTCCTTTGTGGTTCGGCAGGGGACGATCACGTTGCACAAAGAGCAGAGGCAGCAGGGCATCACGACAAGAGACAACTCTATTTTACCCAGGTTCGGGCCACTTGATAGTGTAACACCCTACTCCTGCTTTGGTTGATTGATCTGGAGGAACACGAAGACACGGAGCACTCAAGCCCGGTAAGGATGCCTCGGGGAGAGCAGCTACGCGCGTACAAGTGTTGAGGGATCAAAAGTTCGAACCCTTTGCTAGGTTGCCTCGGGCCGCCTTTTATAGCTTAAGGGGTGACCGCAGTGGCAAAACAGTCATTACGGTATGATTAGATAGCTAACAGTGTTATCATACCTAACTCTGGCAATCAAGACAAAGTGCATTAAATGCACTCCTAGGTGTCATATGGAGAGGTAGCCCCGGCAATGTTTCTCCACCGCTTGCCTAACCACCTCTTATATGCATGACACGCCTCTGGGACGGGTGTCATTAAAGGTAATCTCTTCTCCCGCATGTTGCCATGTGCTCGACAGGGTCCGCCTAGCCGCTCGAGAGCTTGACACCACATTGATTAGTGACAGGTGTGTGGTGAGGTGGAGCAGTAGCATCCTGGCGGATGCCTGTCGGCACAGAGCCTGCCGGGCTTTAGATCGACGAGGTCAGGGTACCGATTTCAAGAATTTGAACATCGAGGTTTATTTACATCGTGCTCTACAACCCGGTGGCATCGTGCTCTATATGAACCTCCGTGTAGTTTAAGGATGGGATTTGATGACGTGGCATCCAAAGCCCGGATTCCTGACTTTGACCAGATTATTAACTGCCACATCAGCCTCTCCTTCCCTTAATAAAAGAAAACCCCATCTGCCCTATCCATCTCCTCACCCAGAACATAGTGCGTCGCCATCCGGGAATCGTGCCGCACATGGAAAACCGAAACCATCAATAAATTTTGAGCTTGTTTCCGGTCACTTTCCAAATTACCATGCTATATTTAATTGCAAACATGTTCACACCGATCAAAACCTAAACGGTTTCCCACTTAGCAACTTATTACTAGGTTATAAATACTACCTACTGAAAATGATTGCACATTCCTCCGCAATTCCTCCTCAACAAACAAACAAGTCTTCATTGTTCCTTGCATCTGCCATGGCCCGTAGGAGTAGTTATCAGACGAGAAATAACTGGGGAATGGCGAGCATGGAAGCCGAAGCAGTATAGACGTTCTGCCTCACCATGATAGCAGCCAAGAGGTCCCGCCGCACCGTCGAAGCAGCACAGAGGTCCCTCCACGTGGCTGAGGCAACACAGAGGTCCCGCCACACTGCCGAAGCGCAGAGCAGTCTGGTCGCGGCATGGAAGCAACACAGATGTCCCGCCGCAGCGCAGTGGCCTGGAAAAATCTTTCGCAAGCAGGCAAGGGCTCCCACAAGTGCATTCGCGATGACATTCACACTGAGCTCAGTAAGTTGAAGGAGGAGATCTCCGGCTGGGCGAATGTCGTGCGTATGACCATCTATGGGATTATGGCGATCCCTTTGCAGTTCGACTGGAGGGATCGACATGCACAAAGAGCAGAACCAGCAGAAAACGCACGGTGTTTACCCAGGTTCAGGCCACTGTAAAGCGTAAAACCCTACTCCTGCTTTGTGTATTGATGCGTGTATGTGTCCAGCTTACTTCGAGCGCATGTCCGGCAAGGTGCTCGATGGTGCTGCTACGCGTGCAAATGGATAGGGTTTGACCTTTGTTAAGGTAGCCATGGGCCTCCTTTTATAGACTAAGGGGTCACCACAATGGCGAAATGGTAAATCTACACTATGAATAGTGGCTCCAGTGCCAAATACCTAACTCTGACGGGTTAGGACAAATGCATTTAATGCACTGTGAGGTGTCTTGTGGATGGAGCTCTCCAGCAAGGCTGGTCTCTCCTTCTGTGTCATTCGCCCATGCCGAGACAAGTATTACCTAACTGTCTGCCCGCTCAACACAACATCGACAAGTGACAGCTTGACCAATGAGGTGGAGCGGTGGCATCGCAGTGGGATTCTTGCCGGGCCCGGAGCTTGCTGGGCTTGAATCTTGAGATGTCCTCCCCGGCAAGGATCTTGGCGGGTCCTTGAGCTGTGTCTTCAACATTTCTGATCTCCCTCTTCTAAGATCTTCTTTGCTTCTTATAATCTGATCTTGAGTTTATATTTTAGTTATCCTCTAGCAAGCCCCGTCGTCGGGAAGGTTGCCACCACGTGTTCATAAGTCTGGGGTGTTAAGGACCCCATTCTTAATACACCAACAGTAGCCCTCGGGCCTGGGCCACACACGCATGCGAGGCATCGTTGGGCTAGGCCCAAACAATGCACAGGAACACATGGCAAAGAATAACTGACATATCTATCATAATCTTCTCTTTTATTGCGGCCTCCACCACGCGTATTTCATGCAAGGCGTGGGATTGGCGAAACTGGGCGGTCACTGGACTAGTGCGCCTCACCAAGAGTGGTCACTTCAAGCGCACAGTAAAGAGCCAGCCCCCCGTGCCTTCCCCATAAAGAGAGGACCACAGAGGGCGCTCCTCATTTGCCTTTTCCTGTTCCAGACGAATCGCCTTCTTCTTCTTTCTCCATTTTCCCTCTCCCTCGCTGTTCTTCTGAGAAGCACCATTTCAATGGCGAGGGGAAAGAGTCGAGCTCGTGCATCTGCCATCGCTGCGAGGGCTTCTTCCCGACATCACACTCGCGTCCTAGCCAAGGCTGCGGAGGTCGGTTCCAGTGCTCGCGGAAGGGTAGCGGCCCTGTTGGATTTCGAGTTCCGTAAACCCTTGAGAGGTTCGAACTCTGGGGTGCGTGCGAAGAACTCGTCCTCCCCAGTCTGCCTACTCGCTAATCTCACAGCCTAGCTCGACGAACTGTAAGGAAAAGAGACACAACAGTTTACCCAGGTTCGGGCCACCTTGCGGTGTAAAACCCTACTCCTGCTTTGTGGTGGATTGGCCTCGAGGGGCTGAGGATGAACTAGTACAGTGGCGAATAGCCTCAGGAGGAGAGGTGTTCTTGAGCTCGAGTGAGCTGGTGGAGTGAGGGTGGTCTGAATGATCCATCGATCAGATCAGGTCAGGTCCCTCTCTATGGTGGTGGCTAAGTCCTATTTATAGTGGCCTTGGTCCTCTTCCCAAATGAAAGGTGGGAAGGGATCCCACAACGGCCAAATTCGAAGGGAGACAACTAGTACATGCTATCCTGACAAAAGTAGTCTTCGCCTGCAAAAGCCTCTGGTCGTGACACCGTGGTGGGCTCGGTGATGACCTCCGTCCTGCCGTCCTGGCGGTCTTGGTCTTGTTGCACGGGAATGGAAACCTTTGGCTGATTCCTCGGGACTCCACGCCTGCGCTTGCCTCTTTAGCACCGAAGAGGAAACTGGTACACTGCGCCTGCTGGCGCCCGCCTGGCCTTGGTCGTCATGGCTCACGTCATCCGGACCTCACGAGGTGAGGCTTGCATAGAGATCTCCGCTCCTCAGGAGCCGGCCTGAGGAGGCTGCTCCTCGTGGAGGTCTTGGTGTCGTCCGCCTCGCGAGGCTTGGCCCCTCGCGAGGGTCTTGAGTTGTTGCCACTGAAGCTGGGCCATACCAGGCCGTCGATGGAGCCACGCCGTGGGCCGCAGGCAGGCAAGTCTGGGTACCCCCATTCCCAGGACACCGATAGGCCCGTAGTCATGGGAGCCGAAGTGTTCGAGGCTGGGGCAATCATGGTGGAGAGCTCGCCATTTCATCCCAGGCCATTCTGCCCCAAGCGGAGGGCCACACGGAGGACACGGCGCATGAGTTTGTCGTGGAGCTGCGCCATCGGCCAAACAACTAGTTGCGTCACCCTCATCCTTTTGCCATGGTGATGGAGGAGAACCATCTGTCCAGCCTGTGGCTGCGAGTGGACGGCTTGTGCAACGGCCCCGTCTGGGTGGCCGTCGAGGTCTCTTCCAATGGTATCATGTAACTTACGTGCGGATGGAAGTCCTTCATCCACGCCCGCAGCTTGGGGCAGGGACACCTCCTCCACTTCAGGCTGGTTGGATCTGACACGCTCTTCATGATGTTCTGATAGAGGCGAGGGTGTCCCGATCTTTCGATGAGATGATAGCTATCGTTTTGGTGGAGTAGACTTTGATGATCCGACTACGAACGTGCGAGGACGTCGCGCCTTAGCAATCGCTAAACCAACTCCAAGAGGTTATTGACCACGCCGGAGCACAATCAACCTGACCACGAGGGTCTATCTCCTGCAAGCAAACGAAGAACAAGCAAGAAACTAAGATTTGCAATCTGGATATTGCGAATATAAGATGAAAGCTTTATTGATCAAGGTGGGGTTCTGTGACGTCTTGGTCTGGTCGTTGAACATAAACGAAGTACGCGAAGTTGCAGCTATGGCGAACTTTTAATCTAAACAAAACCCCCAAAGTCTAAACGGTGCCCTAAGGGCTGTATATATGGAGGAAGAGGAGGGGATTTTGTGGCCCTTGAAGGAGGGGTCCGAAACCAACCCTATCTCTTGTTTCCCCACACATACGGACTCTAAAAACAGCCTATACTTAAGTATTTCGAAATTACATGGGCCTGGCCCAATAATAAGGTGACGCAGCACCTATAATAGCCTCTGGACGAAATTTATGAAGTGACATCTTGTATATTTCGTCCAAGGCTTCCTGCACTCATTATGGTGGCTTCAAAGTCCAGAAATCATCACTTGTAACTCCGTTCTTGTTCCCCTTGTGCATGCCATCATCTCCATGCTTGAACTTGCTCCAAGGTTCCTCTTTCTTGTCCAAGCTAGGCCCTTCATTTGTAAGCAAAACAAATGTATCCAATTTAGGCAGCATCATATTCTCATGAACTTTAGAATCATTACCAAGAAACGAAAGTACCTGATATTTTAATTGGCGTGCGCGAGCTCTAGTAATTGGTCCAGTATGTATAGAAGCAGGGGCTGTGGGTGTAACAATGGTATTGATGTCCTCATCATCCTCCCCTTCTTGAAATGAAGTCGTCCTCGACGGAAGCTCATCTTCCTCACCCAAATAAGGCTTCAGATCTGCAATGTTAAAAGTGGGACTAACCCCAAAATCTGCAGGCAGCTCAAGTTTATATGCGTTATCATTTATTCTCTCTAACACCTTAAAAGGACCATCAGCACGTGGCATTAGCTTTGATTTGCGCAAATCAGGAAATCTATCCTTACGCAAATGTAAACAAACAAGATCTCCAGGTGCAAACACAACATGTTTTCTACCCTTATCTCCAGCAAGTTTATATTTAGCAATCATACGCTCAATGTTCTCCTTAGTTAACTCATGCATTTTTAAGATCAATTCAGCACGTTGTTTAGCATCAAAATTAACCTTCTCCGAAGATGGAAGAGGCAACAAATCAATTGGTGCACGAGGAAGGAAACCATACACAATTTCAAAAGGACACATCTTAGTAGTAGAATGCAATGAACGATTATAAGCAAATTCAATATGAGGCAAGCATTCTTCCCACATTTTCTTGTTATTCTTCAAAACAGCCCTAAGCATAGTAGACAATGTTCTATTGACTACTTCAGTTTGTCCATCAGTTTGGGGGTGACATGTAGTACTAAAATGCAGTTTAGTCCCCAACTTAGCCCATAAACATCTCCAAAAGTGGCTAAGAAATTTAGTATCACGATCTAAAACAATAGTATTTGGCACACCATGCAAGCGTATAATTTCACGAAAGAACAAATCAGCAACATTAACAGCATCATCGCTTTTATGACATGGTATAAAGTGTGCCATTTTCGAGAACCTATCCACGACAACAAATATGCTATCCCTCCCCTTCTTTGTTCGAGGTAAACCTAAAACAAAGTCCATAGATATATCCTCCCAAGGAACACTAGGTACAGGCAAAGGCATATATAAACCATGAGGATTGAGTCGTGACTTAGCTTTTTGACATGTAGTGCAGCGAGCAACAAAACGCTCAACATCCCGTCTCATCTTTGGCCAAAAGAAATGTGTAGCAAGTATATCCTCCGTCTTCTTCACGCCAAAGTGTCCCATTAATCCTCCTCCATGCGCCTCCTGCAATAACAAAAGACGAACAAAGCTATCTGGAATGCATAGCTTGTTAGCACGAAACACAAATCCATCGTTAACGGCGAACTTGTTCCATGTTCTCCCTTCCTTACAATTCTACAATACATCTTTAAATTTAGCATCATGCACATATTGATCTTTGATGGTCTCCAAACCAAATATTTTAAAGTCAAGTTGTGAAAGCATAGTATAACGACGAGACAATGCATCAGCAATAACATTTTCTATACCCTTCTTGTGTTTAATGACATAAGGGAAAGTCTCAATAAATTCAACCCATTTAGCATGTCTACGGTTCAGTTTTGCTTGACTTTTAATGTGTTTCAAAGATTCATGATCAGAATGTATAACAAATTCTTTGGGCCATAAATAATGTTGCCATGTTTCTAAGGTCCGAACAAGAGCATGCAATTCTTTATCATAAGTAGAATAGTTCAGACTAGGCCCACTCAATTTTTCAGAAAAGTATGCAACAGGTTTGCCATCTTGTAATAAAACACCTCCTAATCCAATTCCACTAGCATCACATTCAAGCTCAAAAGTCTTATTAAAATCAGGAAGTTGGAGTAAAGGAGCATGTGTCAACTTATCTTTCAATACCGTGAAGGCTTCTTCCTGTGAGGTACCCCAAACAAAAGGCACATCCTTCTTTGTAAGCTCATTGAGAGGTGCAGCAATGGTGCTGAAATCTCTCACAAAACGCCTATAGAAACCAGCGAGTCCAAGAAAACTCCTCACTTGAGTGACCATTTTGGGCTGTGGCCAACTCTCAATAGCTTCAATCTTGGCTTTATCAACTTCAATTCCCTGTGGAGTAACAACATAGCCAAGAAAAGATACTCGGTCGGTGCAAAAGGTGCACTTCTGATAGAGGCGAGGGTGTCCCGATCTTTCGATGAGATGATAGTTATTGTTTTTGGTGGAGTAGACTTTGACGATCCGACTACGAACGTGCGAGGACGTCGCGCCTTAGCAATCGCTAAACCAACTCCGAGAGGTTATTGACCACGCCGGAGCACATTCAACCTGACCACAAGGGTCTATCTCCTGCAAGCAAACGAAGAACAAGCAAGAAACTAAGATTTGCAATCTGGATATTGCGAATATAAGATGAAAGCTTTATTGATCAAGGTGGGGTTCTGTGACGTCTTGGTCTGGTCGTTGAACACAAACGAAGTACGCGAAGTTGCAGCTATGGCGAACTTTTAATCTAAACAAAACCCCAAAGTCTAAACGGTGCCCTAAGGGCTGTATATATGGAGGAAGAGGGGGGGATTTCGTGGCCCTTGAAGGAGGGGTCCAAAACCAACCCTATCTCTTGTTTCCCCACACATACGGACTCTAAAAATAGCCTATACTCAAGTATTTCGAAATTACATGGGCCTGGCCCAATAATAAGGTGACGCAGCACCTATAATAGCCTCTGGACGAAATTTATGAAGTGGCATCTTGTATATTTCGTCCAAGGCTTCCTGCACTCCTTATGGTGGCTTCAAAGTCCTGAAATCATCATTTGTAACTCCGTTCTTGTTCCCCTTGCGCATGCCATCATCTCCATGCTTGAACTTGCTCCAAGGTTCCTCTTTCTTGTCCAAGCTAGGCCCTTCATTTGTAAGCAAAACAAATGTATCCAATTTAGGCAGCATCATATTCTCATGAACTTTAGAATCATTACCAAGAAACGAAAGTACCTGATAATTTAATTGGCGTGCGCGAGCTCTAGTAATTAGTCCAGTATGTATAGAAGCAGGGGCTGTGGGTGTAACAATGGTATTGATGTCCTCATCATCCTCCCCTTCTTGAAATGAAGTCGTCCTCGACGGAAGCTCATCTTCCTCACCCAAATAAGGCTTCAGATCTGCAATGTTAAAAGTGGGACTAACCCCAAAATCTGCAGGCAGCTCAAGTTTATATGCGTTATCATTTATTTTCTCTAACACCTTAAAAGGACCATCAGCACGTGGCATTAGCTTTGATTTGCGCAAATCAGGAAATCTATCCTTACGCAAATGTAAGCAAACAAGATCTCCAGGTGCAAACACAACATGTTTTCTACCCTTATCTCCAGCAAGTTTATATTTAGCAATCATACGCTCAATGTTCTCCTTAGTTAACTCATGCATTTTTAAGATCAATTCAGCACGTTGTTTAGCATCAAAATTAACCTTCTCCGAAGATGGAAGAGGCAACAAATCAATTGGTGCACGAGGAAGGAAACCATACACAATTTCAAAAGGACACATCTTAGTAGTAGAATGCAATGAACGATTATAAGCAAATTCAATATGAGGCAAGCATTCTTCCCACATTTTCTTGTTATTCTTCAAAACAGCCCTAAGCATAGTAGACAATGTTCTATTGACTACTTCAGTTTGTCCATCAGTTTGGGGGTGACATGTAGTACTAAAAAGCAGTTTAGTCCCCAACTTAGCCCATAAACATCTCCAAAAGTGGCTAAGAAATTTCATATCACGATCTGAAACAATAGTATTTGGCACACCATGCAAGCGTATAATTTCACGAAAGAACAAATCAGCAACATTAACAGCATCATCGCTTTTATGACATGGTATAAAGTGTGCCATTTTCGAGAACCTATCCACGACAACAAATATGCTATCCCTCCCCTTCTTTGTTCGAGGTAAACCTAAAACAAAGTCCATAGATATATCCTCCCAAGGAACACTAGGTACAGGCAAAGGCATATATAAACCATGAGGATTGAGTCGTGACTTAGCTTTTTGACATGTAGTGCAGCGAGCAACAAAACGCTCAACATCCCGTCTCATCTTTGGCCAAAAGAAATGTGTAGCAAGTATATCCTCCGTCTTCTTCACGCCAAAGTGTCCCATTAATCCTCCTCCATGCGCCTCCTGCAACAACAAAAGACAAACGGAGGTAGCTGGAATGCATAGCTTGTTAGCACGAAACACAAATCCATCGTTAACGACGAACTTGTTCCATGTTCTCCCTTCCTTACAATTCTGCAATACATCTTTAAATTCAGCATCATGCACATATTGATCTTTGATGGTCTCCAAACCAAATATTTTAAAGTCAAGTTGTGAAAGCATAGTATAACGACGAGACAATGCATCAGCAATAACATTTTCTTTACCCTTCTTGTGTTTAATGACATAAGGGAAAGTCTCAATAAATTCAACCCATTTAGCATGTCTACGGTTCAGTTTTGCTTGACTTTTAATGTGTTTCAAAGATTCATGATCAGAATGTATAACAAATTCTTTGGGCCATAAATAATGTTGCCATGTTTCTAAGGTCCGAACAAGAGCATATAATTCTTTATCATAAGTAGAATAGTTCAGACTAGGGCCACTCAATTTTTCAGAAAAGTATGCAACAGGTTTGCCATCTTGTAAGAAAACACCTCCTAATCCAATTCCACTAGCATCACATTCAAGCTCAAAAGTCTTATTAAAATCAGGAAGTTGGAGTAAATGAGCATGTGTCAACTTATCTTTCAATACCGTGAAGGCTTCTTCCTGTGAGGTACCCCAAACAAAAGGCACATCCTTCTTTGTAAGCTCATTGAGAGGTGCAGCAATGGTGCTGAAATCTCTCACAAAACGCCTATAGAAACCAGCGAGGCCAAGGAAACTCCTCACTTGTGTGACCGTTTTGGGCTGCGGCCAACTCTCAATAGCTTCAATCTTGGCTTTATCAACTTCAATTCCCTGTGGAGTAACAACATAGCCAAGAAAAGATACTCGGTCGGTGCAAAAGGTGCACTTCCCAAGGTTACCAAACAAACGTGCATCACGTAGAGCAATAAAAACAACACGTAAATGTTCCAAATGTTCCTCCAAAGATCTGCTATAAATCAATATATCATCAAAGTAAACTAGCACAAATCGTCCAATGAAAGCACGTAAAACTTCGTTCATTAATCTCATGAAAGTACTAGGTGCATTAGTTAACCCAAAAGGCATGACTAACCACTCATATAAACCGAACTTAGTTTTAAATGCTGTTTTCCATTCATCTCCCAATTTCATACGAATTTGATGGTATCCACTACGCAAATCAACTTTGGAGAATATTGTAGAGCCACTCAATTCATCAAGCATATCATCTAGCCTAGGAATAGGATGACGATAACGAATAGTAATATTATTAATGCCTCTACAATCAACACACATACGCGACGTACCATCCTTTTTTGGCACTAGTATAATAGGAACAGCACAAGGACTAAGAGATTCGCGTATATAACCTTTGTCGAGCAGCTCCTGTACTTGACGCATAATCTCCTTCGTCTCCTCTGGATTGGTACGGTATGGCGCACGGTTTGGCAACGAAGCACCGGGAATTAAGTCAATCTGATGCTCAATCCCGCGAATAGGTGGTAATCCCGGTGGCACGTCTTGTGGAAAGACGTCAGCGAACTCCTGCAAAATGTTAGTGACCGCAGGAGGCAAAGAGGAAGGCACGTCCTCGAATGAAAATAACGCCTCTTTGCACACAAAAGCGTAGCAAACAGAATTGCTGAAATCTAGATCATCAATATCAGATTTGGTGGCAAGTAAGCATGCACTTTTCAATTTAATTTCAGAAGCAACACTAGATGGTTTATTATTAGGCTTCATTTGTTGCTCAAATTCTTTTGCCACAATCTGATTTTCACTCTTATTTTTCTCCTGCTTTGCTTTACTAGCTCTATTAATATCATCTTTCAAAATAGAATCAGGAGTCATAGGAAGCAAAGTAATATGTTTATCCTTATGAACAAGAGTATACTGATTGTTTCTACCATGGTGTACAGAATTTTTATCAAATTGCCATGGTCTACCAAGTAATAATGAACATGCTTGCATGGGTACCACAACACAATCAACATAATCAGCATATGTAGAGATACTAAAATGCACACGAACAGTACGTGTTACCTTAACCTTGCCGCTGTTGTTGAACCATTGGATATAGTAAGGATGTGGATGTGGTCTTGTGGTGAGAGATAGCTTCTCCACCATCTCCATGCTAGCCAAGTTGTTGCAGCTCCCTCCATCTATGATGACGCGAACAGAACGTTCCTTCACAACTCCCTTTGTATGGAACAAATTATGCCTCTGATTTTGCTCAGCTTGTGTGACCTGCACACTCAAAACACGTTGAGCAACTAAACATTCATACCTGTCAGCGTCTTCAGGAGCCATGTATTGCGTCTCATGATCAGAATCATCTCCACCGTGTTCTTCACTTGTAATAAGAGCCAAAGTCTCCTCATCATAGTCACTAGCGGACTCATACCCACCATCCTCAGTAGCAATCATAACACGCGGAGATTGGCATTCTCTCGCATAAAGACCTCTTCCCTTACAACGACGACAAATAATATCATGTGTGTGCCCTGTTGATGCCATAGATGAAGAAGAGCTCTGGGCAGGCCCAGAAGGTGTACTCTTGGCAGATGGTGGTGGTGGTGCCTGTTTTCTTATATCTCGGTTGGAATTGGCGGCTGAAGTCAGTGGTGCCGCAGTTGGACGTGTGGGAGTAGAGGAGGCACGCGGTGTCCATGATGAAGATCGACCTGCAGAAAAATTAGTTCGCGCCAATGCCTGTCGATCCTGCACTTCACGTTCAGCTTTACAAGCAAGATGGAACAAACGAGTGATATTATTATACTCCTTATACTCTAGAATGGTCTGAATCTCTCTATTTAATCCACCCATGAAACGTGCAAGCATAGCTTCATTCTCCTCAACAATACCACATCTAATCATGCCAGTTTGTAATTCCTGATAATATTCTTCTACAGAATTTTTTCCTTGTCTTAAGCGCTGCAATTTTTGAAGTAATTCACGTTGATAATATGGTGGAACCCAACGAGTACGCATAGCAGTTTTCAAAGCAGCCCACGTAGCTGGAATAGGATATAATCTACAATGTTCAGACCACCATACACATGCAAAACTAGTGAAAGCACAAACAGCAGCAGCAACACGTCGTTCCTCGGGATATTGTAAACATGTAAAACGTTGTTCAGTTTCTAACTCCCAAGTAAGATATATATCATGAACATATCTACCCTCGAATGGTGGAATATTCAATTTTAATTTAGGAAGATGGTCATGATCTCGTACCTGAAGTGGTGGTGCAGACCTACCATTGCGATTATTTGCATGTGGACGACCTGGTGCTGGTGGTTGCACGTAGTTATGATTTTGATCAACCTCATCCTCATAATCGCCCGCGTAATCATCCTCCTCCTCGGCACCAGCAGCAGCAGGAGCAGAAGCCAAAGAAGCATCAACAGTAGGTACAGCAGCACCAGAAGTTTGGCCATCCTCAAGAGGAACACGCTTCGCTCGTCCGAACTGATTTGGAAGGGGGCGTTGTTGTTGTCGTTGCAGAGGTGCGACAGGTGCAGCCGGTGGTGGTTGGGGAAGACGCGTGAGCAATTCATTAAACTTGTTATCCAGCTTTGTCTCGAACGACTTCTCCATGCCATCTATCTTCTCCATGGCCTCTTCAAATCTGTTTAGCACATCTCCCACCTGGCCACTCATCATTTGCTGAAATTTATCATGCAACTCCTTGTTCGGCATGTTCTCCCAGTCAATCTCGTCGGCTTGTGATCCTGCAATGGTTAGCAGCAATAGAAACACACAAGAATATGATCCTACAGACTACTAGAAAGTGGTGGTGGTGTGGTGTGGTGTCACAAATCCGTCAAGCAAATCTCAAATTCTTACCAGTTCTTACCCAGCAGCAGGTGGTGATCGGCAACCTTTGTAGTCAAAACTCTCAGAGCTTGGACAGAGCGATTGCCAGGTGGTGTCAAACGCACGATGTAGATGTATGTGGAGCTGGGAAGGCTTATGATATGGTAGCAAAAAGGGTCAGCAATAATCAATTCAGAGATGCAATGTTGAATAAACTCTCAACGACGGTACTGTGCTGGTCCTAGGCTAGACCGTGCTAGAGACGCGAGCCTAGAACACTAACAAAAATCACGGCGCTGCACGTAAACAAGGGAGGAGCACACTCTGAATAATTTTTTTTTGCACTTTTTTTTCCTCTTTTTTCCTCTTTTTTTTTTTTTTTAAAAAAACTGGAACTATTTTTCTTCTGCGGGTAGCACGAAAATTGGGGAATCCGACTTGTTCACGACTCGTAGTATCGCGTGATCTGGAACTCTAAAATAAAGGAATAAATACTGGACTCGGACTAGGACTGGTGGCAGAGATGAATATGGTGGAACTCGGACTGGTGATGGTATATGACGGTAGTATATGTGGGTTCGGATTGGTGGTGGTATATGGACTCGGATCGGTGGTGGTATCTGGACTCGGATCGGTGGTGGTATATGGTAGGGGCGATGATGATGGTGCGGCGGCGGCGTGACAACTTGTGAACAGAACTCGAAACTCTAAAGAACTAGACGCTAAGACCAGCAACTTGACACGACGATGCAACCGCAAATTCAACAAAGCAAAAACCCTAAAAAGATTATGCAAAGGCTCAGATTGGTTCGGATATGATGAACTAACCCTAATTTTTTTTTGGCTTTTTCCTGGACTGTAGGTATGAAGAACAGACTCGATCTAAACTACGAAAAACTGTAAATCTCATCGAGCAACCTGGGAATCTGATACCACTTGATAGAGGCGAGGGTGTCCCGATCTTTCGATGAGATGATAGCTATCGTTTTTGGTGGAGTAGACTTTGACGATCCGACTACGAACGTGCGAGGACGTCGCGCCTTAGCAATCGCTAAACCAACTCCGAGAGGTTATTGACCACGCCGGAGCACAATCAACCTGACCACGAGGGTCTATCTCCTGCAAGCAAACGAAGAACAAGCAAGAAACTAAGATTTGCAATCTGGATATTGCGAATATAAGATAAAAGCTTTATTGATCAAGGTGGGGTTCTGTGACGTCTTGGTCTGGTCGTTGAACACAAACGAAGTACGCGAAGTTGCAGCTATGGCGAACTTTTAATCTAAACAAAACCCCAAAGTCTAAACGGTGCCCTAAGGGCTGTATATATGGAGGAAGAGGGGGGGATTTCGTGGCCCTTGAAGGAGGGGTCCGAAACCAACCCTATCTCTTGTTTCCCCACACATACGGACTCTAAAAATAGCCTATACTCAAGTATTTCGAAATTACATGGGCCTGGCCCAATAATAAGGTGACGCAGCACCTATAATAGCCTCTGGACGAAATTTATGAAGTGGCATCTTGTATATTTCGTCCGAGGCTTCCTGCACTCCTTATGGTGGCTTCAAAGTCCTGAAATCATCACTTGTAACTCCGTTCTTGTTCCCCTTGCGCATGCCATCATCTCCATGCTTGAACTTGCTCCAAGGTTCCTCTTTCTTGTCCAAGCTAGGCCCTTCATTTGTAAGCAAAACAAATGTATCCAATTTAGGCAGCATCATATTCTCATGAACATTAGAATCATTACCAAGAAACGAAAGTACCTGATAATTTAATTGGCGTGCGCGAGCTCTAGTAATTGGTCCAGTATGTATAGCAGCAGGGGCTGTGGGTGTAACAATGGTATTGATGTCCTCATCAAAAATGTTAGTGACCGCAGGAGGCAAAGAGGAAGGCACGTCCTCGAATGAAAATAACGCCTCTTTGCACACAAAAGCATAGCAAACAGAATTGCTGAAATCTAGATCATCAATATCAGATTTGGTGGCAAGTAAGCATGCACTTTTCAATTTAATTTCAGAAGCAACACTAGATGGTTTATTATTAGGCTTCATTTGTTGCTCAAATTCTTTTGCCCCAATCTGATTTTCACTCTTATTTTTCTCCTGTTTTGCTTTACTAGCTCTATTAATATCATCTTTCAAAATAGAATCAGGAGTCATAGGAAGCAAAGTAATATGTTTATCCTTATGAACAAGAGTATACTGATTGTTTCTACCATGGTGTACAGAATTTTTATCAAATTGCCATGGTCTACCAAGTAATAATGAACATGCTTGCATGGGTACCACATCACAATCAACATAATCAGCATATGTAGAGATACTAAAATGCACACGAACAGTACGTGTTACCTTAACCTTGCCGCTGTTGTTGAACCATTGGATATAGTAAGGATGTGGATGTGGTCTTGTGGTGAGAGATAGCTTCTCCACCATCTCCATGCTAGCCAAGTTGTTGCAGCTCCCTCCATCTATGATGACGCGAACAGAACGTTCCTTCACAACTCCCTTTGTATGGAACAAATTATGCCTCTGATTTTGCTCAGCTTGTGTGACCTGCACACTCAAAACACGTTGAGCAACTAAACATTCATACCTGTCAGCGTCTTCAGGAGCCATGTATTGTGTCTCATGTTCAGAATCATCTCCACCATGTTCTTCACGTGTAATTAGAGCCAAAGTCTCGTCATCATAGTCACTAGCGGACTCGTACCCACCATCCTCAGTAGCAATCATCACACGCTTAGATGGGCATTCCCTAGCATAATGACCTCCACCCTTGCAACGACGACAAATAATATCATGTGTTTGCCCTGTTGATGCCATGGATGAAGAAGAGCTCTGTGCAGGCCTGGAAGGGGTGCTCTTCGCAGATAGTGGTGGTTGTGCCTGCTTTCTTGTATCACGGCTGGAGATGGTAGCTGACGGAGGTGCCGGTGCAGTAGAACGTGTGGAAGTAGAGGATGCACGCGGTGTCCATGATGAAGTTCGACCTGCAGAAAAGTTAGTCCGCGCCAATGCCTGTCGATCCTGCACTTCGTGGTTCAGCTTTGCAAGCAAGATGGAATAAACGAGTGATATTGTTATACTCCTTATACTCTAAAATGGTCTGAATCTCTTTATTTAAACCACCCATAAAACGTGCAAGCATAGCTTCATTCTCCTCAACAATACCACATCTAATCATGCCAGTTTGTAACTCCTGATAATATTCTTCTACAGAATTTTTTCCTTGTCTTAAACACTGCAATTTTTGAAGTAATTCACGTTGATAATATGGTGGAACCCAACGAGTACGCATAGCAGTTTTCAAAGCGGCCCAAGTGGCTGGAATAGGATATAATCTACAATGTTCAGACCACCAAACAAATGCAAAACTAGTGAAAGCACAAATAGCAGCAGCAACACGTCGTTCCTCGGGATATTGTAAACATGTAAAACGTTGTTCAGTTTCTAACTCCCAAGTAAGATATATATCAGGAATATATCTACCCTCGAATGGTGGAATATTCAATTTTAATTTAGGAAGATGGTCATGATCTCGTACCTGAAGTGGTGGTGCAGGCCTACCATTGCGATTATTTGCATGTGGACGACCTGGTGCTGGTGGTTGCACGTAGTTATGATTTTGATCAACCTCATCCTCATAATCGCCCGCGTAATCGTCCTCCTCCTTGGCACCAGCAGCAGCAGGAGCAGGAGCCAAAGAAGCATCAACAGTAGGTACAGCAGCACCAGAAGTTTGGCCATCCTCAAGAGGAACACGCTTCGCTCGTCCGAACTGATTTGGAAGGGGGCGTTGTTGTTGTCGTTGCAGAGGTGCGACAGGTGCAGCCGGTGGTGGTTGGGGAAGACGCGTGATCAATTCATTAAACTTGTTATCCAGCTTTGTCTGGAACGACTTCTCCATGCCATCTATCTTCTCCATGGCCTCTTCAAATCTGTTTAGCACATCTCCCACCTGGCCACTCATCATTTGCTGAAATTTATCATGCAACTCCTTGTTCGTCATGTTCTCCCAGTCAATCTCGTCGGCTTGCGATCCTGCCATGGTTAGCAGCAATAGAAACACACAAGAATATGATCCTACAGACTACTAGAAAGTGGTGGTGGTGTGGTGCGGTGTCACAAATCCGTCAAGCAAATCTCAAATTCTTACCAGTTCTTACCCAGCAGCAGGTGGTGATCGGCAACCTTTGTAGTCAAAACTCTCAGAGCTTGGACAGAGCGATTGCCAGGTGGTGTCAAACGCACGATGTAGATGTATGTGGAGCTGGGAAGGCTTATGATATGGTATGAAAAAGGGTCAGCAATAATCAATTCAGAGATGCAATGTTGAATAAACGTTCAACGACGGTTGATGAGGACATCAATACCATTGTTACACCCACAGCCCCTGCTTCTATACATACTGGACCAATTACTAGAGCTCGCGCACGTCAATTAAAATATCAGGTACTTTTGTTTCTTGGTAATGATTCTAAAGTTCATGAGAATATGATGCTGCCTAAATTGGATACATTTGTTTTGCTTACAAATGAAGGGCCTAGCTTGGACAAGAAAGAGGAACCTTGGAGCAAGTTCAAGCATGGAGATGATGGCATGCACAAGGGGAACAAGAACGGAGTTACAAGTGATGATTTCAGGACTTTGAAGCCACCATAATGAGTGCAGGAAGCCTTGGACGAAATATACAAGATGTCACTTCATAAATTTCGTCCAGAGGCTATTATAGGTGCTGCGTCACCTTATTATTGGGCCAGGCCCATGTAATTTCGAAATACTTGAGTATAGGCTGTTTTTAGAGTCCGTATGTGTGGGGAAACAAGAGATAGGGTTGGTTTCGGACCCCTCCTTCAAGGGCCACGAAATCCCCTCCTCTTCCTCCATATATACAGCCCTAAGGGCACCGTTTAGACTTTGGGTTTTGTTTAGATTAAAAGTTCGCCATAGCTGCAACTTCGCGTACTTCGTTTGTGTTCAACGACCAGACCAAGACGTCATAGAACCCCACCTTGATCAATAAAGCTTTCATCTTATATTCGCAATATCCAGATTGCAAATCTTAGTTTCTTGCTTGTTCTTCGTTTGCTTGCAGGAGATAGACCCTCGTGGTCAGGTTGATTGTGCTCCGGCGTGGTCAATAACCTCTCGGAGTTGGTTTAGCGATTGCTAAGGCGCGACGTCCTCGAACGTTCGTAGTCGGATCGTCAAAGTCTACTCCACCAAAAACGATAGCTATCATCTCATCGAAAGATCGGGACACCCTCGCCTCTATCACTATGCTTGCACGTTTCATGGGTGGATTAAATAGAGAGATTCAGACCATTCTAGAGTATAAGGAGTATAATAATATCACTAGTTTATTCCATCTTGCTTGTAAAGCTGAACGTGAAGTGCAGGATCGACAGGCATTGGCGCGAACTAATTTTTCTGCAGGTCGATCTTCATCATGGACACCGCGTGCCTCCTCTACTCCCACACGTCCTACTGTGGCACCACTGACTTCAGCCGCCAATTCCAATCGAGATACAAGAAAACAGGCACCACCACCACCATCTGCCAAGAGTACACCTTCTGGGCCTACCCAGAGCTCTTCTTCATCTATGGCATCAACAGGGCACACACATGATATTATTTGTCGTCGTTGTAAGGGAAGAGGTCATTATGCGAGAGAATGCCAATCTCCGCGTGTTATGATTGCTACTGAGGATGGTGGGTATGAGTCCGCTAGTGATTATGATGAGGAGACTTTGGCTCTTATTACAAGTGAAGAACACGGTGGAGATGATTCTGATCATGAGACGCAATACATGGCTCCTGAAGACGCTGACAGGTATGAATGTTTAGTTGCTCAACGTGTTTTGAGTGTGCAGGTCACACAAGCTGAGCAAAATCAGAGGCATAATTTGTTCCATACAAAGGGAGTTGTGAAGGAACGTTCTGTTCGCGTCATCATAGATGGAGGGAGCTGCAACAACTTGGCTAGCATGGGGATGGTGGAGAAGCTATCTCTCACCACAAGACCACATCCACATCCTTACTATATCCAATGGTTCAACAACAGCGGCAAGGTTAAGGTAACACGTACTGTTCGTGTGCATTTTAGTATCTCTACATATGCTGATTATGTTGATTGTGATGTGGTACCCATGCAAGCATGTTCATTATTACTTGGTAGACCATGGCAATTTGATAAAAATTCTGTACACCATGGTAGAAACAATCAGTATACTCTTGTTCATAAGGATAAACATATTACTTTGCTTCCTATGACTCCTGATTCTATTTTGAAAGATGATATTAATAGAGCTAGTAAAGCAAAGCAGGAGAAAAATAAGAGTGAAAATCAGATTGTGGCAAAAGAATTTGAGCAACAAATGAAGCCTAATAATAAACCATCTAGTGTTGCTTCTTAAATTAAATTGAAAAGTGCATGCTTACTTGCCACCAAATCTGATATTGATGAGCTAGATTTCAGCAATTCTGTTTGCTATGCTTTTGTGTGCAAAGAGGCGTTATTTTCATTCGAGGACGTGCCTTCCTCTTTGCCTCCTGCGGTCACTAACATTTTGCAGGAGTTCGCTGACGTCTTTCCACAAGACGTGCCACCGGGATTACCACCTATTCGCGGGATTGAGCATCAGATTGACTTAATTCCCGGTGCTTCGTTGCCAAACCGTGCGCCATACCGTACCAATCCAGAGGAGACGAAGGAGATTATGCGTCAAGTACAGGAGCTGCTCGACAAAGGTTATATACGCGAATCTCTTAGTCCTTGTGCTGTTCCTATTATACTAGTGCCAAAAAAGGATGGTACGTCGCGTATGTGTGTTGATTGTAGAGGCATTAATAATATTACTATTCGTTATCGTCATCCTATTCCTAGGCTAGATGATATGCTTGATGAATTGAGTGGCTCTACAATATTCTCCAAAGTTGATTAGCGTAGTGGATACCATCAAATTCGTATGAAATTGGGAGATGAATGGAAAACAGCATTTAAAACTAAGTTCGGTTTATATGAGTGGTTAGTCATGCCTTTTGGGTTAACTAATGCACCTAGTACTTTCATGAGATTAATGAACGAAGTTTTACGTGCTTTCATTGGACGATTTGTGGTAGTTTACTTTGATGATATATTGATTTATAGCAGATGTTTGGAGGAACATTTGGAACATTTACGTGTTGTTTTTATTGCTCTACGTGATGCACGTTTGTTTGGTAACCTTGGGAAGTGCACCTTTTGCACCGACCGAGTATCTTTTCTTGGCTATGTTGTTACTCCACAGGGAATTGAAGTTGATAAAGCCAAGATTGAAGCTATTGAGAGTTGGCCGTAGCCCAAAACGGTCACACAAGTGAGGAGTTTCCTTGGCCTCGCTGGTTTCTATAGGCGTTTTGTGAGAGATTTCAGCACCATTGCTGCACCTCTCAATGAGCTTACAAAGAAGGATGTGCCTTTTGTTTGGGGTACGTCACAGGAAGAAGCCTTCACGGTATTGAAAGATAAGTTGACACATGCTCCTTTACTCCAACTTCCTGATTTTAATAAGAATTTTGAGCTTGAATGTGATGCTAGTGGAATTGGATTAGGAGGTGTTTTATTACAAGATGGCAAACCTGTTGCATACTTTTCTGAAAAATTGAGTGGGCCTAGTCTGAACTATTCTACTTATGATAAAGAATTATATGCTCTTGTTCGGACCTTAGAAACATGGCAACATTATTTATGGCCCAAAGAATTTGTTATACATTCTGATCATGAATCTTTGAAACACATTAAAAGTCAAGCAAAACTGAACCGTAGACATGCTAAATGGGTTGAATTTATTGAGACTTTCCCTTATGTCATTAAACACAAGAAGGGTAAAGAAAATGTTATTGCTGATGCATTGTCTCGTCATTATACTATGCTTTCACAACTTGACTTTAAAATATTTGGTTTGGAGACCATCAAAGATCAATATGTGCATGATGCTGAATTTAAAGATGTATTGCAGAATTGTAAGGAAGGGAGAACATGGAACAAGTTCGTCGTTAACGATGGATTTGTGTTTCGTGCTAACAAGCTATGCATTCCAGCTAGCTCCGTTCGTCTTTTGTTGTTGCAGGAGGCGCATGGAGGAGGATTAATGGGACACTTTGGCGTGAAGAAGACGGAGGATATACTTGCTACACATTTCTTTTGGCCAAAGATGAGACGGGATGTTGAGCGCTTTGTTGCTCGCTGCACTACATGTCAAAAAGCTAAGTCACGACTCAATCCTCATGGTTTATATATGCCTTTGCCTGTACCTAGTGTTCCTTGGGAGGATATATCTATGGACTTTGTTTTAGGTTTACCTCGAACAAAGAAGGGGAGGGATAGCATATTTGTTGTCGTGGATAGGTTCTCGAAAATGGCACACTTTATACCATGTCATAAAAGCGATGATGCTGTTAATGTTGCTGATTTGTTCTTTCGTGAAATTATACGCTTGCATGGTGTGCCAAATACTATTGTTTCAGATCGTGATACTAAATTTCTTAGCCACTTTTGGAGATGTTTATGGGCTAAGTTGGGGACTAAACTGCTTTTTAGTACTACATGTCACCCCCAAACTGATGGACAAACTGAAGTAGTCAATAGAACATTGTCTACTATGCTTAGGGCTGTTTTGAAGAATAACAAGAAAATGTGGGAAGAATGCTTGCCTCATATTGAAGGAGGGGTCCGAAACCAACCCTATCTCTTGTTTCCCCACACATACGGACTCTAAAAACAGCCTATACTCAAGTATTTCGAAATTACATGGGCCTGGCCCAATAATAAGGTGACGCAGCACCTATAATAGCCTCTGGACGAAATTTATGAAGTGACATCTTGTATATTTCATCCAAGGCTTCCTGCACTCATTATGGTGGCTTCAAAGTCCTGAAATCATCACTTGTAACTCCGTTCTTGTTCCCCTTGTGCATGCCATCATCTCCATGCTTGAACTTGCTCCAAGGTTCCTCTTTCTTGTCCAAGCTAGGCCCTTCATTTGTAAGCAAAACAAATGTATCCAATTTAGGCAGCATCATATTCTCATGAACTTTAGAATCATTACCAAGAAACGAAAGTACCTGATATTTTAATTGGCGTGCGCGAGCTCTAGTAATTGGTCCAGTATGTATAGAAGCAGGGGCTGTGGGTGTAACAATGGTATTGATGTCCTCATCATTTTCTGTTAATTAACAAGGCAACCTTTTCTTTGTTACTACTAGTGAATTTGAGATCATTCGTGGCAGACATAAAACATATCACTTCAACCCAATTATCACAGCAACTATTTAAAAAGAAACTAGCAAGATGCCCGTGCATTGCACGGAACATCAAGATGCATTTGTATGAGTAGTTTATCTTGTGGGAGAAAAGGATGAACGAGGGAAGGCCTTATTTGCAAATGTGGAGAGGGGTGTGGGTATCTTTTTGCAAAATTGCCATAGTTTCCTTCCTATCCATCAAATATAAATCGGACGGCCTATATTGCAGGATGGCAGGCGCATCATCATCACCAACTCTGTTTTTTTATAAGAGTAGGGATGTATTTCTTGCATCATCCACAACGAACATCTGGTGGACTAGTTAGCGCCGGATGCTCGCAACGCGATGACCTGAGTTCGAATTCTGTCTTAATAAAACTTTAGATTTTTATATTTTTTAATATATACTTCTTTCGCTACTATACTGACAGTGGAACCCACAGAGTACTTAGAATACAAGATTAAGGATGGATTTGTTTCTTTTTAATTTTCTGTACGAATCTGTAGCCACCCTGCAAGTCATGTACACTGTACATGCAATTAACTTTTTATAAAGGGAGAATCATACACGCAATTAACTCAAATGGATTGGATGTGACTCTATTATTTCCAGCATAAGAGCATCTCCTACGGCAACCGGCAAATTTTGTCCCGCTTCCTTCCGCGGAGGACGACATCCAACGCCAACGGCATGCATTTTCACAACTCTAACCAACCAGAGGAAATTCGTGCAAACACGGACCGATTTCATATAAGCATGAAGGATTTCGTATAAAAAGCCGGATCTTCATATAAACATGATGGATTTCATTACATTTACATGAACTAAGCGGTGCTAATCCGGCTCTCGTGGTATAATTAATACCTAATCTAAATGGCCGCCCGTGGATCCCTTTGTTTTCCTCATGTCCGGCAGACACTTGCGGGGTCGACGAAGGTCCTCGCAAGAGAAGAAGCAACCAAGAGACCACTTGTATACGCAGTCGTCGCCTCGGCGGTGGCCTTCATGGGACCCAAGCGGCGGTGGCCTCCCATGTTCTACTTCTCCTCGATGATGGCGGCGGACACGGAGAAGCTGGCCACCGACTCGTCGCTCTCCGCGCACCCGGCTTCTGTCTCTGCCTGCATGGCGCTGCCGCAGGCACGAGAGGCGCGGCCACAGACACGGGAGGCGCGACCACCGTAGACACGGGAGGCGCGGCCGCAGACACTGGTGGCGTGGTACGACGCGGCAGCGACGATGCCCGTGCCGTCGTGCCGCCGTGGACCAACTCGCCACTCCTCATCGAGCTGAACTAGAGCGGCGAGTTGCTGAACCACGCGCCGGCTTGGGGCGGCAACTGGCTCCGTCGAGCCAGGCGAGGTAGGTGAAGCACCGAGCGGCCTTGCTCGTATCCGGAGGGCTCGGCTGGCCACCCAGTCGGGTAGTATGCCGGAGAACGGCTCCCCGAAAGCCATCGGAAGAGCGGAGAAAATGGTGAAGGAGGAGATGGGGGAGCGGCGGAAGGGTGCGATTCTTACTCGCTGTCTGGCCTCGTTTAAATAGAGGGCGGATGGTAGGAGCTTGCCGACGTCTGGCCTTGTTTAAAGTAAGGGAGGACGGGAGGAGCTCGACCGGCATTGCGTTTAGTTCCGGCCCGCTCATGAACATACGTGTGGCCGGGGTAGGTTTCTCGGTTTGCATGCGGGTTTAACGGAGGCGTTTGATGGAGGCGAGGAGGCGTGTTCAGTCGGGCGTGCAGCGAGCGGCGCAGTACTATTCGATTTGACAGCTACTAGTAAACCAGGACGGTAAAAATATATTGAGTAAACCAGGACAGTTCCCGATACGGCTTTAATGCAGACGAGGGAGAGGGTAGCGGTTCCCGAAATGTTGAACAGCCAATGATGCATCCTCCTTTAATTAGCATGCTGAGGGAAAAGAGGCAGCACGATGTGAATGCAACGCAGTTTGCACTCATATAAAGGCGCCCCTCCATTCCAATGCATCTACCACATCATACGCACCTAAGCACCTACACTGCACCTAAGCACCTACACTAAGCGCAAAAGTGCTCACTCCAGACCCATGGCGGCGATGCGCGTGAGCGGCCAGCGGCTGTGCCAGATGGTCCACGACGCCGGCCTGCGGCATGGCATCGAGGATTGTCTCCAGAGGGTGTTGGCGACCGGTTGGTTCATGGCCATCGTCGACGCCATCTATGACTCTCAGTTGGACAAGATGATCGTTGCCACCATCAACAAGTTCACCGTCGTCAAGAAGCTCGTGGACCACATCGCCGTACTCCTCCAGCCCGTGCGCCCGGGCTCCTCATTGCCTGCCACCCTAATCGGCCTCCATGGCGAGAACCTCTTTCAAGCACTGGTGGCCCTGCGACTACCCGCCGACACAACGAAGAATGTCCACCTGGAGGTCGCGCTCGCCGCAAGGCGCCTCGCCCTGCAAGAATTCATCGACCTACACATCCATGTGTACGAGGAAGTCGTGTACATAGGTATATACAAGGCCGGTGAGGACGCTACGACGTTGGCCTTCGTCAACCGGCTGGAAGCCTTGGACGCCTTTGTTGAGAAGCACCTTGACCTCACCACAAAAGTCGCCGCTCCTAAGCCGCCGGTCGATGGCCCGGTGCATTGAGTCGAGGAGGAGGAGGTCATACGTTGATGGATGCATCTTTCTTCTTGCCTCCTGTAACCACCACTGCGATCGCATCATCGTGGCCTTAATTCTTATTGTGCTATTGCATTCTTGTTCCAGTCAATAAAGACATGTGCGATCCCTTTGCTCACATTTGGAGGCAATTATATGCATCACTGTAATTAGTACTCCATCCGTCAATTTATAAGTTGTGCTTACCTTTTCCATCAACTTCGTAATTTACGTTCGATGCTTGACCTGACCTACGAACTACTCCTAAATTCAAAAACTGAGATCGAACTTATAAATTCAAAACTACTCGTGCAACACGCCTGTCACGTTCGCAAGTTCAAAATGAGAAACTAGAACACGTACATGAAGCATGTCTCTTCCTCGTCGCATACCACACTGTCGTTCCGCCCCCCCAGTCAACGCGCATTGGCTAGGCTTTATATCACTACAACATGTGGGACCGCATGTGACCAAACCGATGATGCACCAACCTAGCTACTATCCTGCTTATTATCTGGCGGGAAAAGCCCCGCCCTAGTGATAGAGGCGAGGGTGTCCCGATCTTTCGATGAGATGATAGCTATCGTTTTTGGTGGAGTAGACTTTGACGATCCGACTACGAACGTGCGAGGACGTCGCGCCTTAGCAATCGCTAAACCAACTCCGAGAGGTTATTGACCACGCCGGAGCACAATCAACCTGACCACGAGGGTCTATCTCCTGCAAGCAAACGAAGAACAAGCAAGAAACTAAGATTTGCAATCTGGATATTGCGAATATAAGATGAAAGCTTTATTGATCAAGGTGGGGTTCTGTGACGTCTTGGTCTGGTCGTTGAACACAAACGAAGTACGCGAAGTTGCAGCTATGGCGAACTTCTAATCTAAACAAAACCCAAAGTCTAAACGGTGCCCTAAGGGCTGTATATATGGAGGAAGAGGAGGGGATTTCGTGGCCCTTGAAGGAGGGGTCCGAAACCAACCCTATCTCTTGTTTCCCCACACATACGGACTCTAAAAACACCCTATACTCAAGTATTTCGAAATTACATGGGCCTGGCCCAATAATAAGGTGACGCAGCACCTATAATAGCCTCTGGACAAAATTTATGAAGTGACATCTTGTATATTTCGTCCAAGGCTTCCTGCACTCATTATGGTGGCTTCAAAGTCCTGAAATCATCACTTGTAACTCCGTTCTTGTTCCCCTTGTGCATGCCATCATCTCCATGCTTGAACTTGCTCCAAGGTTCCTCTTTCTTGTCCAAGCTAGGCCCTTCATTTGTAAGCAAAACAAATGTATCCAATTTAGGCAGCATCATATTCTGATGAACTTTAGAATCATTACCAAGAAACGAAAGTACTTGATATTTTAATTGGCGTGCGCGAGCTCTAGTAATTGGTCCAGTATGTATAGAAGCAGGGGTTGTGGGTGTAACAATGGTATTGATGTCCTCATCAATGGAGAAGATAGATGGCATGGAGAAGTCGTTCGAGACAAAGCTGGATAACAAGTTTAATGAATTGCTCACGCGTCTTCCCCAACCACCACCGGCTGCACCTGTCGCACCTCTGCAACGACAACAACAACGCCCCCTTCCAAATCAGTTCGGACGAGCGAAGCGTGTTCCTCTTGAGGATGGCCAAACTTCTGGTGCTGCTGTACCTACTGTTGATGCTTCTTTGGCTCCTGCTCCTGCTGCTGCTGGTGCCGAGGAGGAGGATGATTACGCGGGCGATTATGAGGATGAGGTTGATCAAAATCATAACTACGTGCAACCACCAGCACCAGGTCGTCCACATGCAAATAATCGCAATGGTAGGCCTGCACCACCACTTCAGGTACGAGATCATGACCATCTTCCTAAATTAAAATTGAATATTCCACAATTCGAGGGTAGATATGTTCCTGATATATATCTTACTTGGGAGTTTGAAACTGAACAACGTTTTACATGTTTACAATATCCCGAGGAACGACGTGTTGCTGCTGCTGTTTGTGCTTTCACTAGTTTTGCATGTGTATGGTGGTCTGAACATTGTAGATTATATCCTATTCCAGCTACGTGGGCTGCTTTGAAAACTGCTATGCGTACTCGTTGGGTTCCACCATATTATCAACGTGAATTACTTCAAAAATTGCAGCGCTTAAGACAAGGAAAAAATTCTGTAGAAGAATATTATCAGGAATTACAAACTGGCATGATTAGATGTGGTATTGTTGAGGAGAATGAAGCTATGCTTGCAAGTTTCATGGGTGGATTAAATAGAGAGATTCAGACCATTCTAGAGTATAAGGAGTATAATAGTATCACTCGTTTATTCCATCTTGCTTGTAAAGCTGAACGTGAAGTGCAGGATCGACATGCATTGGCGCGAACTAATTTTTCTGCAGGTCGATCTTCATCATGGACACCGCGTGCCTCCTCTACTCCCACACGTCCTACTGCGGCACCACTGACTTCAGCCGCCAATTCCAATCGAGATACAAGAAAACAGGCACCACCACCACCATCTGCCAAGAGTACACCTTCTGGGCCTGCCCAGAGCTCTTCTTCATCTATGGCATCAACAGGGCACACACATGATATTATTTGTCGTCGTTGTAAGGGAAGAGGTCATTATGCGAGAGAATGCCAATCTCCGCGTGTTATGATTGCTACTGAGGATGGTGGGTATGAGTCCGCTAGTGATTATGATGAGGAGACTTTGGCTCTTATTACAAGTGAAGAACACGGTGGAGATGATTCTGATCATGAGACGCAATACATGGCTCCTGAAGACGCTGACAGGTATGAATGTTTAGTTGCTCAACGTGTTTTGAGTGTGCAGGTCACACAAGCTGAGCAAAATTAGAGGTATAATTTGTTCCATACAAAGGGAGTTGTGAAGGAACGTTCTGTTCGCGTCATCATAGATGGAGGGAGCTGCAACAACTTGGCTAGCATGGAGATGGTGGAGAAGCTATCTCTCACCACAAGACCACATCCACATCCTTACTATATCCAATGGTTCAACAACAGCGGCAAGGTTAAGGTAACACGTACTGTTCGTGTGCATTTTAGTATCTCTACATATGCTGATTATGTTGATTGTGATGTGGTACCCATGCAAGCATGTTCATTATTACTTGGTAGACCATGGCAATTTGATAAAAATTCTGTACACCATGGTAGAAACAATCAGTATACTCTTGTTCATAAGGATAAACATATTACTTTGCTTCCTATGACTCCTGATTCTATTTTGAAAGATGATATTAATAGAGCTAGTAAAGCAAAACAGGAGAAAAATAAGAGTGAAAATCAGATTGGGGCAAAAGAATTTGAGCAACAAATGAAGCCTAATAATAAACCATCTAGTGTTGCTTCTGAAATTAAATTGAAAAGTGCATGCTTACTTGCCACCAAATCTGATATTGATGATCTAGATTTCAGCAATTCTGTTTGCTATGCTTTTGTGTGCAAAGAGGCGTTATTTTCATTCGAGGACGTGCCTTCCTCTTTGCCTCCTGCGGTCACTAACATTTTTGATGAGGACATCAATACCATTGTTACACCCACAGCCCCTGCTGCTATACATACTGGACCAATTACTAGAGCTCGCGCACGCCAATTAAATTATCAGGTACTTTCGTTTCTTGGTAATGATTCTAATGTTCATGAGAATATGATGCTGCCTAAATTGGATACATTTGTTTTGCTTACAAATGAAGGGCCTAGCTTGGACAAGAAAGAGGAACCTTGGAGCAAGTTCAAGCATGGAGATGATGGCATGCGCAAGGGGAACAAGAACGGAGTTACAAGTGATGATTTCAGGACTTTGAAGCCACCATAAGGAGTGCAGGAAGCCTCGGACGAAATATACAAGATGCCACTTCATAAATTTCGTCCAGAGGCTATTATAGGTGCTGCGTCACCTTATTATTGGGCCAGGCCCATGTAATTTCGAAATACTTGAGTATAGGCTATTTTTAGAGTCCGTATGTGTGGGGAAACAAGAGATAGGGTTGGTTTCGGACCCCTCCTTCAAGGGCCACGAAATCCCCCCCTCTTCCTCCATATATACAGCCCTTAGGGCACCGTTTAGACTTTGGGGTTTTGTTTAGATTAAAAGTTCGCCATAGCTGCAACTTCGCGTACTTCGTTTGTGTTCAACGACCAGACCAAGACGTCACAGAACCCCACCTTGATCAATAAAGCTTTTATCTTATATTCGCAATATCCAGATTGCAAATCTTAGTTTCTTGCTTGTTCTTCGTTTGCTTGCAGGAGATAGACCCTCGTGGTCAGGTTGATTGTGCTCCGGCGTGGTCAATAACCTCTCGGAGTTGGTTTAGCGATTGCTAAGGCGCGACGTCCTCGCACGTTCGTAGTCGGATCGTCAAAGTCTACTCCACCAAAAACGATAGCTATCATCTCATCGAAAGATCGGGACACCCTCGCCTCTATCAAGTGGTATCAGATTCCCAGGTTGCTCGATGAGATTTACAGTTTTTCGTAGTTTAGATCGAGTCTGTTCTTCATACCTACAGTCCAGGAAAAAGCCAAAAAAAAATTAGGGTTAGTTCATCATATCCGAACCAATCTGAGCCTTTGCATAATCTTTTTAGGGTTTTTGCTTTGTTGAATTTGCGGTTGCATCGTCGTGTCAAGTTGCTGGTCTTAGCGTCTAGTTCTTTAGAGTTTCGAGTTCTGTTCACAAGTTGTCACGCCGCCGCCGCACCATCATCATCGCCCCTACCATATACCACCACCGATCCGAGTCCAGATACCACCACCGATCCGAGTCCATATACCACCACCAATCCGAACCCACATATACTACCGTCATATACCATCACCAGTCCGAGTTCCACCATATTCATCTCTGCCACCAGTCCTAGTCCGAGTCCAGTATTTATTCCTTTATTTTAGAGTTCCAGATCACGCGATACTACGAGTCGTGAACAAGTCGGATTCCCCAATTTTCGTGCTACCCGCAGAAGAAAAATAGTTCCAGTTTTTTTAAAAAAAAAAAAAAAGAGGAAAAAAGAGGAAAAAAAAGTGCAAAAAAAAATTATTCAGAGTGTGCTCCTCCCTTGTTTACGTGCAGCGCCGTGATTTTTGTTAGTGTTCTAGGCTCGCGTCTCTAGCACGGTCTAGCCTAGGACCAGCACAGTACCGTCGTTGAGAGTTTATTCAACATTGCATCTCTGAATTGATTATTGCTGACCCTTTTTGCTACCATATCATAAGCCTTCCCAGCTCCACATACATCTACATCGTGCGTTTGACACCACCTGGCAATCGCTCTGTCCAAGCTCTGAGAGTTTTGACTACAAAGGTTGCCGATCACCACCTGCTGCTGGGTAAGAACTGGTAAGAATTTGAGATTTGCTTGACGGATTTGTGACACCACACCACACCACCACCACTTTCTAGTAGTCTGTAGGATCATATTCTTGTGTGTTTCTATTGCTGCTAACCATTGCAGGATCACAAGCCGACGAGATTGACTGGGAGAACATGCCGAACAAGGAGTTGCATGATAAATTTCAGCAAATGATGAGTGGCCAGGTGGGAGATGTGCTAAACAGATTTGAAGAGGCCATGGAGAAGATAGATGGCATGGAGAAGTCGTTCGAGACAAAGCTGGATAACAAGTTTAATGAATTGCTCACGCGTCTTCCCCAACCACCACCGGCTGCACCTGTCGCACCTCTGCAACGACAACAACAACGCCCCCTTCCAAATCAGTTCGGACGAGCGAAGCGTGTTCCTCTTGAGGATGGCCAAACTTCTGGTGCTGCTGTACCTACTGTTGATGCTTCTTTGGCTTCTGCTCCTGCTGCTGCTGGTGCCGAGGAGGAGGATGATTACGCGGGCGATTATGAGGATGAGGTTGATCAAAATCATAACTACGTGCAACCACCAGCACCAGGTCGTCCACATGCAAATAATCGCAATGGTAGGTCTGCACCACCACTTCAGGTACGAGATCATGACCATCTTCCTAAATTAAAATTGAATATTCCACCATTCGAGGGTAGATATGTTCATGATATATATCTTACTTGGGAGTTAGAAACTGAACAACGTTTTACATGTTTACAATATCCCGAGGAACGACGTGTTGCTGCTGCTGTTTGTGCTTTCACTAGTTTTGCATGTGTATGGTGGTCTGAACATTGTAGATTATATCCTATTCCAGCTACGTGGGCTGCTTTGAAAACTGCTATGCGTACTCGTTGGGTTCCACCATATTATCAACGTGAATTACTTCAAAAATTGCAGCGCTTAAGACAAGGAAAAAATTCTGTAGAAGAATATTATCAGGAATTACAAACTGGCATGATTAGATGTGGTATTGTTGAGGAGAATGAAGCTATGCTTGCACGTTTCATGGGTGGATTAAATAGAGAGATTCAGACCATTCTAGAGTATAAGGAGTATAATAATATCACTCGTTTATTCCATCTTGCTTGTAAAGCTGAACGTGAAGTGCAGGATTGATAGAGGCGAGGGTGTCCCGATCTTTCGATGAGGTGATAGCTATCGTTTTTGGTGGAGTAGACTTTGACGATCCGACTACGAACGTGCGAGGACGTCGTGCCTTAGCAATCGCTAAACCAACTCCGAGAGGTTATTGACCACGCCGGAGCACAATCAACCTGACCACGAGGGTCTATCTCCTGCAAGCAAACGAAGAACAAGCAAGAAACTAAGATTTGCAATCTGGATATTGCGAATATAAGATGAAAGCTTTATTGATCAAGGTGGGGTTCTGTGACGTCTTAGTCTGGTCGTTGAACACAAACGAAGTACGCGAAGTTGCAGCTATGGCGAACTTTTAATCTAAACAAAACCCAAAGTCTAAACGATGCCCTAAGGGCTGTATATATGGAGGAAGAGGGGGGGATTTCGTGGCCCTTGAAGGAGGGGTCCGAAACCAACCCTATCTCTTGTTTCCCCACACATACGGACTCTAAAAATAGCCTATACTCAAGTATTTCGAAATTACATGGGCCTGGCCCAATAATAAGGTGACGCAGCACCTATAATAGCCTCTGGACGAAATTTATGAAGTGGCATCTTGTATATTTCGTCCAAGGCTTCCTGCACTCCTTATGGTGGCTTCAAAGTCCTGAAATCATCACTTGTAACTCCGTTCTTGTTCCCCTTGCGCATGCCATCATCTCCATGCTTGAACTTGCTCCAAGGTTCCTCTTTCTTGTCCAAGCTAGGCCCTTCATTTGTAAGCAAAACAAATGTATCCAATTTAGGCAGCATCATATTCTCATGAACTTTAGAATCATTACCAAGAAGCGAAAGTACCTGATAATTTAATTGGCGTGCGCGAGCTCTAGTAATTGGTCCAGTATGTATAGAAGCAGGGGCTGTGGGTGTAACAATGGTATTGATGTCCTCATCATCCTCCCCTTCTTGAAATGAAGTCGTCCTCGACGGAAGCTCATCTTCCTCACCCAAATAAGGCTTCAGATCTGCAATGTTAAAAGTGGGACTAACCCCAAAATCTGCAGGCAGCTCAAGTTTATATGCGTTCTCATTTATTTTCTCTAACACCTTAAAAGGACCATCAGCACGTGGCATTAGCTTTGATTTGCGCAAATCAGGAAATCTATCCTTACGCAAATGTAACCAAACAAGATCTCCAGGTGCAAACACAACATGTTTTCTACCCTTATCTCCAGCAAGTTTATATTTAGCATTCATACGCTCAATGTTCTCCTTAGTTAACTCATGCATTTTTAAGATCAATTCAGCACGTTGTTTAGCATGAAAATTAATCTTCTCCGAAGATGGAAGAGGCAACAAATCAATTGGTGCACGAGGAAGGAAACCATACACAATTTCAAAAGGACACATCTTAGTAGTAGAATGCAATGAACGATTATAAGCAAATTCAATATGAGGCAAGCATTCTTCCCACATTTTCTTGTTATTCTTCAAAACAGCCCTAAGCATAGTAGACAATGTTCTATTGACTACTTCAGTTTGTCCATCAGTTTGGGGGTGACATGTAGTACTAAAAAGCAGTTTAGTCCCCAACTTAACCCATAAACATCTCCAAAAGTGGCTAAGAAATTTCGTATCACGATCTGAAACAATAGTATTTGGCACACCATGCAAGCGTATAATTTCACGAAAGAACAAATCAGCAACATTAACAGCATCATCGCTTTTATGACATGGTATAAAGTGTGCCATTTTCGAGAACCTATCCACGACAACAAATATGCTATCCCTCCCCTTCTTTGTTCGAGGTAAACCTAAAACAAAGTCCATAGATATATCCTCCCAAGGAACACTAGGTACAGGCAAAGGCATATATAAACCATGAGGATTGAGTCGTGACTTAGCTTTTTGACATGTAGTGCAGCGAGCAACAAAACGCTCAACATCCCGTCTCATCTTTGGCCAAAAGAAATGTGTAGCAAGTATATCCTCCGTCTTCTTCACGCCAAAGTGTCCCATTAATCCTCCTCCATGCGCCTCCTACAACAACAAAAGACGAACGGAGCTAGCTGGAATGCATAGCTTGTTAGCACGAAACACAAATCCATCGTTAACGACGAACTTGTTCCATGTTCTCCCTTCCTTACAATTCTGCAATACATCTTTAAATTCAGCATCATGCACATATTGATCTTTGATGGTCTCCAAACCAAATATTTTAAAGTCAAGTTGTGAAAGCATAGTATAATGACGAGACAATGCATCAGCAATAACATTTTCTTTACCCTTCTTGTGTTTAATGACATAAGGGAAAGTCTCAATAAATTCAACCCATTTAGCATGTCTACGGTTCAGTTTTGCTTGACTTTTAATGTGTTTCAAAGATTCATGATCAGAATGTATAACAAATTCTTTGGGCCATAAATAATGTTGCCATGTTTCTAAGGTCCGAACAAGAGCATATAATTCTTTATCATAAGTAGAATAGTTCAGACTAGGCCCACTCAATTTTTCAGAAAAGTATGCAACAGGTTTGCCATCTTGTAATAAAACACCTCCTAATCCAATTCCACTAGCATCACATTCAAGCTCAAAATTCTTATTAAAATCAGGAAGTTGGAGTAAAGGAGCATGTGTCAACTTATCTTTCAATACCGTGAAGGCTTCTTCCTGTGACGTACCCCAAACAAAAGGCACATCCTTCTTTGTAAGCTCATTGAGAGGTGCAGCAATGGTGCTGAAATCTCTCACAAAACGCCTATAGAAACCAGCGAGGCCAAGGAAACTCCTCACTTGTGTGACCGTTTTGGGCTACGGCCAACTCTCAATAGCTTCAATCTTGGCTTTATCAACTTCAATTCCCTGTGGAGTAACAACATAGCCAAGAAAAGATACTCGGTCGGTGCAAAAGGTGCACTTCCCAAGGTTACCAAACAAACGTGCATCACGTAGAGCAATAAAAACAACACGTAAATGTTCCAAATGTTCCTCCAAACATCTGCTATAAATCAATATATCATCAAAGTAAACTACCACAAATCGTCCAATGAAAGCACGTAAAACTTCGTTCATTAATCTCATGAAAGTACTAGGTGCATTAGTTAACCCAAAAGGCATGACTAACCACTCATATAAACCGAACTTAGTTTTAAATGCTGTTTTCCATTCATCTCCCAATTTCATACGAATTTGATGGTATCCACTACGCTAATCAACTTTGGAGAATATTGTAGAGCCACTCAATTCATCAAGCATATCATCTAGCCTAGGAATAGGATGACGATAACGAATAGTAATATTATTAATGCCTCTACAATCAACACACATACGCGACGTACCATCCTTTTTTGGCACTAGTATAATAGGAACAGCACAAGGACTAAGAGATTCGCGTATATAACCTTTGTCGAGCAGCTCCTGTACTTGACGCATAATCTCCTTCGTCTCCTCTGGATTGGTACGGTATGGCGCACGGTTTGGCAACGAAGCACCGGGAATTAAGTCAATCTGATGCTCAATCCCGCGAATAGGTGGTAATCCCGGTGGCACGTCTTGTGGAAAGACGTCAGCGAACTCCTGCAAAATGTTAGTGACCGCAGGAGGCAAAGAGGAAGGCACGTCCTCGAATGAAAATAACGCCTCTTTGCACACCAAAGCATAGCAAACAGAATTGCTGAAATCTAGCTCATCAATATCAGATTTGGTGGCAAGTAAGCATGCACTTTTCAATTTAATTTCAGAAGCAACACTAGATGGTTTATTATTAGGCTTCATTTGTTGCTCAAATTCTTTTGCCACAATCTGATTTTCACTCTTATTTTTCTTCTGCTTTGCTTTACTAGCTCTATTAATATCATCTTTCAAAATAGAATCAGGAGTCATAGGAAGCAAAGTAATATGTTTATCCTTATGAACAAGAGTATACTGATTGTTTCTACCATGGTGTACAGAATTTTTATCAAATTGCCATGGTCTACCAAGTAATAATGAACATGCTTGCATGGGTACCACATCACAATCAACATAATCAGCATATGTAGAGATACTAAAATGCACACGAACAGTACGTGTTACCTTAACCTTGCCGCTGTTGTTGAACCATTGGATATAGTAAGGATGTGGATGTGGTCTTGTGGTGAGAGATAGCTTCTCCACCATCCCCATGCTAGCCAAGTTGTTGCAGCTCCCTCCATCTATGATGACGCGAACAGAACGTTCCTTCACAACTCCCTTTGTATGGAACAAATTATGCCTCTGATTTTGCTCAGCTTGTGTGACCTGCACACTCAAAACACGTTGAGCAACTAAACATTCATACCTGTCAGCGTCTTCAGGAGCCATGTATTGCGTCTCATGATCAGAATCATCTCCACCGTGTTCTTCACTTGTAATAAGAGCCAAAGTCTCCTCATCATAATCACTAGCGGACTCATACCCACCATCCTCAGTAGCAATCATAACACGCGGAGATTGGCATTCTCTGGCATAATGACCTCTTCCCTTACAACGACGACAAATAATATCATGTGTGTGCCCTGTTGATGCCATAGATGAAGAAGAGCTCTGGGCAGGCCCAGAAGGTGTACTCTTGGCAGATGGTGGTGGTGGTTCCTGTTTTCTTGTATCTCGGTTGGAATTGGCGGCTGAAGTCAGTGGTGCCGCAGTAGGACGTGTGGGAGTAGAGGAGGCACGCGGTGTCCATGATGAAGATCGACCTGCAGAAAAATTAGTTCGCGCCAATGCCTGTCGATCCTGCACTTCACGTTCAGCTTTACAAGCAAGATGGAATAAACGAGTGATATTATTATACTCCTTATACTCTAGAATGGTCTGAATCTCTCTATTTAATCCACCCATGAAACGTGCAAGCATAGCTTCATTCTCCTCAACAATACCACATCTAATCATGCCAGTTTGTAATTCCTGATAATATTCTTCTACATAATTTTTTCCTTGTCTTAAGCGCTGCAATTTTTGAAGTAATTCACGTTGATAATATGGTGGAACCCAACAAGTACGCATAGCAGTTTTCAAAGCAGCCCACGTAGCTGGAATAGGATATAATCTACAATGTTCAGACCACCATACACATGCAAAACTAGTGAAAGCACAAACAGCAGCAGCAACACGTCGTTCCTCGGGATATTGTAAACATGTAAAACGTTGTTCAGTTTCTAACTCCCAAGTAAGATATATATCAGGAACATATCTACCCTCGAATGGTGGAATATTCCATTTCAATTTAGGAAGATGGTCATGATCTCGTACCTGAAGTGGTGGTGCAGACCTACCATTGCGATTATTTGCATGTGGACGACCTGGTGCTGGTGGTTGCACATAGTTATGATTTTGATCAACCTCATCCTCATAATCGCCCGCGTAATCATCCTCCTCCTCGGCACCAGCAGCAGCAGGAGCAGGAGCCAAAGAAGCATCAACAGTAGGTACAGCAGCACCAGAAGTTTGGCCATCCTCAAGAGGAACACGCTTCGCTCGTCCGAACTGATTTGGAAGGGGGCGTTGTTGTTGTCGTTGCAGAGGTGCGACAGGTGCAGCCGGTGGTGGTTGGGGAAGACGCGTGAGCAATTCATTAAACTTGTTATCCAGCTTTGTCTCGAACGACTTCTCCATGCCATCTATCTTCTCCATGGCCTCTTCAAATCTGTTTAGCACATCTCCCACCTGGCCACTCATCATTTGCTGAAATTTATCATGCAACTCCTTGTTCGTCATGTTCTCCCAGTCAATCTCGTCGGCTTGTGATCGTGCCATGGTTAGCAGCAATAGAAACACACAAGAATATGATCCTACAGACTACTAGAAAGTGGTGGTGGTGTGGTGTGGTGTCACAAATCCGTCAAGCAAATCTCAAATTCTTACCAGTTCTTACCCAGCAGCAGGTGGTGATCGGCAACCTTTGTAGTCAAAACTCTCAGAGCTTGGACAGAGCGATTGCAAGGTGGTGTCAAACGCACGATGTAGATGTATGTGGAGCTGGGAAGGCTTATGATATGGTAGCAAAAAGGGTCAGCAATAATCAATTCAGAGATGCAATGTTGAATAAACTCTCAACGACGGTACTGTGCTGGTCCTAGGCTAGACCGTGCTAGAGACGCGAGCCTAGAACACTAACAAAAATCACGGCGCTGCACGTAAACAAGGGAGTAGCACACTCTGAATTTTTTTTCTTTTTTTTTTCCTCTTTTTTTTTTTGCTCCGCCACAATTTTTTTGTCAAAAAAGTCTACAAATGGTCTAAAAACTGCCTAGCCAAAATTAGTTCGCGCCAATGCCTGTCGATCCTGCACTTCACGTTCAGCTTTACAAGCAAGATGTAATAAACGAGTGATATCATTATACTCCTTATACTCTAGAATGGTCTGAATCTCTCTATTTAATCCACCCATAAAACGTGCAAGCATAGCTTCATTCTCCTCAACAATACCACATCTAATCATGCCAGTTTGTAATTCCTGATAATATTCTTCTACAGAATTTTTTCCTTGTCTTAAGCGCTGCAATTTTTGAAGTAATTCACGTTGATAGTATGGTGGAACCCAACGAGTACGCATAGCAGTTTTCAAAGCAGCCCAAGTAGTTGGAATAGGATATAATCTACAATGTTCAGACCACCATACACATGCAAAACTAGTAAAAGCACAAACAGCAGCAGCAACACGTCTCTCCTCGGGATATTGTAAACATGTAAAACGTTGTTCAGTTTCTAACTCCCAAGTAAGATATATATTAGGAACATATCTACCCTCAAATGGTGGAATATTCAATTTCAGTTTAGGAAGATGGTCATGATCTCATACCTGAGCTGGTAATGCAGCCCTACCATTGCGATTATTTGCATGTGGACGACCTGGTGGTGGTGGTTGCACGTAGTTCTGATTTTGATCAACCTCATCCTCGTAATCGCCCGCATAATCGTCCTCCTCAGCGGCAGCAGGAGCCATAGAAGCATCAACAGTAGGTGCAGCGGCACCAGAAGTTTGACCAGGCTCAAGGGGAACGCGCTGTGCTCGTCCCACTTGATTTGGAAGGCGACGTTGTTGTTGTTGTAGAGGTGCGACAGGTGCAGCCGGCGGTGGTTGTGGAAGACGCGCGAGCAATTCATTAAACTTGTTATCGAGCTTTGTTTCGAACGTCTTCTCAATTCCTTCTATCTTCTCCATGGCCTCTTCAAATCTGTTTAGCACATCTTGCACCTGTCCACTCATCATTTGCTGAAATTTTTCATGTAGCTGTTTGTTCGTCATGTTCTCCCAATCAGTCTCATCGGCTTGTGATCCTGCCATGGTTAGCAGCAATAGAAACACACAAGAATATGATCCTACAGACTACTGGGAAGTGGTGGTGGTGGTGTATCACAAAACCGTCAAGCGAATCTCAAATGCTTACCAGTTCTTACCCAGCAGCAGGTGGTGATCGGCAACCGTTGTAGTCAAAACTCTTAAAGATTGGACAGAGCGATTGCCAGGTGGTGTCAAACGCACGACGTAGATGTATGTGGTGCTGGGAAGGCTTATGATATGGTAGCAAAAAGGGTCAGCAATAATCAATTCAGAGATGCAAAGTTGAATAAACGCTCAACGACGGTACTGTGCTGGTCCTAGGCTACACCGTACTAGAGACGCGAGCCTAGAACAGTAACAAAATCACGGCGCGGCACATAAACAAGGGAAGAGCACACTCTAAAAAAAAATTCATTTTTTTTTTTGCGCTCCTTTTTTTTTTTGCAAAAAAAATCACTATAATGGCGAGTGTCTCAAAACTCTTCCCAAGTCAAACTATCAGGATTGGCATGAAAATTTTTTTGACAATTTTTTTTTCGGAAATCAGGGCAGCGACAACGAAAAAGTGCGACAAAAAATCACTATGATGGCGAGTGTCTCAAAACGCTCCCTGGGACCTAAAAATAGGATAGGGAAATTAAAATTTTGACTGCCAAAATTTTGGCCTAAAAACTGCCCAGTGGTCTCCAGACTCTTTTTTTTTTCGAATCCTACTCAGGCAAGGAAACACGAATCGGAAAATAGATGGGTCTCAAAAACAAATCTAATATAAAAAGAACTCGGATTGGTGGTGGATATATGGTGGTAGAATATGGCTGCGGTGATGGTATATGGCAGCGGTGGTGGTATATGGCAGCGGTGGTGGTATATGGTGCGGCGGCGGCATGACAAACTATGACAGAACTCGAAACTCTAAGGACTAGACACTAAGACCAGCAACTAGACACGACGATGCAACCGCAAATTCAACAAAGCAAAAACCCTAAAAAGATTATGCAAAGGCTCAGATTGGTTCGGATATGATGAACTAACCCTAAATTTTTTTTTTTGGCTTTTTCGTGGACTGTAGGTATGAAGAACAGACTCGATCTAAACTATGAAAAACTGTAAAATCTCACCGAGCAACCTGGAAATCTGATACCACTTGATAGAGGCGAGGGTGTCCCGATCTTTCGATGAGATGATAGCTATCGTTTTGGTGGAGTAGACTTTGACGATCCGACTACGAACGTGCGAGGACGTCGCGCCTTAGCAATCGCTAAACCAACTCCGAGAGGTTATTGACCATGCCGGAGCACAATCAACCTGACCACGAGGGTCTATCTCCTGCAAGCAAACGAAGAACAAGCAAGAAACTAAGATTTGCAATCTGGATATTGCGAATATAAGATGAAAGCTTTATTGATCAAGGTGGGGTTCTGTGACGTCTTGGTCTAGTCGTTGAACACAAACGAAGTACGCGAAGTTGCAGCTATGGCGAAATGGTAAATCTACACTATGAATAGTGGCTCCAGTGCCAAATACCTAACTCTGATGGGTTAGGACAAATGCATTTAATGCACTGTGAGGTGTCTTGTGGATGGAGCTCTCCAGCAAGGCTGGTCTCTCCTTCTGTGTCATTCGCCCATGCCGAGACAAGTATTACCTAACTGTCTGCCCGCTCAACACAACATCGACAAGTGACAGCTTGACCAATGAGGTGGAGCGGTGGCATCGCAGTGGGATTCTTGCCGGGCCCGGAGCTTGCTGGGCTTGAATCTTGAGATGTCCTCCCCGGCAAGGATCTTGGCGGGTCCTTGAGCTGTGTCTTCAACATTTCTGATCTCCCTCTTCTAAGATCTTCTTTGCTTCTTATAATCTGATCTTGAGTTTATATTTTTAGTTATCCTCTAGCAAGCCCCGTCGTCGGGAAGGTTGCCACCACGTGTTCATAAGTCTGGGGTGTTAAGGACCCCATTCTTAATACACCAACAGTAGCCCTCGGGCCTGGGCCACACACGCATGCGAGGCATCGTTGGGCTAGGCCCAAACAATGCACAGGAACACATGGCAAAGAATAACTGACATATCTATCATAATCTTCTCTTTTATTGCGGCCTCCACCACGCGTATTTCATGCAAGGCATGGGATTGGCGAAACTGGGCGGTCACTGGACTAGTGCGCCTCACCAAGAGTGGTCACTTCAAGCGCACAGTAAAGAGCCAGCCCCCCGTGCCTTCCCCATAAAGAGAGGACCACAGAGGGCGCTCCTCATTTGCCTTTTCCTGTTCCAGACGAATCGCCTTCTTCTTCTTTCTCCATTTTCCCTCTCCCTCGCTGTTCTTCTGAGAAGCACCACTTCAATGGCGAGGGGAAAGAGTCGAGCTCGTGCATCTGCCATCGCTGCGAGAGCTTCTTCCCGACATCACACTCGCGTCCTAGCCAAGGCTGCGGAGGTCGGTTCCAGTGCTCGCGGAAGGGTAGCGGCCCTGTCGGATTTCGAGTTCCGTAAACCCTTGAGAGGTTCGAACTCTGGGGTGCGTGCGAAGAACTCGTCCTCCCCAGTCTGCCTACTCGCTAACCTCACAGCCTAGCTCGACGAACTGTAAGGAAAAGAGACACAACAGTTTACCCAGGTTCGGGCCACCTTGCGGTGTAAAACCCTACTCCTGCTTTGTGGTGGATTGGCCTCGAGGGGCTGAGGATGAACTAGTACAGTGGCGAATAGCCTCAGGAGGAGAGGTGTTCTTGAGCTCGAGTGAGCTGGTGGAGTGAGGGTGGTCTGAATGATCCATCGATCAGATCAGGTCAGGTCCCTCTCTATGGTGGTGGCTAAGTCCTATTTATAGTGGCCTTGGTCCTCTTCCCAAATGAAAGGTGGGAAGGGATCTCACAACGGCCAAATTCGAAGGGAGACAACTAGTACATGCTATCCTGACAAAAGTAGTCTTCGCCTGCAAAAGCCTCTGGTCGTGACACCGTGGTGGGCTCGGTGATGACCTCCGTCCTGCCGTCCTGGCGGTCTTGGTCTTGTTGCACGGGAATGGAAACCTTTGGCTGATTCCTCGGGACTCCACGCCTGCGCTTGCCTCTTTAGCACCGAAGAGGAAACTGGTACACTGCGCCTGCTGGCGCCCGCCTGGCCTTGGTCGTCATGGCTCACGTCATCCGGACCTCACGAGGTGAGGCTTGCATAGAGATCTCCGCTCCTCAGGAGCCGGCCTGAGGAGGCTGCTCCTTGTGGAGGTCGTGGTGTCGTCCGCCTCGCGAGGCTTGGCCCCTCGCGAGGGTCTTGAGTTGTTGCCACTGAAGCTGGGCCGTACCAGGCCGTCGATGGAGCCACGCCGTGGGCCGCAGGCAGGCAAGTCTGGGTACCCCCATTCCCAGGACACCGATAGGCCCGTAGTCATGGGAGCCGAAGTGTTCGAGGCTGGGGCAATCATGGTGGAGAGCTCGCCATTTCATCCCAGGCCATTCTGCCCCAAGCGGAGGGCCACACAGAGGACACGGCGCATGAGTTTGTCGTGGAGCTGCGCCATCGGCCAAACAACTAGTTGCGTCACCCTCATCCTTTTGCCATGGTGATGGAGGAGAACCATCTGTCCAGCCTGTGGCTGCGAGTGGACGGCATGTGCAACAGCCCCGTCTGGGTGGCCGTCGAGGTCTCTTCCAATGGTATCATGTACCTTACGTGCGGATGGAAGTCCTTCATCCACGCCCGCAGCTTGGGGCAGGGACACCTCCTCCACTTCAGGCTGGTTGGATCTGACACGCTCTTCATGATGTTCTGATAGAGGCAAGGGTGTCCCGATCTTTCGATGAGATGATAGCTATCGTTTTGGTGGAGTAGACTTTGACGATCCGACTACGAACGTGCGAGGACGTCGCGCCTTAGCAATCGCTAAACCAACTCCGAGAGGTTATTGACCACGCCGGAGCACAATCAACCTGACCACGAGGGTCTATCTCCTGCAAGCAAACGAAGAACAAGCAAGAAACTAAGATTTGCAATCTGGATATTGCGAATATAAGATGAAAGCTTTATTGATCAAGGTGGGGTTCTGTGACGTCTTGGTCTGGTCGTTGAACACAAACGAAGTACGCGAAGTTGCAGCTATGGCGAACTTTTAATCTAAACAAAACCCCCAAAGTCTAAACGGTGCCCTAAGGGCTGTATATATGGAGGAAGAGGAGGGGATTTCGTGGCCCTTGAAGGAGGGGTCCGAAACCAACCCTATCTCTTGTTTCCCCACACATACGGACTCTAAAAACTGCCTATAATCAAGTATTTCGAAATTACATGGGCCTGGCCCAATAATAAGGTGACGCAGCACCTATAATAGCCTCTAGACGAAATTTATGAAGTGACATCTTGTATATTTCATCCAAGGCTTCCTGCACTCATTATGGTGGCTTCAAAGTCCTGAAATCATCACTTGTAACTCCGTTCTTGTTCCCCTTGTGCATGCCATCATCTCCATGCTTGAACTTGCTCCAAGGTTCCTCTTTCTTGTCCAAGCTAGGCCCTTCATTTGTAAGCAAAACAAATGTATCCAATTTAGGCAGCATCATATTCTCATGAACTTTAGAATCATTACCAAGAAACGAAAGTACCTGATATTTTAATTGGCGTGCGCGAGCTCTAGTAATTGGTCCAGTATGTATAGATGCAGGGGCTGTGGGTGTAACAATGGTATTGATGTCCTCATCATGTTCTTCGGGGCTTCGGGTGCTAGCCTGGAGTGCTGCATGGAGAGCTCGAGAAGCAGCGACTCTGATTCCTCCAGCGAGAGCGACAACGACGACGAGAGCTCCCCAAGCATCAAGATCGAGGACAACGATTATGTCTAAGTACGGACGGTACTTTGGTCGAATCTTGAATCGTGTCCTGATCAAGTTATTTTCTTTTGCTCTTGTACTATGCCCAATGTAACCCTGCGGGGAAATGTTTAGAAGAAATGTTATCGGGCATTTCTGAATGAATATCTACTATTTGTTATGCTTGATGAATGTGTGCTATTTTTCCTTGTTCAATTCTGTTTTTGCATGGTTTTATTCCCTACGATTATTGGAAACTTGCCGGTGCGCACACTTGCCGCGAGCGCTTGAGGAACGGATCCTTAGCAGCCTGCTGGAAATGCCGCTGCTGGCAAGGCCCCTTGGTGGTCTCAGCGCGACTGCTTATTTTGTTGAGTGGACTCAAAATAAAATAAGAGCACAGCTAATCACGACAAAGTTCCCTTGCATGCAGGTTTCCATACAAAAGCCAAAAAAATTCAAGGAAAATAACTCTACAACAAAGAAATTTGTTTGAAAGTTTTTCAACTTAGCTTTTCTTTGCTGTACTTCTTGTCATGGAATATTAACTTGAACGTCACTTGCCGGTGTCCATACCATCATTCCCCCTGGCAAACTTGTGCGCGAGGCAACCTTCTATCTTTTGAGAAAAGAAAGAAGAGAAAATAATGATATGGAACCTTGACGGTTCGTTAATCATCCATACAAGGCAAGCATATCACAACATCACAAGAAAACACATATAATTAAACATGTGAATTGACAAGAGTTGTGAAACACTTAGCTTTATTTCACTTATATAGAGCGTCTATGCTTGGTTTTGTACAGAGGATTACATGCTTTGCCAGCAAACAAGTACAAAAGGTCGTTGCCGGGCAGCCCGGCAACCCGCGCCTTATGGGTAAAACTTGCGAAGATGCTCAATATTCCATGAGTTATGCACTGGAGTGCCATCTTCAGTCTCTAGGCAGACTGCGCCAGGCCTAGTGACTCGTATCACCTGGTAAGGGCCTTCCCACTTCGGCATCAACTTTTTTGAATTCTTGCCGGACTGAACTCGCTGAAGAACAAGGTCGCCTTCTTCAAGGCTCCTGGTGTTAACCTTGTGGCTATGATAGCGGCGCAAGGCTTGCTGGTATCGTGTAGCACGTACAGCAGCCTGGAGAGGATCTTCCTCAAGGAGCGTTGCATCATCTTGACGCAACTGCTCTTGCTCAAGCTCATCATAAGCGAGCACTCGAGGTGACCCGTACATGAGTTCCGTGGGGAGCACTGCTTCTGCTCCATAAACTAGGGAGAATGGTGTCTGGACAATGGCTCGATTTGGTGTCGTGCTGATTGACCAAAGAACCGCCGGCAACTCATCAATCCAGTGTCTTCCACACTTGTGCAGCTTGTCAAAAGTTCTTGTCTTGAGCCCATGCAACACTTCAACATTTGCTATTTCGGCTTGGCCGTTGCTCCTTGGGTGAGCAACTGATGGAAAACAGATCTTGCTGCCAAGGTCGTCAAGGTATTGCATGAAGGTGCGGCTCATGAACTCTGTGCCGTTGTCGGTGATGACCCTATTGGGCACTCCAAATGGCAAACTAGTCCTTTAAAGAACTTGACGGCTGACTGTGCGGTCACCTTTCTCACCAGCTCCACTTCTGGCCACTTTGTGAACTTGTCAACTGCAATGTACATGTACTCAAAGCCCCCGGCAGTGCATGGGAAGGGTCCTAGTATGTCGAGCCCCCAGACTGAGAAAGGCCAGGAGAGAGGGATTGTTTGGACACCTTGAGCTGGCTGATGTGACTGCTTCGAATGAAACTGTCATGCTTCACACTTGGTTACTAGCTCAGCTGCATCCTAGAGGGCAGAGGGCTAGTAGAAACCTTGATGGAAAGCCTTGCCGACAAGGGCTCTTGATCCTATGTGTGAGCCACATACCCCCCGTGTATTTCTGCCAACAGCTTCTGTCCATCTTTCCGATAAATACACTTCAATTTCACCCCATTTGGCCTCTTTCTGTATAGGCCATTGCCGACAAGCTGATACATACTTGATTGACGGGCTACTCTTCCAGTTTCTTCTTGATCTTTGGGAAGTTCTCCTGTCTGAAGGAATTCGACAATCTGTTGTGCCCATGCTAAAGCCTGTGGCTCGACAACAAGGAATAAAGGCATTTCTTCATCTGCCGGAGCGCTTGTCTCGACGGCAAGAACTTGGTTCCTTGTCCGAGCCTGCTGCTCACCGGCAAGCTTGCCGATGTCCCCGACAACATCCTTGCCGACAGCTTCTAGGAGTTTGACAGGAAAATAGTTGCTGGAGTTCGACTTTCTTCTTTTGCTCTATCCAACTGATGGTGTTATGGATTGCTGAGTCAAGTGGAGCACAAAAGTTCCTGGTTCCACATGTAGCTTGAGTGCGGCACGCTTTGAGAGATCATCTGCAATGTTGTTCTCTGCACTAGGAACATGCTCTGTTTGCAATCCGTCAAAGTGCTCTTCCAGTTTTCTCATGCCATCAACATATGCTTCCATCAATGGACTCTGATAATCTTTGTTGACTTGTTTCACAACCAGTTGTGAATCGCCTCAGATAATAAGCTTTCTGATTCCAAGGTCTACCGCGATCCTGAGACCGGCAAGCAGTCCTTCTTATTCAGTAGTGTTGTTTGTTGCCTTCTCCCTAGGGAAATGCATCTAAATTACATACTTGAGGTGTTCTCCGGTGGGTGCGACAAGCAGCACTCCAGCACCAGCGCCTTGCAGCGAAAAGGCCCCATCAAAGTACATAATCCAATCTTCAGTTGTTTCCTTGCCGGGGAAAGAAGCTTCTGGAATTTCTTCGTCCCGCATTGGCGTCCATTCTGCAATGAACTCCGCCAAGGCTCTGCTCTGAATTGTTGATGTGCTTTCAAACTTGAGATCAAAGCTTGACAATTCCAATGCCCACTCAACAATCCTTCCTGTTGCATCTGGATTCCTCAAGATCCTTTGCATTGGAAAGTGAGTGACGATGGTTATCTGGTGTGCTTTGAATTACTGGCGCAGCTTCCTTGAGGCCATAAGGAGACCAAAAAGCAAATTTTGCATTCCAGAATATCTTGATCTAGCTCCATGAAGAAGGGAACTGACAAAATATACTAGGCACTGCACCAACTATTTCTTCTGCACAACTTGTTGTTCCGATTCATTTGCTTGCTCTGCATTTGACTTCTTGGCACCAGGACTTCCCAGAGAAGATTCCGGATTGTCACCTGACAAGCTTGCATCTGCTACTTCTTCGCTTTCATCTTCTCTCTCCGCCACTAGTGCAACACTGACCACTTGATTAGTTGATGCCAAGTATAACAACAACGGCTCTTGCGGTCTTGGCACAACCAGTGTTGGCATAGAGGAGAGGTACTTCTTCAAGTCTTGCAGCGCTGCCTATGCTTCTAGAGTCCATTTCATTGGACCTTCCTTTCTCAAAATTTTAAAAATGGCAAGGTGTGCTCAGCAGACTTGGAGATGAACCTGCTTAGTGCAGCAATGCAGCCGGCAAGATGGCGCACATCATTGACGTGCTTCGACGCTTCAATCTGCTCAATTTATTTGATCTTGTCGGGATTGGCTTCGATTCCACGCTGACAAACAAAGAACCCAAGAAGTTTGCCGGATGGAACAACAAACACACACTTCTCAGGGTTGAGCTTGAGATTGATCTTGCGTAGATTAGAAAATGTCTCTTCTTGATCTTGAATGAGTGTTGTTCTGTCCTTGGTTTTGACCACTATATCATCCATATATGCTTCTACATTTCTGTGCAGCTGGGGCTCAAAACCACTCTGCACAGCTCTTGCAAATGTTGAACCAGCACTCTTCAATCTGAAAGGCATACATATGAAGCAATATGTGCCACATGGAGTGATGAACGCGGTCTTCTCTTCATCTTCTTTTGACATGAATATCTGATGATACCCAGAGTAGGCATCAAGGAACGACAACAAATCACACCCGGCAGTGGAGTCAACAATCTTGTTGATGCGCGGCAAGGGAAATGTGTCCTTCAGGCAAACTTTATTGATGTCTGTATAATCAATGAAAAGCCGCCACTTGCCGTTCACCTTGCGCACAACAACTATATTAGCCAACCACGTGGGATGGAGTACACCTTTGACCAAACCTGTTGCTTCCAACTTTTTGATCTCTTCGGCAATGAATTGTTGCTGCTCCAAAGCTTGCTTCCTCACCTTTTGCTTAACAGGCAGCATGTGAGGACAAATGGAAAGGTGATGCTCAATTACCTCCCTGGGAACACCGGGAATGTCAGATGGTTGCCATGCAAACACATCGACATTCACCCGCAGGAAGGCAACGAGCGCGCTTTCCTATTTATCATCAATTGTGGAACTTATGGTGAAAGTTCCCCTGAGCTGTCCTCCTTGGCGGGCACCTTCTTCGTTTCTGGTGGAGTAGCTTCATTCTTCTTACTCTTGCCGGTAAAGCTCTCTGGCACGTCCTCGACGGGAGTGCAGCACTCCGAAGAGGCGCGCTTGCCGGAGTCAATGGTCTTGCCGGTCTTCTTCCTCTTCTTCCCCTGATGAGGACATCAATACCATTGTTACACCCACAGCCCCTGCTTCTATACATACTGGACCAATTACTAGAGCTCGCGCACGCCAATTAAAATATCAGGTATTTTCGTTTCTTGGTAATGATTCTAAAGTTCATGAGAATATGATGCTGCCTAAATTGGATACATTTGTTTTGCTTACAAATGAAGGGCCTAGCTTGGACAAGAAAGAGGAACCTTGGAGCAAGTTCAAGCATGGAGATGATGGCATGCACAAGGGGAACAAGAACGGAGTTACAAGTGATGATTTCAGGACTTTGAAGCCACCATAATGAGTGCAGGAAGCCTTGGACGAAATATACAAGATGTCACTTCATAAATTTCGTCCAGAGGCTATTATAGGTGCTGCGTCACCTTATTATTGGGCCAGGCCCATGTAATTTCGAAATACTTGAGTATAGGCTGTTTTTAGAGTCCGTATGTGTGGGGAAACAAGAGATAGGGTTGGTTTCGGACCCCTCCTTCAAGGGCCACGAAATCCCCTCCTCTTCCTCCATATATACAGCCCTTAGGGCACCGTTTAGACTTTGCGTTTTGTTTAGATTAAAAGTTCGCCATAGCTGCAACTTCGCGTACTTCGTTTGTGTTCAACGACCAGACCAAGCCGTCACAGAACCCCACCTTGATCAATAAAGCTTTCATCTTATATTCGCAATATCCAGATTGCAAATCTTAGTTTCTTGCTTGTTCTTCGTTTGCTTGCAGGAGATAGACCCTCGTGGTCAGGTTGATTGTGCTCCGGCGTGGTCAATAACCTCTCGGAGTTGGTTTAGCGATTGCTAAGGCGCGACGTCCTCGCACGTTCGTAGTCGGATCGTCAAAGTCTACTCCACCAAAAACGATAGCTATCATCTCATCGAAAGATCGGGACACCCTCGCCTCTATCAAGTGGTATCAGATTCCCAGGTTGCTCGGTGAGATTTACAGTTTTTCGTAGTTTAGATCGAGTCTGTTCTTCATACCTACAGTCCAGGAAAAAGCCAAAAAAAAAATTTAGGGTTAGTTCATCATATCCGAACCAATCTAAGCCTTTGCATAATCTTTTTAGGGTTTTTGCTTTGTTGAATTTGCGGTTGCATCGTCGTGTCAAGTTGCTGGTCTTAGCGTCTAGTTCTTTAGAGTTTCGAGTTCTGTTCACAAGTTGTCACGCCGCCGCCGCACCATCATCATCGCCCCTACCATATACCACCACAGCTTATCTGCTATTTCTCTGAGTCCATATACCACCACCGATCCGAGTCCATATACCACCACCAATCCGAGTCCTCATATACTACCGTCATATACCATCACCAGTCCGAGTTCCACCATATTCATCTCTGCCACCAGTCCTAGTCCGAGTCCAGTATTTATTCCTTTATTTTAGAGTTCCAGATCACGCGATACTGCGAGCCGTGAACAAGTCGGATTCCCCAATTTTCGTGCTACCCGTAGAAGAAAAATAGTTCCAGTTTCAAAAAAAAAAAAACTAAGTCTGGAAAATTCTGGCTAGGCAGTTTTTAGACCATTTGTAGACTTTTTCGAAAAAAAATTGTTGCGGAGCAAAAAAAAAAGTGCAAAAAAAAAGAAAAAAAGATGATGAGGACATCAATACCATTGTTACACCCACAGCCCCTGCTTCTATACATACTGGACCAATTACTAGAGCTCGCGCACGCCAATTAAAATATCAGGTACTTTCGTTTCTTGGTAATGATTCTAAAGTTCATGAGAATATGATGCTGCCTAAATTGGATACATTTGTTTTGCTTACAAATGAAGGGCCTAGCTTGGACAAGAAAGAGGAACCTTGGAGCAAGTTCAAGCATGGAGATGATGGCATGCACAAGGGGAACAAGAACGGAGTTACAAGTGATGATTTCAGGACTTTGAAGCCACCATAATGAGTGCAGGAAGCCTTGGACGAAATATACAAGATGTCACTTCATAAATTTCGTCCAGAGGCTATTACAGGTGCTGCGTCACCTTATTATTGGGCCAGGCCCATGTAATTTCGCAATACTTGAGTATAGGCTGTTTTTAGAGTCCGTATGTGTGGGGAAACAAGAGATAGGGTTGGTTTCGGACCCCTCCTTCAAGGGCCACGAAATCCCCTCCTCTTCCTCCATATATACAGCCCTTAGGGCACCGTTTAGACTTTGGGTTTTGTTTAGATTAAAAGTTCGCCATAGCTGCAACTTCGCGTACTTCGTTTGTGTTCAACGACCAGACCAAGACGTCACAGAACCCCACCTTGATCAATAAAGCTTTCATCTTATATTCGCAATATCCAGATTGCAAATCTTAGTTTCTTGCTTGTTCTTCGTTTGCTTGCAGGAGATAGACCCTCGTGGTCAGGTTGATTGTGCTCCAGCGTGGTCAATAACCTCTCGGAGTTGGTTTAGCGATTGCTAAGGCGCGACGTCCTCGCACGTTCGTAGTCGGATCGTCAAAGTCTACTCCACCAAAAACGATAGCTATCATCTCATCGAATGATCGGGACACCCTCGCCTCTATCAAGATGCCACTTCATAAATTTCGTCCAGAGGCTATCTGATGAGGACATCAATACCATTGTTACACCCACAGCCCCTGCTTCTATACATACTGGACCAATTACTAGAGCTCGCGCACGCCAATTAAAATATCAGGTACTTTCGTTTCTTGGTAATGATTCTAAAGTTCATGAGAATATGATGCTGCCTAAATTGGATACATTTGTTTTGCTTACAAATGAAGGGCCTAGCTTGGACAAGAAAGAGGAACCTTGGAGCAAGTTCAAGCATGGAGATGATGGCATGCACAAGGGGAACAAGAACGGAGTTACAAGTGATGATTTCAGGACTTTGAAGCCACCATAATGAGTGCAGGAAGCCTTGGACGAAATATACAAGATGTCACTTCATAAATTTCGTCCAGAGGCTATTATAGGTGCTGCGTCACCTTATTATTGGGCAAGGCCCATGTAATTTCGAAATACTTGAGTATAGGCTGTTTTTAGAGTCCGTATGTGTGGGGAAACAAGAGATAGGGTTGGTTTCGGACCCCTCCTTCAAGGGCCACGAAATCCCCTCCTTTCCTCCATATATACAGCCCTTAGGGCACCGTTTAGACTTTGGGTTTTGTTTAGATTAAAAGTTCGCCATAGCTGCAACTTCGCGTACTTCGTTTGTGTTCAACGACCAGACCAAGACGTCACAGAACCCCACCTTGATCAATAAAGCTTTCATCTTATATTCGCAATATCCAGATTGCAAATCTTAGTTTCTTGCTTGTTCTTCGTTTGCTTGCAGGAGATAGACCCTCGTGGTCAGGTTGATTGTGCTCCGGCGTGGTCAATAACCTCTCGGAGTTGGTTTAGCGATTGCTAAGGCGCGACGTCCTCGCACGTTCGTAGTCGGATCGTCAAAGTCTACTCCACCAAAAACGATAGCTATCATCTCATCGAAAGATCGGGACACCCTCGCCTCTATCAAGTGGTATCAGATTCCCAGGTTGCTCGGTGAGATTTACAGTTTTTCGTAGTTAGATCGAGTCTGTTCTTCATACCTACAGTCCAGGAAAAAGCCAAAAAAAATAAAAAATTTAGGGTTAGTTCATCATATCCGAACCAATCTGAGCCTTTGCATAATCTTTTTAGGGTTTTTGCTTTGTTGAATTTGCGGTTGCATCGTCGTGTCAAGTTGCTGGTCTTAGCGTCTAGTTCTTTAGAGTTTCGAGTTCTGTTCACAAGTTGTCACGCCGCCGCCGCACCATCATCATCGCCCCTACCATATACCACCACAGCTTATCTGCTATTTCTCTGAGTCCATATACCACCACCGATCCGAGTCCATATACCACCACCGATCCGAGTCCATATACCACCACCAATCCGAGCCCACATATACTACCGTCATATACCATCACCAGTCCGAGTTCCACCAGATTCATCTCTGCCACCAGTCCTAGTCCGAGTCCAGTATTTATTCCTTTATTTTAGAGTTTGATGAGGACATCAATACCATTGTTACACCCACAGCCCCTGCTTCTATACATACTGGACCAGTTACTAGAGCTCGCGCACGCCAATTAAATTATCAGGTACTTTCGTTTCTTGGTAATGATTCTAAAGTTCATGAGAATATGATGCTGCCTAAATTGGATACATTTGTTTTGCTTACAAATGAAGGCCCTAGCTTGGACAAGAAAGAGGAACCTTGGAGCAAGTTCAAGCATGGAGATGATGGCATGCACAAGGGGAACAAGAACGGAGTTACAAGTGATGATTTCAGGACTTTGAAGCCACCATAATGAGTGCAGGAAGCCTTGGACGAAATATACAAGATGTCACTTCATAAATTTCGTCCAGAGGCTATTATAGGTGCTGCGTCACCTTATTATTGGGCCAGGCCCATGTAATTTCGAAATACTTGAGTATAGGCTGTTTTTAGAGTCCGTATGTGTGGGGAAACAAGAGATAGGGTTGGTTTCGGACCCCTCCTTCAAGGGCCACGAAATCCCCTCCTCTTCCTCCATATATACAGCCCTTAGGGCACCGTTTAGACTTTGGGTTTTGTTTAGATTAAAAGTTCGCCATAGCTGCAACTTCGCGTACTTCGTTTGTGTTCAACGACCAGACCAAGACGTCACAGAACCCCACCTTGATCAATAAAGCTTTTATCTTATATTCGCAATATCCAGATTGCAAATCTTAGTTTCTTGCTTGTTCTTCGTTTGCTTGCAGGAGATAGACCCTCGTGGTCAGGTTGATTGTGCTCCGGCGTGGTCAATAACCTCTCGGAGTTGGTTTAGCGATTGCTAAGGCGCGACGTCCTCGCACGTTCGTAGTCGGATCGTCAAAGTCTACTCCACCAAAAACGATAGCTATCATCTCATCGAAAGATCGGGACACCCTCGCCTCTATCAAGTGGTATCAGATTCCCAGTTGCTCGGTGAGATTTACAGTTTTTCGTAGTTTAGATCGAGTCTGTTCTTCATACCTACAGTCCAGGAAAAAGCCAAAAAAAAAATTTAGGGTTAGTTCATCATATCCGAACCAATCTGAGCCTTTGCATAATCTTTTTAGGGTTTTTTCTTTGTTGAATTTGCGGTTGCATCGTCGTGTCAAGTTGCTGGTCTTAGCGTCTAGTTCTTTAGAGTTTCGAGTTCTGTTCACAAGTTGTCACGCCGCCGCCGCACCATCATCATCGCCCCTACCATATACCACCACCGATCCGAGTCCAGATACCACCACCGATCCGAGTCCATATACCACCACCAATCCGAGCCCACATATACTACCGTCATATACCATCACCAGTCCGAGTTCCACCATATTCATCTCTGCCACCAGTCCTAGTCCGAGTCCAGTATCTATTCCTTTATTTTAGAGTTCTAGATCACGCGATACTACGAGTCGTGAACAAGTCGGATTCCCCAATTTTCGTGCTACCCGCAGAAGAAAAATAGTTCCAGTTTTTTTTTTTTAAAAAAACTAAGTCTGGAAAATTCTGGCTAGGCAGTTTTTAGACCATTTGTAGACTTTTTCGAAAAAAAATTGTTGCGGAGCAAAAAAAAAAAAGGAAAAAAGAGGAAAAAAAAAGTGCAAAAAAAAAATATTCAGAGTGTGCTCCTCCCTTGTTTACGTGCAGCACCGTGATTTTTGTTAGTGTTCTAGGCTCGAGTCTCTAGCACGGTCTAGCCTAGGACCAGCACAGTACCGTCGTTGAGAGTTTATTCAACATTGCATCTCTGAATTGATTATTGCTGACCCTTTTTGCTACCATATCATAAGCCTTCCCAGCTCCACATACATCTACATCGTGCGTTTGACACCACCTGGCAATCGCTCTGTCCAAGCTCTGAGAGTTTTGACTACAAAGGTTGCCGATCACCACCTGCTGCTGGGTAAGAACTGGTAAGAATTTGAGATTTGCTTGACGGATTTGTGACACCACACCACACCACACCACCACCACTTTCTAGTAGTCTGTAGGATCATATTCTTGTGTGTTTCTATTGCTGCTAACCATGGCAGGATCACAAGCCGACGAGATTGACTGGGAGAACATGACGAACAAGGAGTTGCATGATAAATTTTAGCAAATGATGAGTGGCCAGGTGGGAGATGTGCTAAACAGATTTGAAGAGGCCATGGAGAAGATAGATGGCATGGAGAAGTCGTTCGAGACAAAGCTGGATAACAAGTTTAATGAATTGCTCACGCGTCTTCCCCAACCACCACCGGCTGCACCTGTCGCACCTCTGCAACGACAACAACAACGCCCCCTTCCAAATCAGTTCGGACGAGCGAAGCGTGTTCCTCTTGAGGATGGCCAAACTTCTGGTGCTGCTGTACCTACTGTTGATGCTTCTTTGGCTCCTGCTCCTGCTGCTGCTGGTGCCGAGGAGAAGGATGATTACGCGGGCGATTATGAGGATGAGGTTGATCAAAATCATAACTACGTGCAACCACCAGCACCAGGTCGTCCACATGCAAATAATCGCAAAGGTAGGCCTGCACCACCACTTCAGGTACGAGATCATGACCATCTTCCTAAATTAAAATTGAATATTCCACCATTCGAGGGTAGATATGTTCCTGATATATATCTTACTTGGGAGTTAGAAACTGAACAACGTTTTACATGTTTACAATATCCCGAGGAACGACGTGTTGCTGCTGCTATTTGTGCTTTCACTAGTTTTGCATGTGTATGGTGGTCTGAACATTGTAGATTATATCCTATTCCAGCTACGTGGGCTGCTTTGAAAACTGCTATGTGTACTCGTTGGGTTCCACCATATTATCAACGTGAATTACTTCAAAAATTGCAGCGCTTAAGACAAGGAAAAAATTCTGTAGAAGAATATTATCAGGAATTACAAACTGGCATGATTAGATGTGGTATTGTTGAGGAGAATGAAGCTATGCTTGCACGTTTCATGGGTGGATTAAATAGAGAGATTCAGACCATTCTAGAGTATAAGGAGTATAATAATATCACTCGTTTATTCCATCTTGCTTGTAAAGCTGAACGTGGAGTGCAGGATCGACAGGCATTGGCGCGAACTAATTTTTCTGCAGGTCGATCTTCATCATGGACACCGCGTGCCTCCTCTACTCCCACACGTCCTACTGCGGCACCACTGACTTCAGCCGCCAATTCCAACCGAGATACAAGAAAACAGGCACCACCACCACCATCTGCCAAGAGTACACCTTCTGGGCCTGCCCAGAGCTCTTCTTCATCTATGGCATCAACAGGGCACACACATGATATTATTTGTCGTCGTTGTAAGGGAAGAGGTCATTATGCGAGAGAATGCCAATCTCCGCGTGTTATGATTGCTACTGAGGATGGTGGGTATGAGTCCGCTAGTGACTATGATGAGGAGACTTTGGCTCTTATTACAAGTGAAGAACACAGTGGAGATGATTTTGATCATGAGACGCAATACATGGCTCCTGAAGACGCTGACAGGTATGAATGTTTAGTTGCTCAACGTGTTTTGAGTGTGCAGGTCACACAAGCTGAGCAAAATCAGAGGCATAATTTGTTCCATACAAAGGGAGTTGTGAAGGAACGTTCTGTTCGCGTCATCATAGATGGAGGGAGCTGCAACAACTTGGCTAGCATGGAGATGGTGGAGAAGCTATCTCTCACCACAAGACCACATCCACATCCTTACTATATCCAATGGTTCAACAACAGCGGCAAGGTTAAGGTAACACGTACTGTTCGTGTGCATTTTAGTATCTCTACATATGCTGCTTATGTTGATTGTGATGTGGTACCCATGCAAGCATGTTCATTATTACTTGGTAGACCATGGCAATTTGATAAAAATTCTGTACACCATGGTAGAAACAATCAATATACTCTTGTTCATAAGGATAAACATATTACTTTGCTTCCTATGACTCCTGATTCTATTTTGAAAGATGATATTAATAGAGCTAGTAAAGCAAAACAGGAGAAAAATAAGAGTGAAAATCAGATTGTGGCAAAAGAATTTGAGCAACAAATGAAGCCTAATAATAAACCATCTAGTGTTGCTTCTGAAATTAAATTGAAAAGTGCATGCTTACTTGCCACCAAATCTGATATTGATGATCTAGATTTCAGCAATTCTGTTTGCTATGCTTTTGTGTGCAAAGAGGCGTTATTTTCATTCGAGGACGTGCCTTCCTCTTTGCCTCCTGCGGTCACTAACATTTTGCAGGAGTTCGCTGACGTCTTTCCACAAGACGTGCCACCGGGATTACCACCTATTCGCGGGATTGAGCATCAGATTGACTTAATTCCCGGTGCTTCGTTGCCAAATCGTGCGCCATACCGTACCAATCCAGAGGAGACGAAGGAGATTATGCGTCAAGTACAGGAGTTTCTCGACAAAGGTTATATACACGAATCCCTTAGTCCTTGTGCTGTTCCTATTATTCTAGTGCCGAAAAAGGATGGTACATCGCGTATGTGTGTTGATTGTAGAGGCATTAATAATATTACTATTCGTTATCGTCATCCTATTCCTAGACTAGATGATATGCTTGATGAATTGAGTGGCTCTACAATATTCTCCAAAGTTGATTTGCGTAGTGGATACCATCAAATTCGTATGAAATTGGGGGATGAATGGAAAACAGCATTTAAAACAAAGTTTGGATTATATGAGTGGTTAGTCATGCCTTTTGGGTTAACTAATGCACCTAGTACTTTCATGAGATTAATGAACGAAGTTTTACGTGCTTTCATTGGACGATTTGTGGTAGTCTATTTTGATGATATACTGATTTATAGCAGATCTTTGGAGGAACATTTGGAACATTTACGTGCTGTTTTTATTGCTTTACGTGATGCACGTTTGTTTGGTAACCTTGGGAAGTGCACCTTTTGCACCGACCGAGTATCTTTTCTTGGCTATGTTGTTACTCCACCGGGAATTGAAGTTGATAAAGCCAAGATTGAAGCTATTGAGAGTTGGCCACAGCCCAAAACGGTCACTCAAGTGAGGAGTTTTCTTGGACTCGCTGGTTTCTATAGGCGTTTTGTGAGAGATTTCAGCACCATTGCTGCACCTCTCAATGAGCTTACAAAGAAGGATGTGCCTTTTGTTTGGGGTACCTCACAGGAAGAAGCCTTCACGGTATTGAAAGATAAGTTGACACATGCTCCTTTACTCCAACTTCCTGATTTTAATAAGACTTTTGAGCTTGAATGTGATGCTAGTGGAATTGGATTAGGAGGTGTTTTATTACAAGATGGCAAACCTGTTGCATACTTTTCTGAAAAATTGAGTGGGCCTAGTCTGAACTATTCTACTTATGATAAAGAATTATATGCTCTTGTTCGGACCTTAGAAACATGGCAACATTATTTATGGCCCAAAGAATTTGTTATACATTCTGATCATGAATCTTTGAAACACATTAAAAGTCAAGCAAAACTGAACCGTAGACATGCTAAATGGGTTGAATTCATTGAGACTTTCCCTAATGTCATTAAACACAAGAAGGGTAAAGAAAATGTTATTGCTGATGCATTGTCTCGTCGTTATACTATGCTTTCACAACTTGACTTTAAAATATTTGGTTTGGAGACCATCAAAGATCAATATGTGCATGATGCTGAATTTAAAGATGTATTGCAGAATTGTAAGGAAGGGAGAACATGGAACAAGTTCGTCGTTAACGATGGATTTGTGTTTCGTGCTAACAAGCTATGCATTCCAGCTAGCTCCGTTCGTCTTTTGTTGTTGCAGGAGGCGCATGGAGGAGGATTAATGGGACACTTTGGCGTGAAGAAGACGGAGGATATACTTGCTATACATTTCTTTTGGCCAAAGATGAGACGGGATGTTGAGCGTTTTGTTGCTCGCTGCACTACATGTCAAAAAGCTAAGTCACGACTCAATCCTCATGGTTTATATATGCCTTTGCCTGTACCTAGTGTTCCTTGGGAGGATATATCTATGGACTTTGTTTTAGGTTTACCTCGAACAAAGAAGGGGAGGGATAGCATATTTGTTGTCGTGGATAGGTTCTCGAAAATGGCACACTTTATACCATGTCATAAAAGCGATGATGCTGTTAATGTTGCTGATTTGTTCTTTCGTGAAATTATACGCTTGCATGGTGTGCCAAATACTATTGTTTCAGATCGTGATACTAAATTTCTTAGCCACTTTTGGAGATGTTTATGGGCTAAGTTGGGGACTAAACTGCTTTTTAGTACTACATGTCACCCCCAAACTGATGGACAAACTGATGAGGACATCAATACCATTGTTACACCCACAGCCCCTGCTTCTATACATACTGGACCAATTACTAGAGCTCGCGCACGTCAATTAAAATATCAGGTACTTTCGTTTCTTGGTAATGATTCTAAAGTTCATGAGAATATGATGCTGCCTAAATTGGATACATTTGTTTTGCTTACAAATGAAGGGCCTAGCTTGGACAAGAAAGAGGAACCTTGGAGCAAGTTCAAGCATGGAGATGATGGCATGCACAAGGGAACAAGAACGGAGTTACAAGTGATGATTTCAGGACTTTGAAGCCACCATAATGAGTGCAGGAAGCCTTGGACGAAATATACAAGATGTCACTTCATAAATTTCGTCCAGAGGCTATTATAGGTGCTGCGTCACCTTATTATTGGGCCAGGCCCATGTAATTTCGAAATACTTGAGTATAGGCTGTTTTTAGAGTCCGTATGTGTGGGGAAACAAGAGATAGGGTTGGTTTCGGACCCCTCCTTCCAGGGCCACGAAATCCCCTCCTCTTCCTCCATATATACAGCCCTTAGGGCACCGTTTAGACTTTGGGTTTTGTTTAGATTAAAAGTTCGCCATAGCTGCAACTTCGCGTACTTCGTTTGTGTTCAACGACCAGACCAAGACGTCACAGAACCCCACCTTGATCAATAAAGCTTTCATCTTATATTCGCAATATCCAGATTGCAAATCTTAGTTTCTTGCTTGTTCTTCGTTTGCTTGCAGGAGATAGACCCTCGTGGTCAGGTTGATTGTGCTCCGGCGTGGTCAATAACCTCTCGGAGTTGGTTTAGCGATTGCTAAGGCGCGACGTCCTCGCACGTTCGTAGTCGGATCGTCAAAGTCTACTCCACCAAAAACGATAGCTATCATCTTATCGAAAGATCGGGACACCCTCGCCTCTATCACGTTTGTTTGGTAACCTTGGGAAGTGCACCTTTTGCACCGACCGAGTATCTTTTCTTGGCTATGTTGTTACTCCACAGGGAATTGAAGTTGATAAAGCCAAGATTGAAGCTATTGAGAGTTGGCCGCAGCCCAAAACGGTCACACAAGTGAGGAGTTTCCTTGGCCTCGCTGGTTTCTATAGGCGTTTTGTGAGAGATTTCAGCACCATTGCTGCACCTCTCAATGAGCTTACAAAGAAGGATGTGCCTTTTGTTTGGGGTACCTCACAGGAAGAAGCCTTCACGGTATTGAAAGATAAGTTGACACATGCTCCTTTACTCCAACTTCCTGATTTTAATAAGACTTTTGAGCTTGAATGTGATGCTAGTGGAATTGGATTAGGAGGTGTTTTATTACAAGATGGCAAACCTGTTGCATACTTTTCTGAAAAATTGAGTGGGCCTAGTCTGAACTATTATACTTATGATAAAGAATTATATGCTCTTGTTCGGACCTTAGAAACATGGCAACATTATTTATGGCCCAAAGAATTTGTTATACATTCTGATCATGAATCTTTGAAACACATTAAAAGTCAAGCAAAACTGAACCGTAGACATGCTAAATGGGTTGAATTTATTGAGACTTTCCCTTATGTCATTAAACACAAGAAGGGTAAAGAAAATGTTATTGCTGATGCATTGTCTCGTCGTTATACTATGCTTTCACAACTTGACTTTAAAATATTTGGTTTGGAGACCATCAAAGATCAATATGTGCATGATGCTGAATTTAAAGATGTATTGCAGCATTGTAAGGAAGGGAGAACATGGAACAAGTTCGTCGTTAACGATGGATTTGTGTTTCGTGCTAACAAGCTATGCATTCCAGCTAGCTCCGTTCGTCTTTTGTTGTTGCAGGAGGCGCATGGAGGAGGATTAATGGGACACTTTGGCGTGAAGAAGACGGAGGATATACTTGCTACACATTTCTTTTGGCCAAAGATGAGACGGGATGTTGAGCGTTTTGTTGCTCGCTGCACTACATGTCAAAAAGCTAAGTCACGACTCAATCCTCATGGTTTATATATGCCTTTGCCTGTACCTAGTGTTCCTTGGGAGGATATATCTATGGACTTTGTTTTAGGTTTACCTCGAACAAAGAAGGGGAGGGATAGCATATTTGTTGTCGTGGATAGGTTCTCGAAAATGGCACACTTTATACCATGTCATAAAAGCGATGATGCTGTTAATGTTGCTGATTTGTTCTTTCCTGAAATTATACGCTTGCATGGTGTGCCAAATACTATTGTTTCATATCGTGATACTAAATTTCTTAGCCACTTTTGGAGATGTTTATGGGCTAAGTTGGGGACTAAACTGCTTTTTAGTACTACATGTCACCCCCAAACTGATGGACAAACTGAAGTAATCAATAGAACATTGTCTACTATGCTTAGGGCTGTTTTGAAGAATAACAAGAAAATGTGGGAAGAATGCTTGCCTCATATTGAATTTGCTTATAATCGTTCATTGCATTCTACTACTAAGATGTGTCCTTTTGAAATTGTGTATGGTTTCCTTCCTCGTGCACCAATTGATTTGTTGCCTCTTCCATCTTCGGAGAAGGTTAATTTTGATGCTAAACAACGTGCTGAATTGATCTTAAAAATGCATGAGTTAACTAAGGAGAACATTGAGCGTATGAATGCTAAATATAAACTTGCTGGAGATAAGGGTAGAAAACATGTTGTGTTTGCACCTGGAGATCTTGTTTGGTTACATTTGCGTAAGGATAGATTTCCTGATTTGCGCAAATCAAAGCTAATGCCACGTGCTGATGGTCCTTTTAAGGTGTTAGAGAAAATAAATGATAATGCATATAAACTTGAGCTGCCTGCAGATTTTGGGGTTAGTTCCACTTTTAACATTGCAGATCTGAAGCCTTATTTGGGTGAGGAAGATGAGCTTCCGTCGAGGACGACTTCATTTCAAGAAGGGGAGGATGATGAGGACATCAATACCATTGTTACACCCACAGCCCCTGCTTCTATACATACTGGACCAATTACTAGAGCTCGCGCACGTCAATTAAAATATCAGGTACTTTCGTTTCTTGGTAATGATTCTAAAGTTCATGAGAATATGATGCTGCCTAAATTGGATACATTTGTTTTGCTTACAAATGAAGGGCCTAGCTTGGACAAGAAAGAGGAACCTTGGAGCAAGTTCAAGCATGGAGATGATGGCATGCACAAGGGGAACAAGAACGGAGTTACAAGTGATGATTTCAGGACTTTGAAGCCACCATAATGAGTGCAGGAAGCCTTGGACGAAATATACAAGATGTCACTTCATAAATTTCGTCCAGAGGCTATTATAGGTGCTGCGTCACCTTATTATTGGGCCAGGCCCATGTAATTTCGAAATACTTGAGTATAGGCTGTTTTTAGAGTCCGTATGTGTGGGGAAACAAGAGATACGGTTAGTTTCGGACCCCTCCTTCAAGGGCCACGAAATCCCCTCCTCTTCCTCCATATATACAGCCCTTAGGGCACCGTTTAGACTTTGGGTTTTGTTTAGATTAAAAGTTCGCCATAGCTGCAACTTCGCGTACTTCGTTTGTGTTCAACGACCAGACCAAGACGTCACAGAACCCCACCTTGATCAATAAAGCTTTCATCTTATATTCGCAATATCCAGATTGCAAATCTTAGTTTCTTGCTTGTTCTTCGTTTGCTTGCAGGAGGTAGACCCTCGTGGTCAGGTTGATTGTGCTCCGGCGTGGTCAATAACCTCTCGGAGTTGGTTTAGCGATTGCTAAGGCGCGACGTCCTCGCACGTTCGTAGTCGGATCGTCAAAGTCTACTCCACCAAAAACGATAGCTATCATCTCATCGAAAGATCGGGACACCCTCGCCTCTATCAAACAAGTTCGTCGTTAACGATGGATTTGTGTTTCGTGCTAACAAGCTATGCATTCCAGCTAGCTCTGTTCGTCTTTTGTTGTTGCAGGAGGCGCATGGAGGAGGATTAATGGGACACTTTGGCGTGAAGAAGACGGAGGATATACTTGCTACACATTTCTTTTGGCCAAAGATGAGACGGGATGTTGAGCGTTTTGTTGCTCGCTGCACTACATGTCAAAAAGCTAAGTCACGACTCAATCCTCATGGTTTGTATATGCCTTTGCCTGTACCTAGTGTTCCTTGGGAGGATATATCTATGGACTTTGTTTTAGGTTTACCTCGAACAAAGAAGGGGAGGGATAGCATATTTGTTGTCGTGGATAGGTTCTCGAAAATGGCACACTTTATACCATGTCATAAAAGCGATGATGCTGTTAATGTTGCTGATTTGTTCTTTCGTGAAATTATACGCTTGTATGGTGTGCCAAATACTATTGTTTCAGATCGTGATACTAAATTTCTTAGCCACTTTTGGAGATGTTTATGGGCTAAGTTGGGGACTAAACTGCTTTTTAGTACTACATGTCACCCCCAAACTGATGGACAAACTGAAGTAGTCAATAGAACATTGTCTACTATGCTTAGGGCTGTTTTGAAGAATAACAAGAAAATGTGGGAAGAATGCTTGCCTCATATTGAATTTGCTTATAATCGTTCATTGCATTCTACTACTAAGATGTGTCCTTTTGAAATTGTGTATGGTTTCCTTCCTCGTGCACCAATTGATTTGTTGCCTCTTCCATCTTCGGAGAAGGTTAATTTTGATGCTAAACAACGTGCTGAATTGATCTTAAAAATGCATGAGTTAACTGATGAGGACATCAATACCATTGTTACACCCACAGCCCCTGCTTCTATACATACTGGACCAATTACTAGAGCTCGCGCACGTCAATTAAAATATCAGGTACTTTCGTTTCTTGGTAATGATTCTAAAGTTCATGAGAATATGATGCTGCCTAAATTGGATACATTTGTTTTGCTTACAAATGAAGGGCCTAGCTTGGACAAGAAAGAGGAACCTTGGAGCAAGTTCAAGCATGGAGATGATGGCATGCACAAGGGGAACAAGAACGGAGTTACAAGTGATGATTTCAGGACTTTGAAGCCACCATAATGAGTGCAGGAAGCCTTGGACGAAATATACAAGATGTCACTTCATAAATTTCGTCCAGAAGCTATTATAGGTGCTGCGTCACCTTATTATTGGGCCAGGCCCATGTAATTTCGAAATACTTGAGTATAGGCTGTTTTTAGAGTCCGTATGTGTGGGGAAACAAGAGATAGGGTTGGTTTCGGACCCCTCCTTCAAGGGCCACGAAATCCCCTCCTCTTCCTCCATATATGCAGCCCTTAGGGCACCGTTTAGACTTTGGGTTTTGTTTAGATTAAAAGTTCGCCATAGCTGCAACTTCGCGTACTTCGTTTGTGTTCAACGACCAGACCAAGACGTCACAGAACCCCACCTTGATCAATAAAGCTTTCATCTTATATTCGCAATATCCAGATTGCAAATCTTAGTTTCTTGCTTGTTCTTCGTTTGCTTGCAGGAGATAGACCCTCGTGGTCAGGTTGATTGTGCTCCGGCGTGGTCAATAACCTCTCGGAGTTGGTTTAGCGATTGCTAAGGCGCGACGTCCTCGCACGTTCGTAGTCGGATCGTCAAAGTCTACTCCACCAAAAACGATAGCTATCATCTCATCGAAAGATCGGGACACCCTCGCCTCTATCAGGTGTGGTGTGGTGTCACAAATCCGTCAAGCAAATCTCAAATTCTTACCAGTTCTTACCCAGCAGCAGGTGGTGATCGGCAACCTTTGTAGTCAAAACTCTCAGAGCTTGGACAGAGCGATTGCCAGCTGGTGTCAAACACACGATGTAGATGTATGTGGAGCTGGGAAGGCTTATGATATGGTAGCAAAAAGGGTCAGCAATAATCAATTCAGAGATGCAATGTTGAATAAACTCTCAACGACGGTACTGTGCTGGTCCTAGGCTAGACCGTGCTAGAGACGCGAGCCTAGAACACTAACAAAAATCACGGCGCTGCATGTAAACAAGGGAGGAGCACACTCTGAATTTTTTTTTCTTTTTTTTTCACTTTTTTTTCCTCTTTTTTTTTTTTGCTCCGCAACAATTTTTTTTTGAAAAAGTCTACAAATAGTCTAAAAACTGCCTAGCCAGAATTTTCCAGACTTAGTTTTTTTTTTTTGAAACTGGAACTATTTTTCTTCTGCGGGTAGCACGAAAATTGGCGAATCCGACTTGTTCACGACTCGTAGTATCGCGTGATCTGGAACTCTAAAATAAAGGAATAAATACTGGACTCGGACTAGGACTGGTGGCAGAGATGAATCTGGTGGAACTCGGACTGGTGATGGTATATGACGGTAGTATATGTGGGCTCGGATTGGTGGTGGTATATGGACTCGGATCGGTGGTGGTATATGGACTCAGAGAAATAGCAGATAAGCTGTGGTGGTATATGGTAGGGGCGATGATGATGGTGCGACGGCGGCGTGACAACTTGTGAACAGAACTCAAAACTCTAAAGAACTAGACGCTAAGACCAGCAACTTGACACGACGATGCAACCGCAAATTCAACAAAGCAAAAACCCTAAAAAGATTATGCAAAGGCTCAGATTGGTTCGGATATGATGAACTAACCCTAAAATTTTTTTTTTTGGCTTTTTCCTGGACTGTAGGTATGAAGAACAGACTCGATCTAAACTACGAAAAACTGTAAATCTCACCGAGCAACCTGGGAATCTGATACCACTTGATAGAGGCGAGGGTGTCCCGATCTTTCGATGAGATGATAGCTATCGTTTTTGGTGGAGTAGACTTTGACGATCCGACTACGAACGTGCGAGGACGTCGCGCCTTAGCAATCGCTAAACCAACTCCGAGAGGTTATTGACCACGCCGGAGCACAATCAACCTGACCACGAGGGTCTATCTCCTGCAAGCAAACGAAGAACAAGCAAGAAACTAAGATTTGCAATCTGGATATTGCGAATATAAGATGAAAGCTTTATTGATCAAGGTGGGGTTCTGTGACGGCTTGGTCTGGTCGTTGAACACAAACGAAGTACGCGAAGTTGCAGCTATGGCGAACTTTTAATCTAAACAAAACGCAAAGTCTAAACGGTGCCCTAAGGGCTGTATATATGGAGGAAGAGGAGGGGATTTCGTGGCCCTTGAAGGAGGGGTCCGAAACCAACCCTATCTCTTGTTTCCCCACACATACGGACTCTAAAAACAGCCTATACTCAAGTATTTCGAAATTACATGGGCCTGGCCCAATAATAAGGTGACGCAGCACCTATAATAGCCTCTGGACGAAATTTATGAAGTGACATCTTGTATATTTCGTCCAAGGCTTCCTGCACTCATTATGGTGGCTTCAAAGTCCTGAAATCATCACTTGTAACTCCGTTCTTGTTCCCCTTGTGCATGCCATCATCTCCATGCTTGAACTTGCTCCAAGGTTCCTCTTTCTTGTCCAAGCTAGGCCCTTCATTTGTAAGCAAAACAAATGTATCCAATTTAGGCAGCATCATATTCTCATGAACTTTAGAATCATTACCAAGAAACGAAAGTACCTGATATTTTAATTGGCGTGCGCGAGCTCTAGTAATTGGTCCAGTATGTATAGAAGCAGGGGCTGTGGGTGTAACAATGGTATTGATGTCCTCATCAGGGGAAGAAGAGGAAGAAGACCGGCAAGACCATTGACTCCGGCAAGCGCGCCTCTTCGGAGTGCTGCACTCCCGTCGAGGACGTGCCAGAGAGCTTTACCGGCAAGAGTAAGAAGAATGAAGCTACTCCACCAGAAACCAAGAAGGTGCCCGCCAAGGAGGACAGCTCAGGGAAACTTTCACCATAAGTTCCACAATTGATGATAAATAGGAAAGCGCGCTCGTTGCCTTCCTGCGGGTGAATGTCGATGTGTTTGCATGGCAACCATCTGACATTCCCGGTGTTCCCAGGGAGGTAATTGAGCATCACCTTTCCATTTGTCCTCACATGCTGCCTGTTAAGCAAAAGGTGAGGAAGCAAGCTTTGGAGCAGCAACAATTCATTGCCGAAGAGATCAAAAAGTTGGAAGCAACAGGTTTGGTCAAAGGTGTACTCCATCCCACGTGGTTGGCTAATATAGTTGTTGTGCGCAAGGTGAACGGCAAGTGGCGGCTTTTCATTGATTATACAGACATCAATAAAGTTTGCCTGAAGGACACATTTCCCTTGCCGCGCATCAACAAGATTGTTGACTCCACTGCCGGGTGTGATTTGTTGTCGTTCCTTGATGCCTACTCTGGGTATCATCAGATATTCATGTCAAAAGAAGATGAAGAGAAGACCGCGTTCATCACTCCATGTGGCACATATTGCTTCATATGTATGCCTTTCAGATTGAAGAGTGCTGGTTCAACATTTGCAAGAGCTGTGCAGAGTGGTTTTGAGCCCCAGCTGCACAGAAATGTAGAAGCATATATGGATGATATAGTGGTCAAAACCAAGGACAGAACAACACTCATTCAAGATCAAGAAGAGACATTTTCTAATCTACGCAAGATCAATCTCAAGCTCAACCCTGAGAAGTGTGTGTTTGTTGTTCCATCCGGCAAACTTCTTGGGTTCTTTGTTTGTCAGCGTGGAATCGAAGCCAATCCCGACAAGATCAAATAAATTGAGCAGATTGAAGCGTCGAAGCACGTCAATGATGTGCGCCATCTTGCCGGCTGCATTGCTGCACTAAGCAGATTCATCTCCAAGTCTGCTGAGCACACCTTGCCATTTTTAAAATTTTGAGAAAGGAAGGTCCAATGAAATGGACTCTAGAAGCATAGGCAGCGCTGCAAGACTTGAAGAAGTACCTCTCCTCTATGCCAACACTGGTTGTGCCAAGACCGCAAGAGCCGTTGTTGTTATACTTGGCATCAACTAATCAAGTGGTCAGTGTTGCACTAGTGGCGGAGAGAGAAGATGAAAACAAAACCCAAAGTCTAAACGGTGCCCTAAGGGCTGTATATATGGAGGAAGAGGAGGGGATTTCGTGGCCCTTGAAGGAGGGGTCCGAAACCAACCCTATCTCTTGTTTCCCCACACATACGGACTCTAACAACAGCCTATACTCAAGTATTTCGAAATTACATGGGCCTGGCCCAATAATAAGGTGACGCAGCACCTATATTAGCCTCTGGACGAAATTTATGAAGTGACATCTTGTATATTTCGTCCAAGGCTTCCTGCACTCATTATGGTGGCTTCAAAGTCCTGAAATCATCACTTGTAACTCCGTTCTTGTTCCCCTTGTGCATGCCATCATCTCCATGCTTGAACTTGCTCCAAGGTTCCTTTTTCTTGTCCAAGCTAGGCCCTTCATTTGTAAGCAAAACAAATGTATCCAATTTAGGCAGCATCATATTCTCATGAACTTTAGAATCATTACCAAGAAACGAAAGTACCTGATATTTTAATTGGTGTGCGCGAGCTCTAGTAATTGGTCCAGTATGTATAGAAGCAGGGGTTGTGGGTGTAACAATGGTATTGATGTCCTCATCAACACCACCACCACTTTCTAGTAGTCTGTAGGATCATATTCTTGTGTGTTTCTATTGCTGCTAACCATGGCAGGATCACAAGCCAACGAGATTGACTGGGAGAACATGACGAACAAGGAGTTGCATGATAAATTTCAGCAAATGATGAGTGGCCAGGTGGGAGATGTGCTAAACAGATTTGAAGAGGCCATGGAGAAGATAGATGGCATGGAGAAGTCGTTCGAGACAAAGCTGGATAACAAGTTTAATGAATTGCTCACGCGTCTTCCCCAACCACCACCGGCTGCACCTGTCGCACCTCTGCAACGACAACAACAACGCCCCCTTCCAAATCAGTTCGGACGAGCGAAGCGTGTTCCTCTTGAGGATGGCCAAACTTCTGGTGCTGCTGTACCTACTGTTGATGCTTCTTTGGCTCCTGCTCCTGCTGCTGATGGTGCCGAGGAGGAGGATGATTACGCGGGCGATTATGAGGATGAGGTTGATCAAAATCATAACTATATCCTATTCCAGCTACGTGGGCTGCTTTGAAAACTGCTATGCGTACTCGTTGGGTTCCACCATATTATCAACGTGAATTACTTCAAAAATTGCAGCGCTTAAGACAAGGAAAAAATTCTGTAGAAGAATATTATCAGGAATTACAAACTGGCATGATTAGATGTGGTATTGTTGAGGAGAATGAAGCTATGCTTGCACGTTTCATGGGTGGATTAAATAGAGAGATTCAGACCATTCTAGAGTATAAGGAGTATAATAATATCACTCGTTTATTCCATCTTGCTTGTAAAGCTGAACGTGAAGTGCAGGATCGACAGGCATTGGCGCGAACTAATTTTTCTGCAGGTCGATCTTCATCATGGACACCGCGTGCCTCCTCTACTCCCACACGTCCTACTGCGGCACCACTGACTTCAGCCGCCAATTCCAACCGAGATACAAGAAAACAGGAACCACCACCACCATCTGCCAAGAGTACACCTTCTGGGCCTGCCCAGAGCTCTTCTTCATCTATGGCATCAACAGGGCACACACATGATATTATTTGTCGTCGTTGTAAGGGAAGAGGTCATTATGCGAGAGAATGCCAATCTCCGCGTGTTATGATTGCTACTGAGGATGGTGGGTATGAGTCTGCTAGTGATTATGATGAGGAGACTTTGGCTCTTATTACAAGTGAAGAACACAGTGGAGATGATTCTGATCATGAGACGCAATACATGGCTCCTGAAGACGCTGACAGGTATGAATGTTTAGTTGCTCAACGTGTTTTGAGTGTGCAGGTCGCACAAGCTGAGCAAAATCAGAGGCATAATTTGTTCCATACAAAGGGAGTTGTGAAGGAACGTTCTGTTCGCGTCATCATAGATGGAGGGAGCTGCAACAACTTGGCTAGCATGGAGATGGTGGAGAAGCTATCTCTCACCACAAGACCACATCCACATCCTTACTATATCCAATGGTTCAACAACAGCGGCAAGGTTAAGGTAACACGTACTGTTCGTGTGCATTTTAGTATCTCTACATATGCTGATTATGTTGATTGTGATGTGGTACCCATGCAAGCATGTTCATTATTACTTGGTAGACCATGGCAATTTGATAAAAATTATGTACACCATGGTAGAAACAATCAGTATACTCTTGTTCATAAGGATAAACATATTACTTTGTGATGAGGACATCAATACCATTGTTACACCCACAGCCCCTGCTTCTATAAATACTGGACCAATTACTAGAGCTCGCGCACGCCAATTAAAATATCAGGTACTTTCGTTTCTTGGTAATGATTCTAAAGTTCATGAGAATATGATGCTGCCTAAATTGGATACATTTGTTTTGCTTACAAATGAAGGGCCTAGCTTGGACAAGAAAGAGGAACCTTGGAGCAAGTTCAAGCATGGAGATGATGGCATGCACAAGGGGAACAAGAACGGAGTTACAAGTGATGATTTCAGGACTTTGAAGCCACCATAATGAGTGCAGGAAGCCTTGGACGAAATATACAAGATGTCACTTCATAAATTTCGTCCGAAGGCTATTATAGGTGTTGCGACACCTTATTATTGGGCCAGGCCCATGTAATTTCGAAATACTTGAGTATAGGCTGTTTTTAGAGTCCGTATGTGTGGGGAAACAAGAGATAGGGTTGGTTTCGGACCCCTCCTTCAAGGGCCACGAAATCCCCTCCTCTTCCTCCATATATACAGCCCTTAGGGCACCGTTTAGACTTTGGGTTTTGTTTAGATTAAAAGTTCGCCATAGCTGCAACTTCGCGTACTTCGTTTGTGTTCAACGACAAGACCAAGACGTCACAGAACCCCACCTCGATCAATAAAGCTTTCATCTTATATTCGCAATATCCAGATTGCAAATCTTAGTTTCTTGCTTGTTCTTCGTTTGCTTGCAGGAGATAGACCCTCGGGGTCAGGTTGATTGTGCTCCGGCGTGGTCAATAACCTCTCGGAGTTGGTTTAGCGATTGCTAAGGCGCGACGTCCTCGCACGCTCGTAGTCGGATCGTCAAAGTCGACTCCACCAAATCGATAGCTATCATCTCATCGAAAGATCGGGACACCCCCGCCTCTATCACATGGGTGGATTAAATAGAGAGATTCAGACCATTCTAGAGTATAAGGAGTATAATAATATCACTCGTTTATTCCATCTTGCTTGTAAAGCTGAACGTGAAGTGCAGGATCGACAGGCATTGGCGCGAACTAATTTTTCTGCAGGTCGATCTTCATCATGGACACCGCGTGCCTCCTCTACTCCCACACGTCCTACTGCGGCACCACTGACTTCAGCCGCCAATTCCAATCGAGATACAAGAAAACAGGCACCACCACCACCATCTGCCAAGAGTACACCTTCTGGGCCTGCCCAGAGCTCTTCTTCATCTATGGCATCAACAGGGCACACACATGATATTATTTGTCGTCGTTGTAAGGGAAGAGGTCATTATGCGAGAGAATGCCAATCTCCGCGTGTTATGATTGCTACTGAGGATGGTGGGTATGAGTCCGCTAGTGATTATGATAAGGAGACTTTGGCTCTTATTACAAGTGAAGAACACGGTGGAGATGATTCTGATCATGAGACGCAATACATGGCTCCTGAAGACGCTGACAGGTATGAATGTTTAGTTGCTCAACGTGTTTTGAGTGTGCAGGTCACACAAGCTGAGCAAAATCAGAGGCATAATTTGTTCCATACAAAGGGAGTTGTGCAGGAACGTTCTGTTCGCGTCATCATAGATGGAGGGAGCTGCAACAACTTGGCTAGCATGGAGATGGTGGAGAAGCTATCTCTCACCATAAGACCACATCCACATCCTTACTATATCCAATGGTTCAACAACAGCGGCAAGGTTAAGGTAACACGTACTGTTCGTGTGCATTTTAGTATCTCTACATATGCTGATTATGTTGATTGTGATGTGGTACCCATGCAAGCATGTTCATTATTACTTGGTAGACCATGGCAATTTGATAAAAATTCTGTACACCATGGTAGAAACAATCAGTATACTCTTGTTCATAAGGATAAACATATTACTTTGCTTCCTATGACTCCTGATTCTATTTTGAAAGATGATATTAATAGAGCTAGTAAAGCAAAACAGGAGAAAAATAAGAGTGAAAATCAGATTGTGGCAAAAGAATTTGAGCAACAAATGAAGCCTAATAATAAACCATCTAGTGTTGCTTCTGAAATTAATTGAAAAGTGCATGCTTACTTGCCACCAAATCTGATATTGATGATCTAGATTTCAGCAATTCTGTTTGCTATGCTTTTGTGTGCAAAGAGGCGTTATTTTCATTCGAGGACGTGCCTTCCTCTTTGCCTCCTGCGGTCACTAACATTTTGCAGGAGTTCGCTGACGTCTTTCCACAAGACGTGCCACCGGGATTACCACCTATTCGCGGGATTGAGCATCAGATTGACTTAATTCCCGGTGCTTCGTTGCCAAACCGTGCGCCATACCGTACCAATCCAGAGGAGACGAAGGAGATTATGCGTCAAGTACAGGAGTTGCTCGACAAAGGTTATATACGCGAATCCCTTAGTCCTTGTGCTGTTCCTATTATTCTAGTGCCGAAAAAGGATGGTACATCGCGTATGTGTGTTGATTGTAGAGGCATTAATAATATTACTATTCGTTATCGTCATCCCATTCCTAGACTAGATGATATGCTTGATGAATTGAGTGGCTCTACAATATTCTCCAAAGTTGATTTGCGTAGTGGATACCATCAAATTCGTATGAAATTGGGGGATGAATGGAAAACAGCATTTAAAACAAAGTTTGGATTATATGAGTGGTTAGTCATGCCTTTTGGGTTAACTAATGCACCTAGTACTTTCATGAGATTAATGAACGAAGTTTTACGTGCTTTCATTGGACGATTTGTGGTAGTCTATTTTGATGATATACTGATTTATAGCAGATCTTTGGAGGAACATTTGGAACATTTACGTGCTGTTTTTATTGCTTTACGTGATGCACGTTTGTTTGGTAACCTTGGGAAGTGCACCTTTTGCACCGACCGAGTATCTTTTCTTGGCTATGTTGTTACTCCACAGGGAATTGAAGTTGATAAAGCCAAGATTGAAGCTATTGAGAGTTGGCCACAGCCCAAAACGGAAACTCAAGTGAGGAGTTTTCTTGGACTCGCTGGTTTCTATAGGCGTTTTGTGAGAGATTTCAGCACCATTGCTGCACCTCTCAATGAGCTTACAAAGAAGGATGTGCCTTTTGTTTGGGGTACCTCACAGGAAGAAGCCTTCACGGTATTGAAAGATAAGTTGACACATGCTCCTTTACTCCAACTTCCTGATTTTAATAAGACTTTTGAGCTTGAATGTGATGCTAGTGGAATTGGATTAGGAGGTGTTTTATTACAAGATGGCAAACCTGTTGCATACTTTTCTGAAAAATTGAGTGGGCCTAGTCTGAACTATTCTACTTATGATAAAGAATTATATGCTCTTGTTCGGACTTAGAAACATGGCAACATTATTTATGTCCCAAAGAATTTGTTATACATTCTGATCATGAATCTTTGAAACACATTAAAAGTCAAGCAAAACTGAACCGTAGACATGCTAAATGGGTTGAATTTATTGAGACTTTCCCTTATGTCATTAAACACAAGAAGGGTAAAGAAAATGTTATTGCTGATGCATTGTCTCGTCGTTATACTATGCTTTCACAACTTGACTTTAAAATATTTGGTTTGGAGACCATCAAAGATCAATATGTGCATGATGCTGAATTTAAAGATGTATTGCAGAATTGTAAGGAAGGGAGAACATGGAACAAGTTCGTCGTTAACGATGGATTTGTGTTTCGTGCTAACAAGCTATGCATTCCAGCTAGCTCCGTTCGTCTTTTGTTGTTGCAGGTGGCGCATGGAGGAGGATTAATGGGACACTTTGGCGTGAAGAAGACGGAGGATATACTTGCTACACATTTCTTTTGGCCAAAGATGAGACGGGATGTTGAGCGTTTTGTTGCTCGCTGCACTACATGTCAAAAAGCTAAGTCACGACTCAATCCTCATGGTTTATATATGCCTTTGCCTGTACCTAGTGTTCCTTGGGAGGATATATCTATGGACTTTGTTTTAGGTTTACCTCGAACAAAGAAGGGGAGGGATAGCATATTTGTTGTCGTGGATAGGTTCTCGAAAATGGCACACTTTATACCATGTCATAAAAGCGATGATGCTGTTAATGTTGCTGATTTGTTCTTTCGTGAAATTATACGCTTGCACGGTGTGCCAAATACTATTGTTTCAGATCGTGATACTAAATTTCTTAGCCACTTTTGGAGATGTTTATGGGCTAAGTTGGGGACTAAACTGCTTTTTAGTACTACATGTCACCCCCAAACTGATGGACAAACTGAAGTAGTCAATAGAACATTGTCTACTATGCTTAGGGCTGTTTTGAAGAATAACAAGAAAATGTGGGAAGAATGCTTGCCTCATATTGAATTTGCTTATAATCGTTCATTGCATTCTACTACTAAGATGTGTCCTTTTGAAATTGTGTATGGTTTCCTTCCTCGTGCACCAATTGATTTGTTGCCTCTTCCATCTTCGAAGAAGGTTAATTTTGATGCTAAACAACGTGCTGAATTGATCTTAAAAATGCATGAGTTAACTAAGGAGAACATTGAGCGTATGAATGCTAAATATAAACTTGCTGGAGATAAGGGTAGAAAACATGTTGTGTTTGCACCTGGAGATCTTGTTTGGTTACATTTGCGTAAGGATAGATTTCCTGATTTGCGTAAATCAAAGCTAATGCCACGTGCTGATGGTCCTTTTAAGGTGTTAGAGAAAATAAATGATAATGCATATAAACTTGAGCTGCCTGCAGATTTTGGGGTTAGTCCCACTTTTAACATTGCAGGTCTGAAGCCTTATTTGGGTGAGGAAGATGAGCTTCCGTCGAGGACGACTTCATTTCAAGAAGGGGAGGATGATGAGGACATCAATACCATTGTTACACCCACAGCCCCTGCTTCTATACATACTGGACCAATTACTAGAGCTCGCGCACGCCAATTAAAATATCAGGTACTTTCGTTTCTTGGTAATGATTCTAAAGTTCATGAGAATATGATGCTGCCTAAATTGGATACATTTGTTTTGCTTACAAATGAAGGGCCTAGCTTGGACAAGAAAGAGGAACCTTGGAGCAAGTTCAAGCATGGAGATGATGGCATGCATAAGGGGAACAAGAACGGAGTTACAAGTGATGATTTCAGGACTTTGAAGCCACCATAATGAGTGCAGGAAGCCTTGGACGAAATATACAAGATGTCACTTCATAAATTTCGTCCAGAGGCTATTATAGGTGCTGCGTCACCATATTATTGGGCCAGGCCCATGTAATTTCGAAATACTTGAGTATAGGCTGTTTTTAGAGTCCGTATGTGTGGGGAAACAAGAGATAGGGTTGGTTTCGGACCCCTCCTTCAAGGGCCACGAAATTCCCTCCTCTTCCTCCATATATACAGCCCTTAGGGCACCGTTTAGACTTTGGGTTTTGTTTAGATTAAAAGTTCGCCATAGCTGCAACTTCGCGTACTTCGTTTGTGTTCAACGACCAGACCAAGACGTCACAGAACCCCACCTTGATCAATAAAGCTTTCATCTTATATTCGCAATATCCAGATTGCAAATCTTAGTTTCTTGCTTGTTCTTCGTTTGCTTGCAGGAGATAGACCCTCGTGGTCAGGTTGATTGTGCTCCGGCGTGGTCAGTAACCTCTCAGAGTTGGTTTAGCGATTGCTAAGGCGCGACGTCCTCGCACGTTCGTAGTCGGATCGTCAAAGTCTACTCCACCAAAAACGATAGCTATCATCTCATCGAAAGATCGGGACACCCTCGCCTCTATCACTTTTGCACCGACCGAGTATCTTTTCTTGGCTATGTTGTTACTCCACAGGGAATTGAAGTTGATAAAGCCAAGATTGAAGCTATTGAGAGTTGGCCACAGCCCAAAACGGTCACTCAAGTGAGGAGTTTTCTTGGACTCGCTGGTTTCTATAGGCGTTTTGTGAGAGATTTCAGCACCATTGCTGCACCTCTCAATGAGCTTACAAAGAAGGATGTGCCTTTTGTTTGGGGTACCTCACAGGAAGAAGCCTTCACGGTATTGAAAGATAAGTTGACACATGCTCCTTTACTCCAACTTCCTGATTTTAATAAGAGTTTTGAGCTTGAATGTGATGCTAGTGGAATTGGATTAGGAGGTGTTTTATTACAAGATGGCAAACCTGTTGCATACTTTTCTGAAAAATTGAGTGGGCCTAGTCTGAACTATTCTACTTATGATAAAGAATTATATGCTCTTGTTCGGACCTTAGAAACATGGCAACATTATTTATGGCCCAAAGAATTTGTTATACATTCTGATCATGAATCTTTGAAACACATTAAAAGTCAAGCAAAACTGAACCGTAGACATGCTAAATGGGTTGAATTTATTGAGACTTTCCCTTATGTCATTAAACACAAGAAGGGTAAAGAAAAAGTTATTGCTGATGCATTGTCTCGTCGTTATACTATGCTTTCACAACTTGACTTTAAAATATTTGGTTTGGAGACCATCAAAGATCAATATGTGCATGATGCTGAATTTAAAGATGTATTGCAGAATTGTAAGGAAGGGAGAACATGGAACAAGTTCATCGTTAACGATGGATTTGTGTTTCGTGCTAACAAGCTATGCATTCCAGCTAGCTCCGTTCGTCTTTTGTTGTTGCAGGAGGCGCATGGAGGAGGATTAATGGGACACTTTGGCGTGAAGAAGACGGAGGATATACTTGCTACACATTTCTTTTGGCCAAAGATGAGACGGGATGTTGAGCGTTTTGTTGCTCGCTGCACTACATGTCAAAAAGCTAAGTCACGACTCAATCCTCATGGTTTATATATGCCTTTGCCTGTACCTAGTGTTCCTTGGGAGGATATATCTATGGACTTTGTTTTAGGTTTACCTCGAACAAAGAAGGGGAGGGATAGCATATTTGTTGTCGTGGATAGGTTCTCGAAAATGGCACACTTTATACCATGTCATAAAAGCGATGATGCTGTTAATGTTGCTGATTTGTTCTTTCGTGAAATTATACGCTTGCATGGTGTGCCAAATACTATTGTTTCAGATCGTGATACGAAATTTCTTAGCCACTTTTGGAGATGTTTATGGGCTAAGTTGGGGACTAAACTGCTTTTTAGTACTACATGTCACCCCCAAACTGATGGACAAACTGAAGTAGTCAATAGAACATTGTCTACTATGCTTCGGGCTGTTTTGAAGAATAACAAGAAAATGTGGGAAGAATGCTTGCCTCATATTGAATTTGCTTATAATCGTTCATTGCATTCTACTAATAAGATGTGTCCTTTTGAAATTGTGTATGGTTTCCTGCCTCGTGCACCAATTGATTTGTTGCCTCTTCCATCTTCGGAGAAGGTTAATTTTGATGCTAAACAACGTGCTGAATTGATCTTAAAAATGCATGAGTTAACTAAGGAGAACATTGAGCGTATGAATGCTAAATATAAACTTGCTGGAGATAAGGGTAGAAAACATGTTGTGTTTGCACCTGGAGATCTTGTTTGGTTACATTTGCGTAAGGATAGATTTCCTGATTTGCGCAAATCAAAGCTAATGCCACGTGCTGATGGTCCTTTTAAGGTGTTAGAGAAAATAAATGATAATGCATATAAACTTGAGCTGCCTGCAGATTTTGGGGTTAGTCCCACTTTTAACATTGCAGATCTGAAGCCTTATTTGGGTGAGGAAGATGAGCTTCCGTCGAGGACGACTTCATTTCAAGAAGGGGAGGATGATGAGGACATCAATACCATTGTTACACCCACAGCCCCTGCTTCTATACATACTGGGCCAATTACTAGAGCTCGCGCATGCCAATTAAAATATCAGGTACTTTCGTTTCTTGGTAATGATTCTAAAGTTCATGAGAATATGATGCTGCCTAAATTGGATACATTTGTTTTCTTACAAATGAAGGGCCTAGCTTGGACAAGAAAGAGGAACCTTGGAGCAAGTTCAAGCATGGAGATGATGGCATGCACAAGGGGAACAAGAACGGAGTTACAAGTGATGATTTCAGGACTTTGAAGCCACCATAATGAGTGCAGGAAGCCTTGGACGAAATATACAAGATGTCACTTCATAAATTTCGTCCAGAGGCTATTATAGGTGCTGCGTCACCTTATTATTGGGCCAGGCCCATGTAATTTCGAAATACTTGAGTATAGGCTGTTTTTAGAGTCCGTATGTGTGGGGAAACAAGAGATAGGGTTGGTTTCGGACCCCTCCTTCAAGGGCCACGAAATCCCCTCCTCTTCCTCCATATATACAGCCCTTAGGGCACCGTTTAGACTTTGGGTTTTGTTTAGATTAAAAGTTCGCCATAGCTGCAACTTCGCGTACTTCGTTTGTATTCAACGACCAGACCAAGACGTCACAGAACCCCACCTTGATCAATAAAGCTTTCATCTTATATTCGCAATATCCAGATTGCAAATCTTAGTTTCTTGCTTGTTCTTCGTTTGCTTGCAGGAGATAGACCCTCGTGGTCAGGTTGATTGTGCTCCGGCGTGGTCAATAACCTCTCGGAGTTGGTTTAGCGATTGCTAAGGCGCGACGTCCTCGCACGTTCGTAGTCGGATCGTCAAAGTCTACTCCACCAAAAACGATAGCTATCATCTCATCGAAAGATCGGGACACCCTCGCCTCTATCAAGTGTGTTGATTGTAGAGGCATTAATAATATTACTATTCGTTATTGTCATCCTATTCCTAGACTAGCTGATATGCTTGATGAATTGAGTGGCTCTACAATATTCTCCAAAGTTGATTTGCGTAGTGGATACCATCAAATTCGTATGAAGTTGGGGGATGAATGGAAAACAGCATTTAAAACAAAGTTTGGATTATATGAGTGGTTAGTCATGCCTTTTGGGTTAACTAATGCACCTAGTACTTTCATGAGATTAATGAACGAAGTTTTACGTGCTTTCATTGGACGATTTGTGGTAGTCTATTTTGATGATATACTGATTTATAGCAGATCTTTGGAGGAACATTTGGAACATTTACGTGCTGTTTTTATTGCTTTATGTGATGCACGTTTGTTTGGTAACCTTGGGAAGTGCACCTTTTGCACCGACCGAGTATCTTTTCTTGGCTATGTTGTTACTCCACAGGGAATTGAAGTTGATAAAGCCAAGATTGAAGCTATTGAGAGTTGGCCATAGCCCAAAACGGTCACTCAAGTGAGGAGTTTTCTTGGACTCGCTGGTTTCTATAGGCGTTTTGTGAGAGATTTCAGCACCATTGCTGCACCTCTCAATGAGCTTACAAAGAAGGATGTGCCTTTTGTTTGGGGTACCTCACAGGAAGAAGCCTTCACGGTATTGAAAGATAAGTTGACACATGCTCCTTTACTCCAACTTCCTGATTTTAATAAGACTTTTGAGCTTTAATGTGATGCTAGTGGAATTGGATTAGGAGGTGTTTTATTACAAGATGGCAAACCTGTTGCATACTTTTCTGAAAAATTGAGTGGGCCTAGTCTGAACTATTCTACTTATGATAAAGAATTATATGCTCTTGTTCGGACCTTAGAAACATGGCAACATTATTTATGGCCCAAAGAATTTGTTATACATTCTGATCATGAATCTTTGAAACACATTAAAAGTCAAGCAAAACTGAACCGTAGACATGCTAAATGGGTTGAATTTATTGAGACTTTCCCTTATGTCATTAAACACAAGAAGGGTAAAGAAAATGTTATTGCTGATGCATTGTCTCGTCGTTATACTATGCTTTCACAACTTGACTTTAAAATATTTGGTTTGGAGACCATCAAAGATCAATATGTGCATGATGCTGAATTTAAAGATGTATTGCAGAATTGGAAGGAAGGGAGAACATGGAACAAGTTCGTCGTTAACGATGGATTTGTGTTTCGTGCTAACAAGCTATGCATTCCAGCTAGCTCCGTTCGTCTTTTGTTGTTGCAGGAGGCGCATGGAGGAGGATTAATGGGACACTTTGGCGTGAAGAAGACGGAGGATATACTTGCTACACATTTCTTTTGGCCAAAGATGAGACGGGATGTTGAGCGTTCTTGATAGAGGCGAGGGTGTCCCGATCTTTCGATGAGATGATAGCTATCGTTTTTGGTGGAGTAGACTTTGACGATCCGACTACGAACGTGCGAGGACGTCGCGCCTTAGCAATCGCTAAACCAACTCCGAGAGGTTATTGACCACGCCGGAGCACAATCAACCTGACCACGAGGGTCTATCTCCTGCAAGCAAACGAAGAACAAGCAAGAAACTAAGATTTGCAATCTGGATATTGCGAATATAAGATGAAAGCTTTATTGATCAAGGTGGGATACTGTGACGTCTTGGTCTGGTCGTTGAACACAAACGAAGTACGCGAAGTTGCAGCTATGGCGAACTTTTAATCTAAACAAAACCCAAAGTCTAAACGGTGCCCTAAGGGCTGTATATATGGAGGAAGAGGAGGGGATTTCGTGGCCCTTGAAGGAGGGGTCCGAAACCAACCCTATCTCTTGTTTCCCCACACATACGGACTCTAAAAACAGCCTATACTCAAGTATTTCGAAATTACATGGGCCTGGCCCAATAATAAGGTGACGCAGCACCTATAATAGCCTCTGGACGAAATTTATGAAGTGACATCTTGTATATTTCGTCCAAGGCTTCCTGCACTCATTATGGTGGCTTCAAAGTCCTGAAATCATCACTTGTAACTCCGTTCTTGTTCCCCTTGTGCATGCCATCATCTCCATGCTTGAACTTGCTCCAAGGTTCCTCTTTCTTGTCCAAGCTAGGCCCTTCATTTGTAAGAAAACAAATGTATCCAATTTAGGCAGCATCATATTCTCATGAACTTTAGAATCATTACCAAGAAACGAAAGTACCTGATATTTTAATTGGCATGCGCGAGCTCTAGTAATTGGCCCAGTATGTATAGAAGCAGGGGCTGTGGGTGTAACAATGGTATTGATGTCCTCATCATCCTCCCCTTCTTGAAATGAAGTCGTCCTCGACGGAAGCTCATCTTCCTCACCCAAATAAGGCTTCAGATCTGCAATGTTAAAAGTGGGACTAACCCCAAAATCTGCAGGCAGCTCAAGTTTATATGCATTATCATTTATTTTCTCTAACACCTTAAAAGGACCATCAGCACGTGGCATTAGCTTTGATTTGCGCAAATCAGGAAATCTATCCTTACGCAAATGTAACCAAACAAGATCTCCAGGTGCAAACACAACATGTTTTCTACCCTTATCTCCAGCAAGTTTATATTTAGCATTCATACGCTCAATGTTCTCCTTAGTTAACTCATGCATTTTTAAGATCAATTCAGCACGTTGTTTAGCATCAAAATTAACCTTCTCCGAAGATGGAAGAGGCAACAAATCAATTGGTGCACGAGGAAGGAAACCATACACAATTTTAAAAGGACACATCTTAGTAGTAGAATGCAATGAACGATTATAAGCAAATTCAATATGAGGCAAGCATTCTTCCCACATTTTCTTGTTATTCTTCAAAACAGCCCTAAGCATAGTAGACAATGTTCTATTGACTACTTCAGTTTGTCCATCAGTTTGGGGGTGACATGTAGTACTAAAAAGCAGTTTAGTCCCCAGCTTAGCCCATAAACATCTCCAAAAGTGGCTAAGAAATTTAGTATCACGATCTGAAACAATAGTATTTGGCACACCATGCAAGCGTATAATTTCACGAAAGAACAAATCAGCAACATTAACAGCATCATCGCTTTTATGACATGGTATAAAGTGTGCCATTTTCGAGAACCTATCCACGACAACAAATATGCTATCCCTCCCCTTCTTTGTTCGAGGTAAACCTAAAACAAAGTCCATAGATATATCCTCCCAAGGAACATGATAGAGGCGAGGGTGTCCCGATCTTTCGATGAGATGATAGCTATCGTTTTTGGTGGAGTAGACTTTGACGATCCGACTACGAACGTGCGAGGACGTCGCGCCTTAGCAATCGCTAAACCAACTCCGAGAGGTTATTGACCACGCCGGAGCACAATCAACCTGACCACGAGGGTCTATCTCCTGCAAGCAAACGAAGAACAAGCAAGAAACTAAGATTTGCAATCTGGATATTGCGAATATAGATGAAGTATTGATAATGGTGGGGATCCGAAAGCGGTCTTGGTCTGGTCGTTGGACACAAACGAAGTACACGAAGTTGCAATGGCTAACTTTTAACTAAACAAATCCCAAAGTCTAAACGGTGCCCTAAGGGCTGTATATATGGAGGAAGAGGAGGGGATTTCGTGGCCCTTGAAGGAGGGGTCCGAAACCAACCCTATCTCTTGTTTCCCCACACATACGGACTCTAAAAACAGCTTATACTCAAGTATTTCGAAATTACATGGGCCTGGCCCAATAATAAGGTGACGCAGCACCTATAATAGCCTCTGGACGAAATTTATGAAGTGACATCTTGTATATTTCGTCCAAGGCTTCCTGCACTCATTATGGTGGCTTCAAAGTCCTGAAATCATCACTTGTAACTCCGTTCTTGTTCCCCTTGTGCATGCCATCATCTCCATGCTTGAACTTGCTCCAAGGTTCCTCTTTCTTGTCCAAGCTAGACCCTTCATTTGTAAGCAAAACAAATGTATCCAATTTAGGCAGCATCATATTCTCATGAACTTTAGAATCATTACCAAGAAACGAAAGTACCTGATATTTTAATTGACGTGCGCGAGCTCTAGTAATTGGTCCAGTATGTATAGAAGCAGGGGCTGTGGGTGTAACAATGGTATTGATGTCCTCATCATCCTCCCCTTCTTGAAATGAAGTCGTCCTCGACGGAAGCTCATCTTCCTCACCCAAATAAGGCTTAAGATCTGCAATGTTAAAAGTGGGACTAACCCCAAAATCTGCAGGCAGCTCAAGTTTATATGCATTATCATTTATTTTCTCTAACACCTTAAAAGGACCATCAGCACGTGGCATTAGCTTTGATTTGCGCAAATCAGGAAATCTATCCTTACGCAAATGTAACCAAACAAGATCTCCAGGTGCAAACACAACATGTTTTCTACCCGTATCTCCAGCAAGTTTATATTTAGCATTCATACGCTCAATGTTCTCCTTAGTTAACTCATGCATTTTTAAGATCAATTCAGCACGTTGTTTAGCATCAAAATTAACCTTCTCCGAAGATGGAAGAGGCAACAAATCAATTGGTGCACGAGGAAGGAAACCATACACAATTTCAAAAGGACACATCTTAGTAGTAGAATGCAATGAACGATTATAAGCAAATTCAATATGAGGCAAGCATTCTTCCCACATTTTCTTGTTATTCTTCAAAACAGCCCTAAGCATAGTAGACAATGTTCTATTGACTACTTCAGTTTGTCCATCAGTTTGGGGGTGACATGTAGTACTAAAAAGCAGTTTAGTCCCCAACTTAGCCCATAAACATCTCCAAAAGTGGCTAAGAAATTTAGTATCACGATCTAAAACAATAGTATTTGGCACACTGATGAGGACATCAATACCATTGTTACACCCACAACCCCTGCTTCTATACATACTGGACCAATTACTAGAGCTCGCGCACGCCAATTAAAATATCAGGTACTTTCGTTTCTTGGTAATGATTCTAAAGTTCATGAGAATATGATGCTGCCTAAATAGGATACATTTGTTTTGCTTACAAATGAAGGGCCTAGCTTGGACAAGAAAGAGGAACCTTGGAGCAAGTTCAAGCATGGAGATGATGGCATGCACAAGGGGAACAAGAACGGAGTTACAAGTGATGATTTCAGGACTTTGAAGCCACCATAATGAGTGCAGGAAGCCTTGGACGAAATATACAAGATGTCACTTCATAAATTTCATCCAGAGGCTATTATAGGTGCTGCGTCACCTTATTATTGGGCCAGGCCCATGTAATTTCGAAATACTTGAGTATAGGCTGTTTTTAGAGTCCGTATGTGTGGGAAAACAAGAGATAGGGTTGGTTTCGGACCCCTCCTTCAAGGGCCACGAAATCCCCTCCTCTTCCTCCATATATACAGCCCTTAGGGCACCGTTTAGACTTTGGGTTTTGTTTAGATTAAAAGTTCGCCATAGCTGCAACTTCGCGTACTTCGTTTGTGTTCAACGACCAGACCAAGACGTCACAGAACCCCACCTTGATCAATAAAGCTTTCATCTTATATTCGCAATATCCAGATTGCAAATCTTAGTTTCTTGCTTGTTCTTCGTTTGCTTGCAGGAGATAGACCCTCGTGGTCAGGTTGATTGTGCTCCGGCGTGGTCAATAACCTCTCGGAGTTGGTTTAGCGATTGCTAAGGCGCGACGTCCTCGCACGTTCGTAGTCGGATCGTCAAAGTCTACTCCACCAAAAACGATAGCTATCATCTCATCGAAAGATCGGGACACCCTTGCCTCTATCATCCCCCCGGGAGCTTGGTCGGCAGGAGCAAGTGCCTTGGCAGCAGATGCTGCAACTGCTTCCCGATAGAATTGATCAGCGCAAATCAATGCATCTTTCTTATCAGAGTGAATGGTGATGACACTTATCGGCACATGCATCTTCAAGGTGTTGTAGGCATAGTGGGATGCTACCATGAACTTTGCAAGTGTTGGGCATCCAAGGATTCCATTGTAAGGCAACAGAATCTTGACGACGTCGAAGACGATCTTCTCTGTCCAGTAGTTGAGTTCATCGCCAAACATTACCGGCAAAGTGATCTTGCCCTTCGGCTGGCTTCTTCCCGGATTGATTCCCTGGAATGTGCCAGTCTTCTTCAGAGGCTCATCAGAAATCTGCAGCCTCTTGATCACGTCAGGCGAGATCAAGTTGAGACCAGCCCCACTGTCAATCAGCATCTTTGTCACCTTGAGGTTGCGTATTGTTGGTGAAACCAACAACGGCAAGCACCCGACCGCAGTTGTGCGATCAGGGTGGTCCTCGGCGTAAAAAATGATGGGCGTGTTGGACCATCTCAGGGGCTTCTGGGCACCCACCACCGGCTCAGTCGCGTTGACCTCATGCACCCACTGCTTGAGTTGGCAGTGTGAGGAGTGCAAAGATTCACCTCCGTCAATGAACTCAGCTTCACTAGACTCATCATCCTCCTCCTTGTTTTCGTCATCATCATCTCCTTTCTTGTCTCGACCTCTTACAGGCTTCTCCTTCTGCTGCTTGGTCTTGCCGCGACGACCTCCTTGGCCAGCATGTTTCTTGCCGGATCCATTTGCACCGTCGGTGTCGGGGCACGACACCTATGGGATCCCGAGAGACCCCTTTACGATTCGGCAGGGGGAGAGGTATACGCAAAGAGCAGAACCAACGATCGACGCGGGAGGTTTTTACCCAGGTTCGGGCCACTGATCAGCGTAAAACCCTACTCCTGCTTTGTATTCTTATTTATGTTCTTGAGCCCAGCCTTCAGGAGCGCTCACTATGAACAGTATGTTCAAAGAGCAGCTACGCATGCAGAATGGGCCAGAAGTTCTCCTCCTCTGTAGCAGTTGCCTTGGGCCTCCTTTTATATGCTCAAAGGGGTCACCACAGTGGCAAAATGTACATACATTGAGGTGTAAAATAGCTACAGGGTATCATACCTAACCCCTGACGGATTAGGACAAACGCATTTAATGCACCGTGAGGTGTCCGTTTAGGTGTCCTCACTTTCTTGGGGATGGAAAAAGGGGCCATCCCATCAGCACCGCTTAAGCTCTCCTCCACTGGCGCGTTGCCACGCATCCAGAGAAGGACCCAGAATATCAGACTTGTTATTGTGCCAAAGCGGTGACACAGTGGCAGAATCTTGCTGGGCGCCAAAGCCTGCCGGGCACCGAGCCTTGCCGGGCGCCAAGCCATGCCGGGCTCCAAGCCTTGCCGGGCCCCGCAGGCCATCTCGGCAAGGATCTTGCCGGGGAAGCTGGCCTTCGGATTCCAGCTCTGCTTATCTGCTGATCCCCAGATCTCTGACTTGATGATTTCTTTGGTGGCTTGAATCGACCTCGAACTGTTCCCGGCAAGCCTTCCGCGAGGATGGCTACAACTGCCCGTGCACAAGCACGGGGTACTAGTGGCCCAATACTTAGTACACCGACAGTCGGCCTTCTCTTTATCTCTCTTCTCATATTCAGCCTTCTGCTTCTCAGCAAGCTGCTCTACTTGCCGGCAGTCTTGAAGGTCATGGCTCTTAGTGTGATGGATCTTGCAGTACTACTTGCCGGAGCCCTCGGCCTAATCTGTGGCTGCCAAGGCTTGGCATGAGGTGCACCCGGCAACTTCCTTGTCAGAGCTCTCTGCCTTAGCCTTCTTGGTGGGGCCACTATTGCTGGATCCCTCCACAGCAAGCAAAAATTTTCCCTTGCGCTTCCTGTTGCGCTTGTGGGTTTTCTTCTTCGGGGTGTTGGTGGTACCATCATCTTTTGAATTAGAATCTGTGGCAAGCTCCTCCATAGGAAGTTTCCTTCCTTCCTCAGCCTGTGCACACTTGTTGGCAAGAGCATAAAGCTCGCCAACATCCCTCACATTGGTCTTGGCCATCTCTTCCCGCATCTTGGGGTTCCTCACATTTTGACGAAACACAGCAATGATTGCTACGGGGTGGATATCGGGAATGTCGCATTGCACACGACTAAATCTTTGAATGTACTTGTGGAGCAACTCATTCTCCTTCTACGGGATCAGCTGCAGATCAGTTTCCTGGCCTGGAACTTTGTGGCCGCTTGTGACTTGTGGCACAAGTTGGCCCAGCAGGAAACAGAGTCTTCCGGCAAGTTCATCAACCACGACCTGACGTTGGGCTTGAGCACTAATGGGAAGTTGTTGGTGAAAATCTTGTTGTCCCAAGCTCCAGCAGCTTGCAGCGCGATGGTGTAAATGCTCAGGAACTCAGAAGGGTGTATCTTGCCATCGTACTTCTTCACCTCCGGCTTGAAGTTCCATGAATTGGGCCACTGGACTTGTCTCAGCTCTCGGGTAAACACAGGATAACCTACCTCGTAAGGTAGGCCTCCATTGTTTCCCAGCGCAGGCTCGTCAACAGCGGACCCCGTATGCCTGTTAGAATTACGCCGTGCTTCCCGTCGCCATTCGATGGTTGTACGGGCATCTTCTCCACGCTGTTCTTGCAGAACTTGGCGCTGATCGCGGTGAGCTCGCGAGTCAGACGACACCAAGGACGCATCATCATGAGCGTCGACTCACTGGCTTTGCCACGGAGGTTGTTGCTGTCGTGGAGGTGACTGCATAGTGGGCGCTCCACCTCCAGTACTTTCTCCAGCAGCGCGCACAGGGGCGCTGGGCTGCTACTGCGAAGGTCCCGCCCGCTGCGGCTTGTTGTTTTTGGCGAAGCCAACAAGACTCTGAATGGTGGCTCTCTAATCCTCCATCTTTTTCACTGCGGGATGAAACTCTAAGAGTAACTGTGCATGCACCAGGGCTTCTTCTGGCGTGGATGGCATGGAAAGGCACGAGGGACGAGAGGTGTTCTTGCTTTCCAACTGATCTAGAAGTAGCTCCGTCTCGAACCTGTGACCTCAGCTTGTTGTCGCCAGTTCGCTTGCGTGCGTGCTAGCCCTATGCATCTTAAGGATGATCCACATGACCCTTTCCGTGGGGACACTCGGAGCCCCGACGCCATGGCACTGCTCGTCGCGCGTGGCCTAAGATGGCCGCAACATGGGAACCGGCATGGGCATCCTGGAGCGCACCACATTGTCCCTGGAGTTCGTTGCGCCACCCGCAGGTGGCACGGCCCCATCCTTGGACCTAGTGGCACGTGGGTTGTTATCATTGCGGACAATGATGCTCGCCTGGCTGTGATCGCCAGAACACCATGGAGGCTGTTGTTGGCCCCCGCCTCTGCCTCCGCCACCGCTCACACCACCGCCCATGCCATCGCCTTTCTGCGAAGGCACTGCTGGCTTGGACGAAGACGGACTGACCGCCGTGGTGCCCTTCTTCTTGGGCGCCATGGCTATGAAGCTGGTGATGAAGCTGACGCGCTAACTGCTGATTCTGGTTCGCACAAGCGACCCCCTGCCAGGCGCGCCAAAGATGTCGTGCGTACGACCAACTATGGGATCATGGCGATCCCTTTGCAGTTCAACTGGAGGGATTGACGTGCATAAAGAGCAGAGCCAGCAGAAATACACGGTGTTTACCCAGGATCGGGCTGCTGTCAAGCGTAAAACCCTCCTCCTGCTTTGTGTATTGATGCGTGTATGTGTCCAGATTACATGGAGCGCACGTCCGGGAAGGTGCTCGAGGGTGCTGTTACGCGCACAAATGGACAGGGTTTCGACTTTTGTTAAGGTAGCCATGGGCCACCTTTTATAGACTAAGGGGTCACCACAATGGCAAAATGGTAAATCTACATCATGAATAGTGGCTATAGTGCCAAATACCTAACTCTGATGGGTTAGGACAAATGCATTTAATGCAAGGGTTAGGACAAATGCATTTAATGCACTATGAGGTGTCTTGTGGATGGAGCTCTCTGGCAAGGCTGGTCTCTCCTTCTGTTCCGTTCGCCCATCTACCTTCTATTCCTTTGACACATCATTTGGACGGGTGTCACTAAAAATGTATCTTTGGTGGTGAGCTGCCACGTGCCCAGACAAGTATCACCTAAGTATCCACCCGCTCGACACCACATCGACAAGTGACAACTTGACTGATGAGGTGGAGCGGTGGGATAGCAGTGGGATTCTTGCCGAGCTTAAATCTTGAGATGTCCTCCCCGGCAAGGATCTTGCCGGGTCCTTGAACTGTATCTTAAGCATTTCTGATCTCCGTCTTCTGAGATCTTCTGTGCTTCTTATAATCTGATCTTGAGTTTATCTTTTAGTTATCCTCCTGCAAGCCCCACCGTTGGGAAGGCTGCCACTAGCTGTGTATAAGTCTGGGGGTATTAAGGACCCCATTCTTAATACACCAAAACCGAAGTTGCAGGATGAGATCAGTGCCTTGTTTGACAAGGCGTTCGGCATCATCCGGGGACTAATGGATGACAAGGCGAATGTCAGTGTATTAAACACGTGTGTAATACCGTGACTTATGCACAGACAAGTAGCAGCTCCCTCGACAAGGTAGATTCTCAACAAAGGTTACCAAATCAAAAGAGGTAGCCCCTCAGAATTCAAGGAGCGCATCAAGAAGACCAAAGAACAATACGAGCATCGAAGCAATCCTCACCGGCAAGGTCGAGCCGGCAAGACGAAGACCCGGCAAGCCCGGCGGCAAGTAGAACCCCCACCAACCACCAGCGCTCCACCTCACCAGACAGCTGGTTGCTAATGGGTGAGGTGTCGAGCCCGCAGGCGGTGTGGTAGAGCTCGCTCGCACGTGTCGGCTCGCTGGCGAGAATATTACCTTTATCGACACTCGTCCTAATGGCGTGTCACACTAATAGGAGTTAGTTGGGCAAGCGGTGCTACATCCTTGCCAGGGCTTCTCCTCCTTATGACACCTAGTGATGCATTAAATGTACTTTATCCCAACTACCAGAGTTAGGTATGATAAGCACTATTGCTATCTAATCATCATGTAATGACCTTTTTGCCACTATGGTAACCCCTTGAGCTATAAAAGAAGTGCCAGGGCAACCGATACAAGAGATTGAACCCATCCTAACCCCACGCATGCTTGCTCGTGCAGCTACGGCTTCACCTAGCACCTTGCCGGGGGAGAGCACTCCGTGTAATTGTGCTCCACCTGTTAATACACCAAAAGTAGGAGTAGGGTTTTACACTTCTTAGTGGCCCAAACCTGGGTAAACGCCTCTCGCGCCCTCTGCTGTCCTATTCTTTGCACTTTGTGCAATCCCTTCGCCGAACCACAAAGGAGCTTGTTGGCTCCATAGATCATCATTCCACACCGATAGTGAAGCTTCGCGGCCAGCGCGCCCTGCTGAGGGAGAAGATCGCCGGCAGGACAAAGCAGCATGAGGAGTGCACTGCCTTGTTGAGGAAGATGGTCACGAAACTTATGGACGATAATGCCAAGCTCCGCATCGAGCGCGAGAGGCTGGTGGAGGAATCCGTGGCTGCTCTCAACCGAAGTATTGAGGATGTGAAAGAGATCATCACCACTCACCACGAGTTGGAGGAACTCCTCGCCCTGCAACAACCCATTAGGAAGTAGAGAGCAGTGACCCCCAGATAATTATCTGCGTCTTCCTTCTTCTTTTGACCCTGTGTCTTTCGGGCGTTGCCGCATGTGGCATTTTAAATTATCTTCTGAATATGTAAGACAATTATAATCCATTGCCATCGTCATCATATATATATATCAGTCTTGCAAAGTCTTAGTCGAGTGAGACTTCGTTAAGTCTCAGTCGATATCCGTGAGATCTTACATGAAGATCTGTGTAAAATTTTCTTTTCTCTCTCTTAATACATGCTATGTGCTACTTCTTGAGTTTGCGTTGATTTTTCCTTTGAATAGGAAAGGGTGATGCAGCAAACTAGAGATAAGTATTTCCCTCAGTTAAGAACCAAGGTATCAACCCAGGAGGAGGAACACACAAGTCCCCAATAGATGCACCTGCACAAACTAACAAATACTTGCACACAACGCGAAAAAGGGATTGTCAGTCCCTTCACAGTCACTAGCAAGAGTGAGATATAATAGAGATTGATATAAAAGATAAATAAAAGTGCTAAATAAGATAAAGATAAATAATTGCAGCAAGGTATTTTTGTATTTTTGGTTTTATAGATCTGAAAATAATATGATGGAAAATAGACCCGGGGGCCATAGGTTTCACTAGAGGCTTCTCTCTTGAAATAACACATACGGTGGGTAAACAAATTACTGTTGAGCGTTTGATAGAAAAGTGCATAGTTATGACGATATCCAAGGCAATGATCATGAATATAGGCATCACGTCCATGACAAGTAGACCGACTCCTGCCTGCATCTACTACTATTACTCCACACATCGACCGCTGTCCAACATGCATCTAGTGTATTAAGTTAACAAGAACGGAGTAACGCCTTAAGCAAGATGACATGATGTAGAGGGATAGATCCAAGCAATATGGTAAAAACCCCATCTTTTTATCCTTAATGGCAACAATACAAAGACGTGCCTCGCTACCCCTACTGTCACTGGGTGAGGACACCGTAAGATTGAACCCAAAACAAAGCACCTCTCCCATTGCAAGATAGTTCAATCTAGTTGGCTAAACCAAATCAATAGATCGGAGAGAAATACAAAGCTATCTTAATCATGCATAAAAGAGTTCAGAGAAGACTCAAATAATATTCATAGATAATTTGACCATAAAACCACAATTCATCGGATCTCAACAAACACACCGCAAAAGAAGATTACATCGGGTAGAACTCCAAGAACATCGAGGAGAACATTGTATTGAAGATCAAAGAGAGATAAGAAGCCATCTAGCTACTAGCTATGGACCCGTAGGTCTGTGGTAAACTACTCACACATCATTGGAAGGGCAGCAAGGTTGGTGTAGAGGCCCTCCATGACCGAATCCCCCTCCGGCAGAGTGCCGAAAAAGGCCCCAAGATGGGATCTCACGAGAACAGAAGCTTGCGGCGGAGGAAAAGAAAATTTTATGTGCCCTCTGGTATACGGGGAATATTTGGGTATTTATGGAGCTAGAATTAGGGTTAAGAGGGTCCCACAAGCCAGGGGGCGTGCCTCTAGGGCCTTTGGCCCTCTTGTGGCTCCTCTGGCCTCCTCTCGAAGCTCCGTGGTTGCCTTCTGGTCGAAGAAAAATCCTCAAAAAGTTTCGTTCCATTTGGACTCCGTTTGGTATTGATTTTCTATAAAAGACAAAAACAAGGAAAAAACAGCAACTGGCACTGGGCACTAGGTTAATAGGTTAGTCCCAAAAAATGATATAAAATAGCATATTAATGCATATAAAACATCCAAGATGGATAATATAATAGCACGGAACAATAAAAAACTATAGATACGTTGAGACGTATCATTATGTCACTTGATTGAGACCTATCCACACCAATTAAGCGCCTATTAAACAGGGGCTCGGGCGCCATTAATGGAGAAGTTGGGATAGAGGTGGGCAGCCAATGGAGGTCAAAGGGCTCGACTCTCGGTGAGCCCGCGTAACGGTCTGCTCGCACGCCTCCTGTCTACTCAAATAGCTACTACCTTCGTCCTGATTTATTGGCCCTCTTCGTATTTTGTGTCAAAATTTGACCATAGATTTAATTGACAATATTTTAATGCATGTTATAAAAATTTATATCATTGGATTCGTATTTGAACATAGTTTCCAAGGATACTATTTTTTGTGACATGCATTAACATTATATTAGTTGAATTAATAGTCAAAATTTGGCACAAAATACTAAGGGGAACAATAAACTAGGACGGAGGCAGTACCCCGCACGGCGCCTCATAGCCAATTAAAGGAGGGATGTGTGGCGACACGTAAATGGTTAGTACAACACCCACGGTTTCAGTAATTCTTCTATTTATGATTGTAACGTGGCAGCTCTTTGTTCCAAAATGACTTTGTTGGTTGTGTGCACCTTCGCAAATTGGACAAAAAAATACCACAACATGTTGGTGCCATTTAATGACACCATGCCAAGTTTCACGATTTTGAGATGAGTTTTAGATCTACTGGAATTTTGAAACCAAGTTTCTCAATGTTTTTGGCCGATTCACTACGCCCGGAAGTTTGAAATTCATTCCCATTTCTTGCATGGGACCTAAACATTCCCATTACACGTCAATATTAATAAGAAGTTGGGTTGTGGCGCGGTTCATGCATGGTACGTACGAGAGTTATGAAGTTGATGCAAAAGGTAAGAAAATTATAGTATACATGGAATTGACACAAAAATAAAGATGCATACGGATCCATCAACGACATCCTGCCACCCTAGTGAGCTGGGCCACCAATCGATGCGTGAGGAGCAGCAGCGTTCATGGCAAGGTCAACGTGCTTCTGAACAATGCCGTCCAAGGTTGCCCTGCTGATGTAGGGTGAAACCCTAATGGCCTATCTTTCACGATTTCGAGGGGAATTCCCTAAGAACACGATGAACACAAAAGAGGAAAACACTCAAATCAACAGGATCCAATCACACATGTGCTAAATCAACATACACATAGGGGAGATACAAGATCCAAAGTTAACAAGGGAGGATACACGGTAACTAGTTCATCCCAATCTGTGAGGAAAGAGGTCTTGAATCCACTAGGGGATCTTCCCTCAAGAGGGGTCTTGAATCCACTTGGGGGATCTTCTCCTTGGAGGTCTTGGTCTCCATAGGAGTAGGGATAAGTGGATGAGCGACGCTCAATCTCTAAGTTGAGCTATCACAATGCTAACCCTAAAACGTGGGCGGAGTTGGAGTATATATGGTCTAGAGGTAGGTAGAGTTCCATGGGCTTTGGCCCAAGTCATGAATGCACGCAGGCAAGGTCCGGATGATCCGGATGGTGGTCGGGATGATCCGGGCTTCGGGTGTCCGGATGATCCTGGCGACCATCCGGATCGTCGGGATGTGTCGTGGAGGCAGCGGCTGGTCCGGTCGTTCGGGTCCTGGTCCGGATGTCCAGCTCCATCTGAATGATCCGGGAGCTTGTCCGGATGATCCGGCGTCGTCGAGGAGGCTTTTGTAGTCTTGGTGCATGGTAGCCAGATCGTCCGGGCCAGGGTCCGGATTGTCCGGGACTTGGTCCGGATCATCCGGGCAGCTCCTAACTTGCTCGATTTCTTCTCCATCTTCACATTCCTCTTCTCCCTTCATTCGGCCTTGCTCCTTAGCTTGTCCATGGATAGTTTCTTGGTACCTGAGTATGCAAAGTGTCTCCGTTTGAGGTAGTAGCCATGTCTCATGTGTTTCGAAAGGGAATTACGAGAGGAGTGATGTCACCTCGGTCTCAAGAGCTCTTGCATGTGCATGTGTCATCGGTCCACTTGGCACATGGGGAGACGAACGTAGGTCCATGGGGATGACCTTGGGATGCTCCACATCATCTCCCCCCCTTTGGGAAAGATCCGACCTCAGATTGAAATCCTCATCATCATGGAAGGGAGATAGGTCCGTGACATTGAAGATGTCACTCACGTTGTACTTGTCGTGTGTCATGTCGATCTTGTATGCGTTGTTGTTGTAGCATGCTAGCACCTTGAAGGGTCCGTCGGCTCGAAGTAGTAGATTGGACTTGGGTTCGTTGGGGAAGCGGTCCTTGCGAAGATGTAACCACATAAGATCTCCCATGTTGAATATCATGGGTTGCTTGTTGATGTTGAGCTTGGTCACGAGTCGTTGTACTTGGTGCTTGATTGTTTGCCTTGTATCTTCATGCACCTTCTTGAGATATCTTGCGCGTGCACTCGCGTCCATCTTGATGTGCTCTTGTAGAGGTAGCGGTAGAATGTCCAATGGGGACAATGGATTGAATCCATAGACGACCTCGAAGGGGGACATGCCGGTATTGGAGTGTCTTTCTCGATTGTATGCGTTCTCAGCGATGGGCAAACATTCCTCACACTCCTTGATGTTCTTCTTGATCAAGACTCAAAGAAGTATAGATAGCGTCCGGTTGGTGACCTCCGTTTGGCCGTCGGTTTGTGGATGGTATGCCGAAGAGAAGAATAGCTTGATTCCGAGCTTGGTGCATAGTGTCTTCCAAAAGTAGCTAAGGAACTTGACGTCGCGGTCCGATACAATTGTCTTGGGTACTCCATGTAGACGCAAGATTTCCCTACAAAATAGATTGACAACATGTGAAGCATTGTCTATCTTGTTGCATGGAATAAAGTGTGCCATCTTAGAGAAATGGTCCACAACAACAAATACCGAATCTTTTCCATTTTGAGTTCTAGGCAAAGCAAGCATAAAGTCCATACTAATATCTTCCCATGGGTGATATGGATTAGGAAGTGGCATATAGAGTGCATGTGATTGAGCTTTAGACTTAGCTTTGCGACATGTAGAGGACCGGTTTGTGTAGTGAGAGACGCCGCGAAACGTCTTTGGCCAAAAGTAGTTATTGGAGAGCATTGTGAACGTCTTGTCGCGTCCAAAGTCACCCATAAGTCCTCCACCGTGAGCCTCTTGCAAAAGCAACAAATGAAGGGAAGACTCAGATATGCAAAGTTTGTTAGATCTCATTAGATAACCATCCTTAAGATAATATCTTCCCAAGTGTGATGCGTTAGACATTTTGCATAAGGAATGGAAAATGAAACATTATGCGCATACAAGTCTTTGATGTGCTCAAATCCTATGACATTCAATTCAAGTTGAGTTAAAAGCATGCATTTGCGGGAAAGAGTGTCCGCCACAACATTTTCCTTACCCTTGATATACTTGATAACATAAGGAAATGACTCAATGAACTCACTCCATTTAGCATCTCGCTTATTCAATTTTGTTTTACCTTTAAGGTATTTAAGCTACTCATAATCCGTATGGATGACAAATTCACGAGGACGAAGCTAATGCTCCCACACATGCAAGGCTATCACTAAAGCATATAATTCTTTGCGTAAATGGGATAGTTAATTTGCGCTCCAGAAAGTTTCTTACTAAAATACGCAATGGGGTGTTTCTCTTGCATTAATGCACCTCCTATGCCATTATCACTAGTGTCGCAATGCACGTCGAAAGTTTTATCAAAATTGGGCAATGCAAGTAATAGAAACCAGCTGGGCCAAGGAAGCTACACACTTGTTGCAAGTTGGTTGGTTGTGTTCAAGTTTTAATAGCATCAATTTTAGCTTCATCTATGTGAACACCCTTAGAAGACACAACAAAACCCAAGAAAACAAGCTTGTCAACACCAAACGTGCATTTCTCCATGTTAGCATAAAGGCGCTCATTTCTAAGAACTTGAAAAACATCCCTAAGATGCACAACATGATCCTCTAGAGATTCGTTAAACACAAGTATATCGTCAAACTAGACCACAACACATATGCCAATGTATTTGCGAAGAACATAATGCATCACACGCATGAAAGTGCCGGGTGCTTCAGATAAGACCATATGCATGACTAACCACTCATACATGCCAAATTTCATTTTGAAAGCGGTTTTCCATTCATCACCCTCTTCAATGCGAACTTGGTAATAGCCACTTTAAGATCAATTTTCGAGAAAATGGTGGCTCCGCTAAGCTCATCTAGCATATCATCAAGGCATGGAATGGGATGCCTATAGTGAATGGTGATAGCATTTATGGGACGCTAATTGGAACACATGCGAAAACTGCCATCTTTCTTAGGCACAAGAATAACCGGAACGACACAAGGACTTAAGCTCTCACGTACATGCCCATTGTCAATGATGTGTTGTACTTACCTTTGTATTTCCTTGGTCTCTTTGGGGTTGACACGGTATGGTGCCTTGTTCGGTAGGAGTGCACCGAGCATGAGGTCGATGCGGTGTTCAATGCCGTGTAGTGCAGGTAGTCCGGGAGGTAGCTCATCGGGAAACACGTTCGCAAACTCCTGCAAAAGAGTAGACAACACTAGAGGTAGATGGCGAGAGATGTTAGTTCTTGCCGCTTCATCTTTGCACACTAGGACATAGTGAAGAACACTCGATGGGCTCTCACACACATCTCTCATATCTCTTTTGGTGGCTAAGAGCACTAAGTTTTCTTGTCACTCATCATGGAGGCACTCAATTTTGGCTTGTGGTGCTAACTCTCTTTTTGGTGGCTCACTCTCTCACTATTCTCTCCATGATGGGTGGATGCTTGCTTGTCGGTGATCACTTGACTTGGTGAGATAGGTCGTAGACACATTGATTCAGCCGTTGTGGATGACGCTGCAGTCGAATTGCCAAGGTCGTCCAAGTAGGAGGTGGCAAACGGACATGAGAACCACATCACACTCCAATGTGTCTTCATATGCTCCAATCTTAAAGGAGACTTGAAGGTGTGCTCCACTTGAATTGTGCCAGAGTCGCTAAGCCATTGGACCTTGTAGGGACGAGGATGCTTCATCTTGACCAATTGTAGCTTGGAACATAGCTCTTCGCTTGCCAAATTGTGGCAACTTCCTCCGTCGATGATGACTTTCACCGAACGTCCATTGATACCCGCTTTGGTGTGGAAGATATGGGAACGTTGGTCTTCTTCTTGTTGGTGTTGAAGTGTCAAGACCTTGGAGACAACAAGAGCGGGGCTCAAATCATTGTCACAAAAGACTTGATCTTCTTCCTCTTCATTCACTTGCCGATTCATGGCCACGTGCTCAAGTGCTTCAATTTCTTCCATACTCATGGAGTCATAAGTGTCGTCGTCGTTGGCGATCATGGTGCGCCAAGTGGGGCACTCAAATATCTTGTGGCCTCGGCCTTGACATGTGAAGCATTTGATGGAACTTGTCTTGACAGTCTCATCCGTTGGAGTAGATGTTGACGAAGCTCTCGGCTTGAAGTTTCTTGTGGTAGGAGGAAGACTCGAAGATGTCAAAGTTTTCCTGTAACTTGACTTGTCACCGTTGCTTGGTGAAGTTTTGTTGAGGTAGAAGGCGTCGTAGTCGTTGAAGCTTGAGTGTATGAATCATAGGTCTTGGAAGAATACTTGGCATACTTAGAGTCGTCTTGCACTTGTCGCTCCGCCTTGGTAGCTTATTGCACTAGCTCGAGGAGGTTCGAGTACGGTTGGAAATCCGTAATCTTCTTGATAGGGTGATTGAGTCCATTCAAGAATCGTGCCATAGTTTGCTCCTCATCTTCCATGACAATGGCTCGGATCATGGCGATCTCCATCCCCTTGTGGCACCCCGGCTCAGAGAACCGGTTCACCAGTGTTTCCAACCCAGAGATCATGTCTTCTGGAAACACACAACAACTTGGAACAGAACATAGCTGACCTTTATTGAAAATAGTCGAGTACAAGCTCACTTATATTACATGATCATCGAGGCCAAAAGCACATCTAGTGCTGCAGCAATATCTACATTATTTATCCAACATATCCGGGCCTCGGCATTACTACGGAATACTACAACAGAAGACTACGGCGTAGCGGAACATAATAGAAACTCCATCCACAGGGACACTGCTGTGGACACATCCTAGGCATCGCAACATGGACCTCGAGACCTCCATCTTAGTCTTCTCCTGCATCTGGCATGATACGCCAGGTGAGTACTTTGAATGTACTCGTAAGCACATGACAACCAAGTATGCAGCAAATAATATCATGGCAATCAACAGGTTAGGTCTTAAATGATTCACTTACTGTCATCAACTTACTTATCTCTGGGTTGCCTCACAACCCTCGGAATACCCGATACCAATGAGTACTTCCGCTCATAAGACAAGTTCTTCCATCTTTACTATAGTTATTATGGTTGATCACCTAGAGAGGTCTGGACGGGCTGTCCAATGCCGTGGACGTGGCTATTTGAATAGATTTTACACTCTGCAGAGGTTGCGCACTTTACCCACACTATGGAGCACTGACCTCGTAATCCCATTCGGGTGGACCAGCGTTGCTCCAATGAAACCTGTCTGACCCGTGACTCTTTCATCATACCACCGGCAATCACACTCCCCTGGAGTCAAGCCTTGGGTGGCCCCGTGTCACCCCGTGACACCTGCCACCGTCGTGGCCTAACTAAACTGTCCCAAATGGGGACGCCGGCAAACAACTCAACTGGGCTCACAGGGTTATCGCCGTCTACCTGATCAGGGCAGCACGCACGCATAACCCTCCCTCTTTGGAGGTACCGGTGAAAGAGCACCGAGCCAGACCAAGTCAAGGCCGTCCCATACTGGCAAATGTGGCTGCACGGGTAAGCCCGGACAGGTGACTCTTGATCAACCAGCTAAGTTTCACTTAACAAGCATAGTTAATCATCATATCAGTTTGAGTGATCATAATTAGGCATTTAAATAATTTATTTGAATTAAATGCATTAAAATGAATATGATTTATGCAATGCTATGAAATGCTTCATAATATGGATGTCCTGGCTTGCCTTGATCAGTTGGGTGGTTCAGAAACTCCTGGCCTTCAAATCCACAAGTATTTTTTTCTGAAAGTATTTTTAAAAGGCAAAAGAAAATGTCACATAAAGCCTTTTTATTCACCAACAATTCTGTGAGTATGAGAAAAATACCAAATTGGTGGAAAAATAAAGAATTATATTAGAAACACAATGCAAAAAGAATCAGGTCATTTGGACCTTTCTGTTAAAAGTTATAAGCAGTCAAACCTGCTGGTCAACTGTTTAAATAAAATCAAAAATAGAAAAATAGAAACGGGCCACGTCGAAGACGTATTTTGCCCGCGCGCCACCACTTAACGATTCGGTCAGTGGCTGACAGTGGGCCTGGCCCGATTTAAAATAGAGGGGGGAGAGGGAACAGAGAACGGCGAAGCTCCGGCGGTGATCACCGGCGATGGGGACGGCGGTAGTGCTGGGAGAGGGCGGAGATGGATCGGGCGCAGAGCGGTGGTTCACCCTGTACCCGTAGCTTGGCCGGAGGTGGACGGACGACGGAGTTCCCTTCTTCTCCGGCGAACAGCAGCTATGGTGGTCGTCGGAGTCAAGGATTTCGGCAGCGGTTCGACTCGGTGATGAGGACATGACTACCTTGGATACGACCAAAAATATTGCATACATGTATATTCGTGAGGTGATTTCTAATGCAAACTATGCAATAATTTATTTATGTCATCCAAGACAAAAATACTTCACAAACTTTTGTGCCATGTCTAATTGCAGGTGTATGGGAGATTTGTACAATCCACATATGAAGATAAGGGAAAAAGAGAAGTTTATGTGCTGTTCAAAAAGTCATATCACGTCACTTTTGGGCCAAGAGAAGATAGAGTCCAAGTCTCTCACGTTCTGGATTCAGATTCGGACTGCACAGATTGCCTGACTCAAAACACCAAGAACTATTTCATACGGACTCCGAATTGGGTGATTCTTTTTTTGTTGGAAAGTAGATTTCGTGTTCTTTCTAACCCAATTGGTTTCACCTTCAAATTCATCCGGAGCGTTGAGTTGTCATCGAAACAATCTGACGCTGTAGCAGAATCCGAGTCAAACTACAAGTCCAAAGGTGTTGCATCACCTCCACTTGGGCCCATTGGCCTTGTACGACCTAGGGTTAGTTTTAGGCTGCCTTGGGACGTCCTCCCACCTCCTTGGCCGCCACCCCTTGCTCCTATATAAGTAGATCCATCTAGTAGCTTTTTGCTTGGGATTTGTTTAGTTAAAAGTTAGCCATTGCAACTTCGTGTACTTCGTTTGTGTCCAACGACCAGACCAAGACCGCTTCCGGATCCCCACCTTTATCAATACTTCATCTATATTCGCAATATTCAGATTGCATTATCATATTCTTGCTTGTTCTTCGATTGCGTGCAGGAATAGACCTTCGTGGTCAGGCTGATCGTGCTTTCAGTATCGTCAGTAACCTCGGGAGATTGGTTTAGCGATTGCCAAGGCGCAACGTCGTGCACGTTTGTAGTCGGATCGTCAAAGTCGACTCCACCAAATCGATAGCTATCATCTCATCGAAAGATCGGGACACCCCCGCCTCTATCACTCGGGGAGTGGTCTGGAAGCACCAGTGGGACCTCGCGAACTGGATGGTGGGTTCAGGCGGAGCTGGGGTGGCTTGGAGAGGGCGGGCGACAGGAGGGGATCGGCGGCAGAACTCCGGTGGAGTTCGAGGCCAGAGGCCTCTCTGCCTCGGTTCTTCGCTGCTGGCTATCGTTTTGAGGAAGGAGGAGAGGGGTGGAGAGCTAGGCGAGGCGAGGCACGGCTATTTATAGCCGGGAGGGGGCGAGCGACGATCTCTCCCAAAGCGGCTTGATGCGGGCCATGGCGCCGGTGACGTACGCCGCGCTGGCTGGTTGCTTGCGGGCGAGAGGACTCGTGCGAGCAGGTGCATTGAATGCTGGAAGTGATCGCTCAGGAGGAAGACAACAGCGTGCCCGCCACTGTGATCGCACGGGCGCCACAGTGCGGCGATGGCGTGGCGGCCGGTGAGGGCTTCTCCGGCGCAGGTGAGAGTTCTGGAGGGGGTAGGTGTCAACAAGGAACGAAGTTGGCACGTTCGGACACGGAGCTGAGGCGAGGGGCAAACGGACGCGACGCAACAGACACGGGCGCGACGCAGAGCGCGGCGACAAGCATGCCGCAGCCGTGCTCACCACGGTGCTGGCCACCCAGAGGCCACGCAAGCCTGTGATTTCTTGTCTGGTGTGTCGACCATCGATCCCTCACTTCACCTGTGCCCGTAGTTTGGCTTGGTTCAAGCAGAATTGATAGGTAGAGTCACCAACAGCTACTGACAGCAGACTTGGAGAGCTTCTGGAGCATAGATGAGGTGGAGATGGAGCCAAAGCTGGTGTCTAGAGTAATCCTCGTTGAAAGAACTACAAACTGGCCAAGTTTGAAGTGGTTTGGATAAGAAATGAGGGTAGTTCATGTAGAAGCTGCAATTCTGGTCTGAAACTGAGATTTGAAGTACTGTTCACTGGTATGATTTTCAGATGCTGAAAATTGGTGGGGAACGGTTGTTTGGAGTTGTCCTCATGCTGTAAAAATTTGGTGGCAATTGGACAACCCTAGCATGCACTTCCTTCACAGAGGTCCAAACTGACCAGGAGCAAAAATGATTTATTTTGCAAAATAATTGAACTAGACCATGGAATATTTTTGGATATTGGGGCAAGATATGGTCCAAAGACTTTTAGAGAATTATTTGAGAATTTTCTGAGCATTATAGCTATAGGTTGCTTCACAACCCATAGTAATGCCCTAATTTCCCAAATAAAAGAAAAGAGTTATTGAAAATGATTTAAATTGGGATTTGGGTCCTTGGGATACTTGGCAAAGTTTTGGCAAGGTGATGAGACTTTGGATCACTTGGAAAGAATTCAAAAATGTCCAAGTCCAAATGAAAAGGGTTCAAAACCATTCAAATTCAAATAAAACCAAGAAAAGTTTAAAAAGAAAAGGCTGCCAAAATCAGGGTGTCACACCCCTTGTAATACTATTCAACGGACTTGGTGCTTTGCTTGAGGAGTTAAAATTTCATGAATAGGTCACGGCTATAGTACGTGGGTACAAAGCACACTCACATGGCATCCTTCATTTGATTCCATGTTGTGATGGGTGGGTCACCTTTTGCTTCTCGCCGCTTAATGACTTGCTCCCACCAAATGAGGACATAGTCTTGGAACTCAAGAGATGCCATGGCAATCTTCTTTTCTTCTTCATAGTTGTGTAAGCGAAAGATCTTGTCAACCTTCAATGCCCATGAAAGATAGTCTTCGGGATCATTGCTTCCGGAGAACTTAGGCATGGTGAGCTTGAGCTTGTTGTAGCATTGCTCTTTAATTCCGTGCGGATCTATGGTGATGATGCTCGTGCTGTGGTTAAGGGTCTGACATTGAGGACGTGGGATTCTTGCACGGTTCCTCATCTCTTGGCACTCCTTGATGCACGCGGCTTCTTCTTGTCGCTCGCGTCGAATGGCCTCTTGTTCATGGTTGCGTGCTCGGACGGCTTGGGTTGCTTCATGTAGAGAACGTTGGGCTTCAAGGGCTTGTTCATCACGACGTTGTTGCTTTGTCGAAGGGCGTCGCCATCTTGGTTTACTTGGCGATCTTGGTGTATTGGAGCTTGCTCTTGTGCCGTAGGATCATTAGCTTGGCGACAATGTTGTTCACATTCCTGGAGGCGGTCTTGTAAACCATTGCCATGAAATGGGTTTTGTGGAGCTTGATGATCCTCGTGGTCTTGATGATGATGCGAATGAGGTCTTGAATGACTAGAATTCGACGATGTATCCGAAGAGTGGTGACTTGACTTCTGTCGTCTTGATGATGATGATGACGTTGTCGAGGAACGATTGATCAACAAGGCTCGGAAGTCATCCATTTGTGTTGCCAATTTGGCATCAAGCTCTTCCTTGTTGTTGGAAAGCTTGTTGTTGAGGTAGTCTCTTGTTCGTTCTTCAAATTGTCGTATGTCGGTGGCAAGTAGATCGATGCAGTCGCTCAATGCTTCATTTTCTTGATGCAAAGCTCTTTGTGCTCCAAAGAAGTGATTCTTGGTGACGTAGATAGTCGGCTCCTCTTCTTGCTCGATGAAGAGTGGGTTGGTAGAAGTACTTGGCCTATCCGTCATCTCATGGAAATATGTGAGTGGAAGAAAGGAAAGAACTAGACCAAATGTACCTTATCCGATGTTGAAGATGGATCAAAGATCACCCAATCTAGTATTATGGAAGTAGCACAATTGGTACCAGATCTTGTCAATTCTCACACCTACACAAGTAAAGCCTTTGGAGTAGGTTGGTGAGGATGGTGGCACAAAAATTATGCAATTGTTAGCAAGATTCAATAATGTTGAAAGAGATTCACAAATTCGCAAGTGAAACAAGTAGACCAACACTACTGCAGGATGCTGTTAACGCGACACTACGATCGGAGACCCTTTGACGAATCTGTGTGCGATGCATTAATCGCAAATGGTGATGTAAAAACACCTTCAAAAAAGATGCAAAATGTTTGGGATGAAGGATACATCAAGCACGGTTCAGATTTTAGTTGTGTGTGTGATGCGGGGCATACAGTTGATTTATACGAACTGTTTGCGATGAGACAGAACAACAGAAACGGGCAGCCATATTAAGGTGTGTGCGATATACAGCATACAGTTCGCTCCGATGAACCATTTGCGATTATCAAGTTGAACACAAACGATTCGGCGTAACAAGATGTGTGTGATACCCGGCAAACAGGTCGGTAATCAGAATTGTGTGCAATCATTATAGACAGCCCATACGGTCTTTTTGTGTGGATTGTGTGCTCGTCAGGGCACACAATTCAAGAAACCAACCTGTGGGTGATAATGTAAAAGATCTCTATCGAATACGTATTACTAACCGTATACGATGAGATTGACAGGGGAAACAGAGATACCAAATTAATATGAGCGAACGGAAACAGAGATATATACAGTCTGCTTAATTTAGTCCTTCTTCTTGTTGTTGTTGTTGTTGGATGGCCCCGCGACATCGTCTTAGCGAGGACACTTCTTGCCACTGACCGTTGGCTTTTCATCGCCGCCGCCATCGTCATTGTCATTGCTGTCGTCGTCCTCCTCCTCGTTCGACCATTCCTCCTCATCATCATTGTCATCCTCTTCTTCATCCTCCGATGGCTCCTTGTCCGTCTGGTTGTCGTCTGACGACTCCGGAGGCGGCATCCCTTCCATGATCCGGATATAATCGAGGTCTGGGCTTGACGCCGGACTCATGGAAGACGAGCAGGATGATTCCGATGTTGACCTATCATCGGGTGCCAGACTACTGGCGGAACTGTCGTCCTCGCTGTCGCTCAACATGGCTGCGGTCGTATAAAAATCACGAGAAAGCAAGATTGCAGAGTGCGTGCAAGTGTGTAGCGCGGCCTGCCGGGGATGATGAAGATGGTGGACACTTAAGCGGGGTATGCAGAGAAGAGGAATGCCAATTGAAGCGGGGGTCGACGTATTATCTAACCGCTGATATAATCAACCGCAATTATTTGTACCCAGCCGCTCCAAATTCCCGGGGTTGCGTAGTTCTCAATGTCATAATTAATTATGCACACGCGTTGGAGCGTCCAAATATGAAACAAGCATTTTTCGTAGTACTTCTACTCCCTCCATACCGGCGACCTAGGTGGGGGAAAAATGAGAGAACTTGATAGAGGCGAGGGTGTCCCGATCTTTCGATGAGATGATAGCTATCGTTTTTGGTGGAGTAGACTTTGACGATCCGACTACGAACGTGCGAGGACGTCGCGCCTTAGCAATCGCTAAACCAACTCCGAGAGGTTATTGACCACGCCGGAGCACAATCAACCTGACCACGAGGGTCTATCTCCTGCAAGCAAACGAAGAACAAGCAAGAAACTAAGATTTGCAATCTGGATATTGCGAATATAAGATGAAAGCTTTATTGATCAAGGTGGGGTTCTGTGACGTCTTGGTCTGGTCGTTGAACACAAACGAAGTACGCGAAGTTGCAGCTATGGCGAACTTTTAATCTAAACAAAACCCAAAGTCTAAATGGTGCCCTAAGGGCTGTATATATGGAGGAAGAGGAGGGGATTTCGTGGCCCTTGAAGGAGGGGTCCGAAACCAACCCTATCTCTTGTTTCCCCACACATACGGACTCTAAAAACAGCCTATACTCAAGTATTTCGAAATTACATGGGCCTGGCCCAATAATAAGGTGACGCAGCACCTATAATAGCCTCTGGACAAAATTTATGAAGTGACATCTTGTATATTTCGTCCAAGGCTTCCTGCACTCATTATGGTGGCTTCAAAGTCCTGAAATCATCACTTGTAACTCCGTTCTTGTTCCCCTTGTGCATGCCATCATCTCCATGCTTGAACTTGCTCCAAGGTTCCTCTTTCTTGTCCAAGCTAGGCCCTTCATTTGTAAGCAAAACAAATGTATCCAATTTAGGCAGCATCATATTCTCATGAACTTTAGAATCTGATAGAGGCGAGGGTGTCCCGATCTTTCGATGAGATGATAGCTATCGTTTTTGGTGGAGTAGACTTTGACGATCCGACTACGAACGTGCGAGGACGTCGCGCCTTAGCAATCGCTAAACCAACTCCGAGAGGTTATTGACCACGCCGGAGCACAATCAACCTGACCACGAGGGTCTATCTCCTGCAAGCAAACGAAGAACAAGCAAGAAACTAAGATTTGCAATATGGATATTGCGAATATAAGATGAAAGCTTTATTGATCAAGGTGGGGTTCTGTGACGTCTTGGTCTGGTCGTTGAACACAAACGAAGTACGCGAAGTTGCAGCTATGGCGAACTTTTAATCTAAACAAAACCCAAAGTCTAAACGGTGCCCTAAGGGCTGTATATATGGAGGAAGAGGAGGGGATTTCGTGGCCCTTGAAGGAGGGGTCCGAAACCAACCCTATCTCTTGTTTCCCCACACATGCGGACTCTAAAAACAGCCTATACTCAAGTATTTCGAAATTACATGGGCCTGGCCCAATAATAAGGTGACGCAGCACCTATAATAGCCTCTGGACGAAATTTATGAAGTGACATCTTGTATATTTCGTCCAAGGCTTCCTGCACTCATTATGGTGGCTTCAAAGTCCTGAAATCATCACTTGTAACTCCGTTCTTGTTCCCCTTGTGCATGCCATCATCTCCATGCTTGAACTTGCTCCAAGGTTCCTCTTTCTTGTCCAAGCTAGGCCCTTCATTTGTAAGCAAAACAAATGTATCCAATTTAGGCAGCATCATATTCTCATGAACTTTAGAATCATTACCAAGAAACGAAAGTACCTGATATTTTAATTGGCGTGCGCGAGCTCTAGTAATTGGTCCAGTATGTATAGAAGCAGGGGCTGTGGGTGTAACAATGGTATTGATGTCCTCATCAGAACTTGATGATTATTTGGTAATCAATACCATTGCGTGCAGAGAATTGACCATTGCATGCATGTTATGCTAAGTAGTCTGAAGTCATTGAATGCATACTAGCCGCAGGACTCCTGTTGGCTGATTTCTTTTTCAGGACAAAAACAAGGAACGAGTTTTGGGATTATTTGGTTTTCTGCACTGGTACAAACGGAGTAGGACAGTTGGCAAGCAATACATTGAGCTCTTCTTATTGATGAAGCCAGTAATAATCAAACTACAAAGGAAAAGAAAAAAAGACAAAGGAAAATATCTGCATGAATCTTCGCGTAACATCAATGGTATAGGACCTAGATGTGCATTACTTAGAGCACATCTAGATGTGCTTTAGCAATACTATCAAACAAAACCCCTAATCATCATTGCAAACGGCACATAGAACATGGCTAATGCCACAACCACAACTACACTTGCTAGTTCCTTCGTGTCTCTTGCTTTCATCTGTTGCCTATGATTGATTCTTTCTTGCTTCATCGTACTGATTGTACATTCTAGATCAGCCAGTTTCTTCTTCAGCTTTACGTTATCTTCTGCGAGCTTGATGATAACACTCCGAGCCCTGCCATGCCATTCTTCATCCAGCCAGTTAACAAAGGCACAAGCCTCATATCCTTGCCAATGTTAAATAGTATTCAGGATGAGCGGTGGCATTAACTCAGGTAAATTGATGAACTTAGCACTAACCTCTAAGGGGCAACTGAGAAAGCGCCTGCCAATGTCGAATCCCTCTGTGCATACACATCGAGCGGGAGTGTGCCTGTGCACACAAGTCAACTTTTGGTACTTCTCGGTGGCTCAAAACTCGGAGTCGAACTCGTGTTGTGCGAGTCTAGAGTCAGGCTCCGGATCCGGCGGTAGATCGGTTTCCTGGGGGGGGGAGGGGGGTCATTCATGACGGATTTAGTAGGTATCTACTTTGGACATGCTCAAAAAGATTAGGATAGATTGGAACCTGACAGGACTATTTGGATCTGTAGTACACTTTCCTTTTGATGACCTTAGGCAAGTGCTCGGCGGTGACCGCCGTCGTGGCGGCGCTGCCTAGAGCGGCGACACGAGCAGGAGCAGCCACATGGAAACGATCAGCACCACTCGTCAGCATTCCCCCAATGTCAGCGCCACGCGAGGGAATTTGGAGGCTATCTAGGGATCTGGGGGAAATGGGGAAACTGTGGGGATAAGCTAATGGTCGGGAACTACTTATCACACTATATGTTGTACTATACAGCACACTGTTTATACATGTCATTTGTGTTAGGTATTACAACTTCACACATGATTTCCGCACCAAACCGTGTGAGAAGACAACGTAGGTGAGTCACGATTGCCGTGACATAACCTTATGTGATGTACTACCCTTTACATAGCAGTGGCCAAGGCAGCGGCTACTGGATAAGAGCTCAATCCTCGGTTGGTGGGTGGTGGCGGTGTCATAGGAGGTCAATCCTCGGTCTGCGGCAGGAGATAGGAGAAGCTCAACCATCGAGGTCGGCGGTGGCATGATTGGAGCACATCCATCGCGGTCGATGGCGGGATAATGGAGGTCGAACTTCAGGCGGTAACCGCACTAAGCTTTGCTCCACGACCCTGCTGTCTCGGGTGCCGCCGCATCGCGCTTCTCTATCTGCTGGGTTGGAGGTCGCCGCGCAGCTAATTAATTAAGGTATTCTTTTGTGAGTGGCTTAACTAAGGTATTCAATTCCTAAGGGTAGTGATGTAGTACTCTACATGTAAATTGACTGGCCATTAATTTTTGTGATTGCATGTCTGGATAACAATAGGAGTGCCCTTAGTAATTATGAAAATAAAACCTTGTGATTTATGCACGCATATTTTGGCATCAGTTAATCCGTGTATTAATGTTGTTGTTTTGTTTTTAATTACCCTCCGTGTGGTGTAGATGGAACAATTTGAATGGATGAAGAATCGGAGAAGCTCAGATTTTATGAGTGGCGTGGCGGAGCTCATGAATTTGGCTGAAAGTACAAAGAAGAGAATTGGTGATGAAGATTACATCCTGTGTCCATGTAGTCATTGTGCCAATACAGAGTCACATGAAGTTGCAGAAGGCGAGTGGCACATACTCTCTCGGGGATTCATGGATGGATATACACGTTGGACCAGACACGGTGAAGAGCAGGTCATGGATGAATATACACATGGCTGCGAGATGCCAAACCCCGGTCAGTGTCACATGGATGTTGAATCTAACATCAGGGCAGAGGCGTCAAGCTACCAATGGAACACCGGAAAGCCGAAATGCCCACTGGAAAACCAAGACGGCGACGCAGACGACGACGACAATCTTGATATGCCAGATTTTGCTGCTATGATTGCAGATTTCAAGGGCCCAAAAAAGGATATGATTGGGTACAAGGATCTGCCAACCATTGTTGCGGACTCCGGGAAAGAATTGTATCCAGGTTGCAAAAGGAAATATTCCAAGTTGAGTGCCACCCTGGCGCTTCTCAGATTTAAAGCAGCAAACCTTCTATCAAACAAGGGCTTCACAGAGTTGTTAGGTCTTTTGAAAGAAATTCTTCCGGAAGATAATGTGCTCCCCAGAAGCACGAACTAAGCGAAGAAAATTGTTTGCCCATTGGAACTTGAAGTACAGAAGATACACGCTTGTGTGAATGCTTGTATATTGTACCATGGTGAACACAAAGATTTGCGTGCATGTCCCATATGCAAGCATGCATGATACAAGCACAGGAGAGCAAAGGACAAGTACAAATTGGACGATGAGATCAAGACAGGAATCCCGTTCAAGGTTGTTTGGTACTTGCCTTTAATTCCAAGGTTGAGGCGTTTGTTTGCAAACCCTGGAGAGGCAAAGAGGTTGCGGTGGCATCATGATGAGCGAACTGCGGATAAATATCCGAGGCACCCGAAAGGTGGGGCTCAGTGGGAATTAATCGACAACAAGTTTAAATACTTTGCCAAGGATCCTAGAAGTATAAGGCTCGGGGAGTGTACTGACGGGATGAATCCTTTTGGCGATATGAGCACCAAACACAGCACATGGCCGGTGCTTCTGTGCATATATAACCTAGCTCCTTGGTTGTGTATGAAGAAAAAATATATTATGATGTGAATGATTATTCAAGGCCCGAAGCAACCTGGAAATGACTTCGACATTTACTGTCAGCTACTGGTTGAAGAACTGCTGACAGTGTGGGTAGAAGAGCCTGCCGTAAAATGTTATGATGCTTACAAAAAGCAGATTTTTGATATACATGCGATGCTGCTGCACACCATTCAAGATATGTTGGCATTAGGCAACACATTGGGGCAGAAAACAAAGGGAGATGTAGGGTGTGTCACATGCATGGCTAGGACAGCTAGCAGATTTCTTACCAACTCGCGCAAAACCGTGTATTTGCGTCATCATAGGTTCTTACGGAGAAATCACCCATACCGAAAGATGAAAGCTGAATTTGATGGTACGGCAGAGGTAGATTTGGGCCCAAGACCTTATGATGGGGAGGTGGTCCACCAAATGGCTAAACAAATTAATGTTGTGCTTGGCAAGAACCACGCTTTGACAGTGAAACAAACACCCAGGAATCAAGTGTTTAAGAAGAAATCGATGTTCTGGAAATTACCTTACTGGGAGATTCTACGTGTACATCACTGCATCGATGTCATGCATGTAGAGAGGAACTTATGTGAAAGCATCCTTGGTACTCTGCTCAAGATTAAAGGTAAAACAAAGGATGGTGACAGTGCACGGCTTGATATACTTGGTGATCAATCAAAACGCAAGAGTGAAGCAGAAGATGATAACAAATTCCTCCACTCTCGCCAGAGTTACAATTTCAGTACAAAAGATGCAACAGAGTTCTTCAACTATTTGTTGTCAGTTAAGACACCCTCTTTCTACTCCACGAACATCAGAAGTCTCGTGGATGTGAGCTCAGGTACAATGAATGTGGGACACATGAAGTCACATGATTGACACGTAATGTTAACACAAATCCTACCGGTGGCCATCAGGAATCTGATGGACAAAGATATAAGAAACACACTCATTGAGCTCTGTGATTTCTTCAACAAACTATGGCAGAAAGTTGTAGATCCTGAAGAGTTGGATTATATGCAAGAGGATATTGCAAGAATATTGTCCAGCCTAGAGATGTTTTCCCCACCGTCATTCTTTGATGATGAGGACATGACTACCTTGGATACGACCAAAAATATTGCATACATGTATATTTGTGAGGTGATTTCTAATGCAAACTATGCAATAATTTATTTATGTCATCCAAGACAAAAATACTTCACAAACTTTTGTGCCATGTCTAATTGCAGGTGTATGGGAGATTTGTACAATCCACATATGAAGATAAGGGAAAAAGAGAAGTTTATGTGCTGTTCAAAAAGTCATATCACGTCACTTTTGGGCCAAGAGAAGATATAGTCCAAGTCTCTCACGTTCTGGATTCAGATTCGGACTGCACAGACATACCTGACTCAAAACACCAAGAACTATTTCATACGGACTCCGAATTGGGTGATTCTTTTTTTTGTTGGAAAGTAGATTTCGTGCTCTTTCTAACCCAACTGGATTCACCTTAAAATTCATCCGGAGCTATGAGTTATCGACGAAACAATCTGACGCTGCAGCAGAATCCGAGTCAAACTACAAGTCCAAAGGTGTTGCATCACCTCCACTTGGGCCCATGAGCCTTGTACGACCTAGGGTTAGTTTTAGGCTGCCTTGGGACGTCCTCCCACCTCCTTGGCCGCCACCCCTTACTCCTATATAAGTAGATCCATCTAGTAGCTTTTTCCTTGGGATTTGTTTAGTTAAAAGTTAGCCATTGCAACTTCGTGTACTTCGTTTGTGTCCAACGACCAGACCAAGACCGCTTTCGGATCCCCACCTCTATCAATACTTCATCTATATTCGCAATATTCAGATTGCATTATCATATTCTTGCTTGTTCTTCGATTGCGTGCAGGAATAGACCTTCGTGGTCAGGCTGATCGTGCTTTCAGTATCGTCAGTAACCTCGGGAGATTGGTTTAGCGATTGCTAAGGCGCAACGTCGTGCACGTTTGTAGTCGGATCGTCAAAGTCGACACCCTCGCCTCTAGCAGACGCAATACATGGCTCCTGAAGACGCTGACAGGTATGAATGTTTAGTTGCTCAACGTGTTTTGAGTGTGCAGGTCACACAAGCTGAGCAAAATCAGAGGCATAATTTGTTCCATACAAAGGGAGTTGTGAAGGAACGTTCTGTTCGCGTCATCATAGATGGAGGGAGCTGCAACAACTTGGCTAGCATGGAGATGGTGGAGAAGCTATCTCTCACCACAAGACCACATCCACATCCTTACTATATCCAATGGTTCAACAACAGCGGCAAGGTTAAGGTAACACGTACTGTTCGTGTGCATTTTAGTATCTCTACATATGCTGATTATGTTGATTGTGATGTGGTACCCATGCAAGCATGTTCATTATTACTTGGTAGACCATGGCAATTTGATAAAAATTTTGTACACCATGGTAGAAACAATCAGTATACTCTTGTTCATAAGGATAAACATATTACTTTGCTTCCTATGACTCCTGATTCTATTTTGAAAGATGATATTAATAGAGCTAGTAAAGCAAAGCAGGAGAAAAATAAGAGTGAAAATCAGATTGTGGCAAAAGAATTTGAGCAACAAATGAAGCCTAATAATAAACCATCTTGTGTTGCTTCTGAAATTAAATTGAAAAGTGCATGCTTACTTGCCACCAAATCTGATATTGATGAGCTAGATTTCAGCAATTCTGTTTGCTATGCTTTTGTGTGCAAAGAGGCGTTATTTTCATTCGAGGACGTGCCTTCCTCTTTGCCTCCTGCGGTCACTAACATTTTGCAGGAGTTCGCTGACGTCTTTCCACAAGACGTGCCACCGGGATTACCACCTATTCGCGGGATTGAGCATCAGATTGACTTAATTCCCGGTGCTTCGTTGCCAAACCGTGCGCCATACCGTACCAATCCAGAGGAGACGAAGGAGATTATGCGTCAAGTACAGGAGCTGCTCGACAAAGGTTATATACGCGAATCTCTTAGTCCTTGTGCTGTTCCTATTATACTAGTGCCAAAAAAGGATGGTACGTCGCGTATGTGTGTTGATTGTAGAGGCATTAATAATATTACTATTCGTTATCGTCATCCTATTCCTAAAAATTGAGTGGCTCTACAATATTCTCCAAAGTTGATTTGCGTAGTGGATACCATCAAATTCGTATGAAATTGGGAGATGAATGGAAAACAGCATTTAAAACTAAGTTCGGTTTATATGAGTGGTTAGTCATGCCTTTTGGGTTAACTAATGCACCTAGTACTTTCATGAGATTAATGAACGAAGTTTTACGTGCTTTCATTGGACGATTTGTGGTAGTTTACTTTGATGATATATTGATTTATAGCAGATCTTTGGAGGAACATTTGGAACATTTACGTGTTGTTTTTATTGCGCTACGTGATGCACGTTTGTTTGGTAACCTTGGGAAGTGCACCTTTTGCACCGACCGAGTATCTTTTCTTGGCTATGTTGTTACTCCACAGGGAATTGAAGTTGATAAAGCCAAGATTGAAGCTATTGAGAGTTGGCCGCAGCCCAAAACGGTCACACAAGTGAGGAGTTTCCTTGGCCTCGCTGGTTTCTATAGGCGTTTTGTGAGAGATTTCAGTACCATTGCTGCACCTCTCAACGAGCTTACAAAGAAGGATGTGCCTTTTGTTTGGGGTACCGCACAGGAAGAAGCCTTCACGGTGTTGAAAGATAAGTTAACACATGCTCCTTTACTCCAACTTCCTGATTTTAATAAGACTTTTGAGCTTGAATGTGATGCTAGTGGAATTGGATTAGGAGGTGTGTGATGAGGACATGAATACCTTGGATACGACCAAAAATATTGCATACATGTATATTTGTGAGGTGATTTCTAATGCAAACTATGCAATAATTTATTTGTGTCATCCAGGACAAAAATACTTCACAAACTTTTGTGCCATGTCTAATTGCAGGTGTATGGGACATTTGTACAATTCACATATGAAGATAAGGGAAAACGAGAAGTTTAGGTGCTGTTCAAAAAGTCATCTCACGTCACTTTTGGGCCAAGAGAAGATAGAGTCCAAGTCTCTCACGTTCTGGATTCAGATTCGGACTGCACAGACATACCTGACTCAAAACGCCAAGAACTTTTTCATACGGACTCCGAATTGGGTGATTCTTTTTTTGTTGGAAAGTAGATTTCGTGCTCTTTCCAACCCAATTGGATTCACCTTAAAATTCATCCGGAGCTATGAGTTATCGACGAAACAATCTGACGCTGTAGCAGAATCCGAGTCAAACTACAAGTCCAAAGGTGTTGCATCACCTCCACTTGGGCCCATGAGCCTTGTACGACCTAGGGTTAGTTTTAGGCTGCCTTGGGACGTCCTCCCACCTCCTTGGCCGCCACCCCTTACTCTTATATAAGTAGATCCATCTAGTAGCTTTTTCCTTGGGATTTGTTTAGTTAAAAGTTAGCCATTGCAACTTCGTGTACTTCGTTTGTGTCCAACGACCAGACCAAGACCGCTTTCGGATCCCCACCTCTATCAATACTTCATCTATATTCGCAATATTCAGATTGCATTATCATATTCTTGCTTGTTCTTCGATTGCGTGCAGGAATAGACCTTCGTGGTCAGGCTGATCGTGCTTTCAGTATCGTCAGTAACCTCGGGAGATTGGTTTAGCGATTGCTAAGGCGCAACGTCGTGCACGTTTGTAGTCGGATCGTCAAAGTCGACTCCACGAAATCGATAGCTATCATCTCATCGAAAGATCGGGACACCCCCGCCTCTATCAAGTGGTATCAGTTTTCAGGTTGCTCGGTGAGAATTTTCAGTTTTCCCTAGATTAGATTTATTTTCTTACCTATTGTCCAAAGAAAAAACCACAAAAAAAAGTTAGATCTATTCATCCTTTGTCCAAGCCAGTCCGAGCCTTCGCAATTTTCTTTTCATTGTTTGCATTATTGAATTATCGGTTGCATCGTCGTGTTCAGTTGCTGGTCTTAGTGTCTAGTTCGTTTTGAGTTTCGAGTTCTGTTCACATTAGTCACGCCGCCGCTGCATCGTTATTCCTTCCGCTGTCCACCATCCCATCCATCAATTTCCACATCGTGCTACCCACTGTTCATTGTCATAATCATAGTTGAGGTCGTTCACATCTGTGCTTGATCCAATCTACATCTTATCTAGTTTGTTTTGGAAAGAGGGAGCAAGAAAAAAAAAAGAGAAAAAAAAGTTTAAAAAAAAGTCAGAGAAAAAAAGAGAGAAAGAAAAAGAAAAGAAAAAGTGTGAGAAAAAAAAGAGAGAAGAAAAAAAAACAAAATTCGGATATATCTAGACTCAATCTCGTAGCTGAATTCGGATTGGAATCTGTTTTGCGCAGTGTTCAGTAAAACAGGCATATCTTTTTCATACGAAGTCTGTTTTGGCTTCGTGAGTACTCAAATTAAAGCTAGCGACAAGCCGCATCTAAATAGTTGCAGAAGCTAGTTCAATATTTGACACCTCAAAATCGGCTTCTAAATAGGTCTTTTTGCCCTCCGAAGTTCGCGAACACAGCTTATTCCAGTTTTTCAGGCCAGTTTTAGAATTTTTTGACTCCTCATATCAACTCGGAATTGAGTGATTCTTTTTGCATTTGAAAGCTTGAGTCAGTGCCTTTCTTGAGAAAAATTATCATAAAATTGGCACAAACTTTTATAGAGTAAAGTTGGAGAGAGAAGTGTTGGTATATGCTACTTGGTAGTTGTTTCTCATCATTATCTTTACTGCCATTGTGATCTTCACTTATATCTTGTTGTCCGGAGCTACTTCATATCCTTTCTTGATGCTAGTTGTGCTACGCCGTGACGTCATTAGTGTTCTAGGCTCGCGTCTCTAGTCCGGTCTAGCCTAGGACCAGCACAGTATCGTCGTTGAGCGTTTATTCAACATTGCATCTCTGAATTGATTATTGCTAATCTTTTGCTACCATATATAGCCAACCCAACTCCACATATTTCTACACCGTGTATACGTACGTTCACCTGGCAATCGCTTTACTCAATCTTCGGAGTTATTTGACACCGCTGGTTGCCCGTCACCACCTGCTGCATGGTAAGAACTTGTAAGATATTGATATTTGCTTTACTGTGAGCGCTTTACCACCACATCCTAGTAGTTCATAGGAACATTATTCTCGATTTATTTTTTGTTTCTACTAATCATGGCAGGTTCCGGAGTTGTTAGTTCTTGGGCTTCATCGATCGTGGGAGATTTGCCATCACCTAAGAAAATACAACAACCACCACAAGAGGAGCAATTACATCAGAATGCACATAATCAGGTTAATGTTTCCATGCCACCATTTACTGGTCATTTTAGGCCTGATTTATATATTGAATGGGAGTACGAAATAAATGCTATATTTGCTTCCCATAATTTTGATGAGCGTGAAAAATTTCAAGCTGCTGTTAGTACTTTTAGTAGCTTTGCTTTAGTTTGGTGGAGTGAATATTGTCGGTTAAACCCTGATCTTATACCTACTACTTGGGATGATTTAAAACTTGTCATGAGAGATAGATTCGTTGATGTTTATTATACTCGTGGCATGATTAAAAAATTACAACATTTAAAACAAGGCACTGACACGGTAACAAAATACTATGATGATTTACAAACTACATTATTGCACTCATTTTTAGAAGAAAGTGAAGAAGATTTTATGGATAGATTTTGGGGAGGATTAAACCGTGATATTCAAGAGATTCTAATTCATGAAGAGTGTTATCCTATGGACCATTTGTTTCGTCTTGCTTCCAAAGCTGAACAGGAAATAAAACGACGTGTTGGCCACAAGGAGAACAAGCACACGGTGCATATTCCAAGAGTTGATACGGTTGTTCCTTCAACTACTAGTTGTACTTTGACAACCACATCCATTGTTGTGAGGACTACATCACCTCCACCATGTGACACATCACCCCCGAGAGTGGCTACATCAGCTGAGTTGATCATAAGAGGTAATGACAAAGGTACTGATCTTCCACCTCTACATGAGAATGAGGAATGCCTTGTCAATTTAAATGCACCATCTGATCAGCTACCCAATACTTTGATCACACCACCTATTTTAGAGGACTATGTTGATAATTTGACTTTGCCATGTGACCAAACAACTAAAAGATCAACAATTTCGAGTGGACCCATTGAATTAACTATTAATATGAAAGAACCATGTGAATCAGGGAATAAATCAGATTTGGATCAAATACGTTTGAAAATAATTGTGCCAATGTTTAATCATTTTGATATGACCTCTAATCTTGGTGATGATTCTGTGTCAAATGACTTATTGCATGTTTGCTTATTTAAGCATGTTGTAGCATGTAAATTTGATTCAAGTAAGGTTTATTCACCAATGTTGGGATGTGATGAGGACATGACTACCTTGGATACGACCAAAAATATTGCATACATGTATATTTGTGAGGTGATTTCTAATGCAAACTATGCAATAATTTATTTGTGTCATCCACGACAAAAATACTTCACAAACTTTTGTGCCATGTCTAATTGCAGGTGTATGGGACATTTGTACAATTCACATATGAAGATAAGGGAAAAAGAGAAGTTTAGTTGCTGTTCAAAAAGTCCTCTCACGTCACTTTTGGGCCAAGAGAAGATAGAGTCCAAGTCTCTCACGTTCTGGATTCAGATTCGGACTGCACAGACATACCTGACTCAAAATGCCAAGAACTTTTTCATACGGACTCCGAATTGGGTGATTCTTTTTTTGTTGGAAAGTAGATTTCGTGATCTTTCCAACCCAATTGGATTCACCTTAAAATTCGTCCGGAGCGTCGAGTTATCAATGAAACAATCTGACGCTGCAGCAGAATCCGAGTCAAACTATAAGTCCAAAGGTGTTGCATCACCTCCACTTGGGCCCATGAGCCTTGTACGATCTAGGGTTAGTTTTAGGCTGCCTTGGGATGTCCTCCCACCTCCTTGGCCGCCACCCCTTACTCCTATATAAGTAGATCCATCTAGTAGCTTTTTCCTTGGGTTTTGTTTAGATTAAAAGTTCGCCATAGCTGCAACTTCGCGTACTTCGTTTGTGTTCAACGACCAGACCAAGACGTCACAGAACCCCACCTTGATCAATAAAGCTTTCATCTTATATTCGCAATATCCAGATTGCAAATCTTAGTTTCTTGCTTGTTCTTCGTTTGCTTGCAGGAGATAGACCCTCGTGGTCAGGTTGATTGTGCTCCGGCGTGGTCAATAACCTCTCGGAGTTGGTTTAGCGATTGCTAAGGCGCGACGTCCTCGCACGTTCGTAGTCGGATCGTCAAAGTCTACTCCACCAAAAACGATAGCTATCATCTCATCGAAAGATCGGGACACCCTCGCCTCTATCAAGTGGTATCAGATTCCCAGGTTGCTCGGTGAGATTTACAGTTTTTCGTAGTTTAGATCGAGTCTGTTCTTCATACCTACAGTCCAGGAAAAAGCCAAAAAAAAAATTAGGGTTAGTTCATCATATCCGAACCAATCTGAGCCTTTGCATAATCTTTTTAGGGTTTTTGCTTTGTTGAATTTGCGGGTGCATCGTCGTGTCAAGTTGCTGGTCTTAGCGTCTAGTTCTTTAGAGTTTCGAGTTCTGTTCACAAGTTGTCACGCCGCCGCCGCACCATCATCATCGCCCCTACCATATACCACCACCGATCCGAGTCCATATACCACCACCGATCCGAGTCCATATACCACCACCAATCCGAGCCCACATATACTACCGTCATATACCATCACCAGTCCGAGTTCCACCATATTCATCTCTGCCACCAGTCCTAGTCCGAGTCCAGTATTTATTCCTTTATTTTAGAGTTCCAGATCACGCGATACTACGAGTCGTGAACAAGTCGGATTCCCCAATTTTCGTGCTACCCGCAGAAGAAAAATAGTTCCAGTTTAAAAAAAAAACAAAATTCGGATCTATCTAGACTCAATCTCGTAGCTGAATTCGGATTGGAATCTGTTTTGCGCAGTGTTCAGTAAAACAGGCATATCTTTTTCATACGAAGTCTGTTTTGGCTCCGTGAGTACTCAAATTAAAGCTAGCGACAAGCCGCATCTAAATAGTAGCAGAAGCTTGTTCAATATTTGACACCTCAAAATCGGCTTCTAAATAGGTCTTTTTTCCCTCCGAAGTTCGCGAACACAGCTTGTTCCAGTTTTTCAGGCCAGTTTTAGAATTTTTTGACTCCTCATATCAACTCGGAATTAAGTGATTCTTTTTGTATTTGAAAGCTTGAGTTAGTGCCTTTCTTGAGAAAAATTATCATAAAATTGGCACAAACTTTTATAGAGTAAAGTTGGAGAGAGAATTGTTGGTATATGCTACTTGGTAGTTGTTTCTCATCATTATCTTTACTGCCATTGTGATCTTCACTTATATTTTGCTGTCCAGAGCTACTTCATATCCTTTATTGATGCTAGTTGTGCTACGCCATGACCTCATTAGTGTTCTAGGCTCGCGTCTCTAGTCCGGTCTAGCCTAGGACCTGCACAGTACCGTCGTTGAGCGTTTATTCAACATTGCATCTCTGAATTGATTATTGCTAATCTTTTGCTACCATATATAGCCAACCCAGCTCCACATATTTTTACACCGTGTATACGTACGTTCGCCTGGCAATCGCTTTACTCAATCTTCGGAGTTATTTGACACCGCTGGTTGCCCGTCACCACCTGCTGCATGGTAAGAACTTGTAAGATATTGATATTTGCTTTACTGTGAGCGCTTTACCACCACATCCTAGTAGTTCATAGGAACATTATTCTCGATTTTTTTTTGTTTCTACTAATCATGGCAGGTTCCGGAGTTGTTAGTTCTTGGGCTTCATCGATCGTGGGAGATTTGCCATCACCTAAGAAAATACAACAACCACCACAAGAGGAGCAATTACATCAGAATGCACATAATCAGGTTAATGTTTCCATGCCACCATTTACTGGTCGTTTTAGGCCTGATTTATATATTGAATGGGAGTATGAAATAAATGCTATATTTGCTTCCCATAATTTTGATGAGCGTGAAAAATTTCAAGCTGCTGTTAGTACTTTTAGTAGCTTTGCTTTAGTTTGGTGGAGTGAACATTGTCGGTTATACCCTGATTATATACCTACTACTTGGGATGATTTAAAATTTCTCATGAGAGATAGATTCGTCGATGTTTATTATACTCGTGGCATGATTAAAAAATTAGAACATTTAAAACAAGGTACTGACACGGTAACAAAATACTATGATGATTTACAAACTACATTATTGCACTCATTTTTAGAAGAATGTGAAGAAGATTTTATGGATAGATTTTGATTCTAATTCATGAAGAGTGTTATCCTATGGACCATTTGTTTCGTCTTGCTTGCAAAGCTGAACAGGAAATAAAACGACGTGTTGGCCACAAGGAGAACAAGCGCACGGTGCACATTCCAAGTGTTGATACAGATGTTTCTTCAACTACTAGGCGTACTATGACAACCACATCCGTTGTTGCGAGGACTACATCATCTCCATCATGTGACACATCACCTCCAAGAGTGCCTACATCGTCTGAGTTGATCATAAGAGGTAATGACAAAGGTACAGATTTTCAACTTTCACATAAGAATGATGCATGCCTAGTTAACTTGAAAACATCATGTGTTGTGTTACCTATTGATTTGAGCACACCAGCTATTTTAGAGAATTGTGTTACTGTCATGAATGCGTCATGTGATCAAAGAGTTGAAGTATCAACAATTTTGAGTGCACCCAATGAATTAACTGTTTATGCAAAAGAAACAATGTTTAATCATTTTGATATGACCTCTAATCTTGGTGATGATTTTGTGTCAAATGACTTATTGTATGTTTGCTAATTTAAGCATGTTGTAGCATGTAAATTTGATTCAAGTAAGGTTTATTCACCAATGTTGGGATGGTTTAATGATGAACATTGTCAATCCTTTGATATGAATAAGAGCTTCACTTATATGTGCAAATTGAGTTACAATATTTTCATGTCTTCTAATACTTGTGATAATATTTTGGCTTTAGATTTTATGAACTATGAAGGTTACTCATGTATACATGTGTCATATATGCAAAAACTAAGGGAAGTAAAACTGGATGACATATACATATACAACATGTACACCTTGTCTCTTTTGTTAGCCACATTTCAGCTTAAGCAACGCCGAGGACGGCTTTGTTTTCAAGAAGGGGAGGATGATGAGGACATGACTACCTTGGATACGACCAAAAATATTGCATACATGTATATTTGTGAGGTGATTTCTAATGCAAACTATGCAATAATTTATTTATGTCATCCAAGACAAAAATACTTCACAAACTTTTGTGCCATGTCTAATTGCAGGTGTATGGGAGATTTGTACAATCCACATATGAAGATAAGGGAAAAGGAGAAGTTTATGTGCTGTTCAAAAAGTCCTCTCACGTCACTTTTGGGCCAAGAGAAGATAGAGTCCAAGTCTCTCACGTTCTGGATTCAGATTCGGACTGCACAGACATACCTGACTCAAAACACCAAGAACTATTTCATACGGACTCCGAATTGGGTGATTCTTTTTTTGTTGGAAAGTAGATTTCGTGCTCTTTCTAACCCAACTGGATTCACCTTAAAATTCATCCGGAGCTATGAGTTATCGACGAAATAATCTGACGCTGCAGCAGAATCCGAGTCAAACTACAAGTCCAAAGGTGTTGCATCACCTCCACTTGGGCCCATGAGCCTTGTACGACCTAGGGTTAATTTTAGGCTGCCTTGGGACGTCCTCCCACCTCCTTGGCCGCCACCCCTTACTCCTATATAAGTAGATCCATCTAGTAGCTTTTTCCTTGGGATTTGTTTAGTTAAAAGTTAGCCATTGCAACTTCGTGTACTTCGTTTGTGTCCAACGACCAGACCAAGACCGCTTTCGGATCCCCACCTCTATCAATACTTCATCTATATTCGCAATATTCAGATTGCATTATCATATTCTTGCTTGTTCTTCGATTGCGTGCAGGAATAGACCTTCGTGGTCAGGCTGATCGTGCTTTCAGTATCGTCAGTAACCTCGGGAGATTGGTTTAGCGATTGCTAAGGCGCAACGTCGTGCACGTTTGTAGTCGGATCGTCAAAGTCGACTCCACGAAATCGATAGCTATCATCTCATCGAAAGATCGGGACACCCCCGCCTCTATCATTTGATGTCATGGTCCATCTCACTATGCACCTTGTTGACGAGATAAAGTATTGTGGTCCTGTGTTTTTTCGCAACATGTATCCCTTTGAGCCGTTCATGGGAATACTGAAGCGCTATTGTCGGAACCGAAACCATCTAGAGGCAAGCATCCTACAAGGTTATACCGCGGAGGAGGTGGTTGAGTTTTGCACCGAATACATGAAACAAAGACCTATAGGTTTGCCCCTCTCTCGCCACGAGGGAAGGCTGAAAGGTAAGCCGGTCCTTGCTGGCACGCAAAAGGCCGCACCCGGAGAATTGGCAGAGAAAGCCCATTTGACGGTATTGCTTAACATCCCAGTTCTCAGCGCTTATGCCGACGAACACTTGGCAGAGATACGCTGATGAGGACATGAATACCTTGGATACGACCAAAAATATTGCATACATGTATATTTGTGAGGTGATTTCTAATGCAAACTATGCAATAATTTATTTGTGTCATCCAGGACAAAAATACTTCACAAACTTTTGTGCCATGTCTAATTGCAGGTGTATGAGACATTTGTACAATTCACATATGAAGATAAGGGAAAACGAGAAGTTTAGGTGCTGTTCAAAAAGTCCTCTCACGTCACTTTTGGGCCAAGAGAAGATAGAGTCCAAGTCTCTCACGTTCTGGATTCAGATTCGGACTGCACAGACATACCTGACTCAAAACGCGAAGAACTTTTTCATACGGACTCCGAATTGGGTGATTCTTTTTTTGTTGGAAAGTAGATTTCGTGCTCTTTCCAACCCAATTGGATTCACCTTAAAATTCATCCGGAGCTATGAGTTATCGACGAAACAATCTAACGCTGTAGCAGAATCCGAGTCAAACTACAAGTCCAAAGGTGTTGCATCACCTCCACTTGGGCCCATGAGCCTTGTACGACCTAGGGTTAGTTTTAGGCTGCCTTGGGACGTCCTCCCACCTCCTTGGCCGCCACCCCTTACTCCTATATAAGTAGATCCATCTAGTAGCTTTTTCCTTGGGTTTTGTTTAGATTAAAAGTTCGCCATAGCTGCAACTTCGCGTACTTCGTTTGTGTTCAACGACCAGACCAAGACGTCACAGAACCCCACCTCGATCAATAAAGCTTTCATCTTATATTCGCAATATCCAGATTGCAAATCTTAGTTTCTTGCTTGTTCTTCGTTTGCTTGCAGGAGATAGACCCTCGGGGTCAGGTTGATTGTGCTCCGGCGTGGTCAATAACCTCTCGGAGTTGGTTTAGCGATTGCTAAGGCGCGACATCCTCGCACGTTCGTAGTCGGATCGTCAAAGTCTACTCCACCAAAAACGATAGATATCATCTCATCGAAAGATCGGGACACCCTCGCCTCTATCATGAAGATAAGGGAAAAAGAGAAGTTTAGTTGCTGTTCAAAAAGTCCTCTCACGTCACTTTTGGGCCAAGAGAAGATAGAGTCCAAGTCTCTCACGTTCTGGATTCAGATTCGGACTGCACAGACATACCTGACTCAAAATGCCAAGAACTTTTTCATACGGACTCCGAATTGGGTGATTCTTTTTTTGTTGGAAAGTAGATTTCGTGCTCTTTCCAACCCAATTGGATTCACCTTAAAATTCGTCCGGACCGTTGAGTTATCAATGAAACAATCTGACGCTGCAGCAGAATCCGAGTCAAACTATAAGTCCAAAGGTGTTGCATCACCTCCACTTGGGCCCATGAGCCTTGTACGACCTAGGGTTAGTTTTAGGCTGCCTTGGGACGTCCTCCCACCTCCTTGGCCGCCACCCCTTACTCCTATATAAGTAGATCCATCTAGTAGCTTTTTCCTTGGGATTTGTTTAGTTAAAAGTTAGCCATTGCAACTTCGTGTACTTCGTTTGTGTCCAACGACCAGACCAAGACCGCTTTTGGATCCCCACCTTTATCAATACTTCATCTATATTCGCAATATTCAGATTGCATTATCATATTCTTGCTTGTTCTTCGATTGCGTGCAGGAATAGACCTTCGTGGTCAGGCTGATCGTGCTTCCAGCATCGTCAGTAACCTCAGGAGATTGGTTTAGCGATTGCTAAGGCGCAATGTCGTGCACGTTTGTAGTCGGATCGTCAAAGTCGACTCCACCAAATCGATAGCTATCATCTCATCGAAAGATCGGGACACCCCCGCCTCTATCAAGTGGTATCAGTTTTCAGGTTGCTCGGTGAGAATTTCCAGTTTTCCCTAGATTAGATTTATTTTCTTACCTATTGTCCAAAAAAAAGCCACAAAAAAAAGTTAGATCTATTCATCCTTTGTCCAAGCCAGTCTGAGCCTTTGCAATTTTCTTTTCATTGCTTGCATAGTTGAATTATCGGTTACATCGTCGTGTCGAGTTGCTGGTCTTAGTGTCTAGTTCGTTTAGAGTTTCGAGTTCTGTTCACATTAGTCACGCCGCCGCTGCATCGTTATTCCTTCCGCTGTCCACCATCCCATCCATCAATTTCCAAATCGTGCCACCCACCATTCATTGTCATAATCATAGTTGAGGTCGTTCACATCTGTGCTTGATCCAATCTACATCTTATCTAGTTTGTTTTGGAAAGAGGGTGAGAAAAAAAAAGAGAGAAAGAAAAAGAAAAAAAAAGTGTGAGAAAAAAAAAGAGAGAAAAAAAAACAAAATTCGGATGCTAGTTGTGCAACGCCGTGACCTCATTAGTGTTCTAGGCTCGCGTCTCTAGTCCGGTCTAGCCTAGGACCAGCACAGTACCGTCGTTGAGCGTTTATTCAACATTGCATCTCTGAATTGATTATTGCTAATCTTTTGCTACCATATATAGCCAACCCAGCTCCACATATTTCTACACCGTGTATACGTACATTCACCTGGCAATCGCTTTACTCAATCTTCGGAGTTATTTGACACCGCTGGTTGCCCGTCACCACCTGCTGCATGGTAAGAACTTGTAAGATATTGATATTTGCTTTACTGTGAGCGCTTTACCACCACATCCTAGTAGTTCATAGGAACATTATTCTCGATTTTTTTTTTGTTTCTACTAATTATGGCAGGTTCCGGAGTTGTTAGTTCTTGGGCTTCATCGATCGTGGGAGATTTACCATCACCTAAGAAAATACAACAACCGCCACAAGAGGAGCAATTACATCAGAATGCACATAATCAGGTTAGAGTTTCCATGCCACCATTTACTGGTCGTTTTAGGCCCGATTTATATATTGAATGGGAGTACGAAATAAATGCTATATTTGCTTCCCATAATTTTGATGAGCGTGGAAAATTTCAAGCTGCGGTTAGTACTTTTAGTAGCTTTGCTTTAGTTTGGTGGAGTGAATATTGTCGGTTAAACCCTGATCTTATACCTACTACTTGGGATGATTTAAAACTTGTCATGAGAGATAGATTCGTTGATGTTTATTATACTCGTGGCATGATTAAAAAATTACAACATTTAAAACAAGGCACTGACACGGTAACAAAATACTATGATGATTTACAAACTACATTATTGCACTCATTTTTAGAAGAATGTGAAGAAGATTTTATGGATAGATTTTGGGGAGGATTAAACTGTGATATTCAAGAGATTCTAATTCATGAAGAGTGTTATCCTATGGACCATTTGTTTCGTCTTGCTTGCAAAGCTGAACAGGAAATAAAACGACGTGTTGGCCACAAGGAGAACAAGCGCACGGTTCACATTCCAAGTGTTGATACAGATGTTTCTTCAACTACTAGGCGTACTATGACAACCACATCCGTTGTTGCGAGGACTACATCATCTCCATCATGTGACACATCACCTCCAAGAGTGCCTACATCGTCCGAGTTGATCATAAGAGGTAATGACAAAGGTACAGATTTTCAACTTTCACATGAGAATGATGCATGCCTAGTTAACTTGAAAACATCATGTGTTGTGTTACCTATTGATTTGAGCACACCAGCTATTTTAGAGAATTGTGTTACTGTCATGAATGCGTCATGTGATCAAAGAGTTGAAGTATCAACAATTTTGAGTGCACCCAATGAATTAACTGTTGATGCAAAAGAAACAATGTTTAATCATTTTGATATGACCTCTAATCTTGGTGATGATTTTGTGTCAAATGACTTATTGCATGTTTGCTTATTTAAGCATGTTGTAGCATGTAAATTTGATGCAAGTAAGGTTTATTCACCAATGTTGGGATGGTTTAATGATGAACATTGTCAATCCTTTGATATGAATAAGAGCTTCACTTATATGTGCAAATTGAGTTGCAATATTTTCATGTCTTCTAATACTTGTGATAATATTTTGGCTTTACATTTTATGAACTATGAAAGTTACTCATGTATACATGTGTTGATGAGGACATCAATACCATTGTTACACCCACAGCCCCTGCTTCTATACATACTGGACCAATTACTAGAGCTCGCGCACGTCAATTAAAATATCAGGTACTTTCGTTTCTTGGTAATGATTCTAAAGTTCATGAGAATATGATGCTGCCTAAATTGGATACATTTGTTTTGCTTACAAATGAAGGGCCTAGCTTGGACAAGAAAGAGGAACCTTGGAGCAAGTTCAAGCATGGAGATGATGGCATGCACAAGGGAACAAGAACGGAGTTACAAGTGATGATTTCAGGACTTTGAAGCCACCATAATGAGTGCAGGAAGCCTTGGACGAAATATACAAGATGTCACTTCATAAATTTCGTCCAGAGGCTATTATAGGTGCTGCGTCACCTTATTATTGGGCCAGGCCCATGTAATTTCGAAATACTTGAGTATAGGCTGTTTTTAGAGTCCGTATGTGTGGGGAAACAAGAGATAGGGTTGGTTTCGGACCCCTCCTTCAAGGGCCACGAAATCCCCTCCTCTTCCTCCATATATACAGCCCTTAGGGCACCGTTTAGACTTTGGGTTTTGTTTAGATTAAAAGTTCGCCATAGCTGCAACTTCGCGTACTTCGTTTGTGTTCAACGACCAGACCAAGACGTCACAGAACCCCACCTTGATCAATAAAGCTCTCATCTTATATTCCCAATATCCAGATTGCAAATCTTAGTTTCTTGCTTGTTCTTCGTTTGCTTGCAGGAGATAGACCCTCGTGGTCAGGTTGATTGTGCTCCGGCGTGGTCAATAACCTCTCGGAGTTGGTTTAGCGATTGCTAAGGCGCGACGTCCTCGCACGTTCGTAGTCGGATCGTCAAAGTCTACTCCACCAAAAACGATAGCTATCATCTCATCGAAAGATCGGGACACCCTCGCCTCTATCAAGAGTGCCTACATCATCTGAGTTGATCATAAGAGGTAATGACAAAGGTACAGATTTTCAACTTTCACATGAGAATGATGCATGCCTAGTTAACTTGAATACATCATGTGTTGTGTTACCTATTGATTTGAGCACACCAACTATTTTAGAGAATCGTGTTACTGTCATGAATGCGTCATGTGATCAAAGAGTTGAAGTATCAACAATTTTGAGTGCACCCAATGAATTAACTGTTGATGCAAAAGAAACAATGTTTAATCCTTTTGATATGACCTCTAATCTTGGTGATGATTTTGTGTCAAAAGACTTATTGCATGTTTGCTTATTTAAGCATGTAGTAGCATGTAAATTTGATGCAAGTAAGGTTTATTCACCAATGTTGGGATGGTTTAATGATGAACATTGTCAATCCTTTGATATGAATAAGAGCTTCACTTATATGTGCAAATTGAGTTGCAATATTTTCATGTCTTCTAATACTTGTGATAATATTTTGGCTTTACATTTTATGAACTATGAAAGTTACTCATGTATACATGTGTCATATGTGCAAAAATCAAGGGAAGTAAAAATGGATGACATATACATATACAACATGTACACCTTGTCTCTTTTGTTAGCCACATTTTAGATTAAGCAACGCCGAGGACGGCTTTGTTTTCAAGAAGTGGAGGATGATGAGGACATGAATACCTTGGATACGACCAAAAATATTGCATACATGTATATTTGTGAGGTGATTTCTAATGCAAACTATGCAATAATTTATTTGTGTCATCCAGGACAAAAATACTTCACAAACTTTTGTGCCATGTCTAATTGCAGGTGTATGAGACATTTGTACAATTCACATATGAAGATAAGGGAAAACGAGAAGTTTAGGTGCTGTTCAAAAAGTCCTCTCACGTCACTTTTGGGCCAAGAGAAGATAGAGTCCAAGTCTCTCACGTTCTGGATTCAGATTCGGACTGCACAGACATACCTGACTCAAAACGCGAAGAACTTTTTCATACGGACTCCGAATTGGGTGATTCTTTTTTTGTTGGAAAGTAGATTTCGTGCTCTTTCCAACCCAATTGGATTCACCTTAAAATTCATCCGGAGCTATGAGTTATCGACGAAACAATCTAACGCTGTAGCAGAATCCGAGTCAAACTACAAGTCCAAAGGTGTTGCATCACCTCCACTTGGGCCCATGAGCCTTGTACGACCTAGGGTTAGTTTTAGGCTGCCTTGGGACGTCCTCCCACCTCCTTGGCCGCCACCCCTTACTCCTATATAAGTAGATCCATCTAGTAGCTTTTTCCTTGGGTTTTGTTTAGATTAAAAGTTCGCCATAGCTGCAACTTCGCGTACTTCGTTTGTGTTCAACGACTAGACCAAGACGTCACAGAACCCCACCTTGATCAATAAAGCTTTCATCTTATATTCGCAATATCCAGATTGCAAATCTTAGTTTCTTGCTTGTTCTTCGTTTGCTTGCAGGAGATAGACCCTCGTGGTCAGGTTGATTGTGCTCCGGCGTGGTCAATAACCTCTCGGAGTTGGTTTAGCGATTGCTAAGGCGCGACGTCCTCGCACGTTCGTAGTCGGATCGTCAAAGTCTACTCCACCAAAAACGATAGCTATCATCTCATCGAAAGATCGGGACACCCTCGCCTCTATCATACGCCAAAGCTTCTTACCAATGGTGTATCCATTAGATGCAGAGATGCAGGAGCACACTAAGAACTATGCCGAATGGCTGAAGAATCGTTTGGCACAAGGATCCATGCATGACATTGCTACGTGGTTGGCACAAAAGCCATCACCTCGGTGTTTATGTACCAAGCATATGACATAAATGGCTACACGTTCTACACTGAGGAACGTGATGAGAAGACCTCGTATTAGAATAGTTCTGTTTGAATAGAATGCATGACTCTAGATGAAGCTGATAAAAGGGTATACTATAGAACCATCAAAGAGATTTGGGAGCTTAACTATGTGAAAGTTAAGGTGGCATTATTCAGGTGCACATGGATCCCTCTTAGTCAGGTAAATGTTGATGATTACAGGAGGACCTCTGTTAATAGGACAACGATGGCATATCACGCGGACCCGTTCATTCTTGCCAGCGATGCTACCCAGATTTTCTATGTGGAAGACCCCTTGCATAAGAACTGCCATGTAGTGACGCATAGGAAGAGGAGGGTACTGGGTGTCGAGGATGTTGCCGATGAGGACGAGTACGATGAATTTGCTGAGTTGACAGCCAATGGATCACGCACCCCTCTAACATAGAAGCGTAAAATCATCAGAAAACCCAAGTTCATTCGGGGTCAATGTAATGATTCCAGTTCCCCCATGTACATGGGAATTAAGTCGTAAGACTAGTTTTTATGCCTACCCTGCAACTTAATTCGTTCAATTTAGAATTGTCGCGTGTACTAAATTTGTGAGTTATGCTCGGTTTTTTGTTCATCTAAGAACCGTTAATATGTTGACCTTGATATGTTGTCAGCTCAGGCAATGAATTTGAACTATTTATTATTATTATTATACCATAGAGGTAGCACACTCAATTGATCTCACTCCAGTGTGTATGAACAGAAGATGTGCAATCTGGTTTGCGAATAGCACATGGTTCATTCATGAAAGCCTGTGCCGACCAAACTGCGCGCGCGATCTAAGTCGTGCGTTCTGATTGGCCAGAACCCAAACCCCACGGATCGTACGTCTGCACCATTGGATGCTCCTAGATCGAACGGCAATCCTCATCCCTTTCGACAGCACATGCAGTTCCGGTTGTAACACTAGTAGAAAATGACCCATTAGCCCCGGTTCCAGAGGCCCTTTAGCCCCGGTTCTGGAACTGGGACTAAAGGGTTGGGACTAAAGCCCAAAACCTTTAGTCTCGGTTCGCTTACGAACCGGGACAGAAGGGGATCCATGTGGCCGCTGTGGGGCGCCCAGGTAGGAGGACCTTTAGTCCCGGTTGGTAACACCAACCGGGACCAAAAGTCATCCATGCGTCAGCATCTGGCAGGAGCTGGGGTTTTTTTTGAAAGGGGGGGGGGTTTAGGGGTTTTGGAGGGTTAATTTCGGGGTTTCATATTGTGTTAGCTAGCTAATAGAGAGAAGTGACCTCTCTTTATCTCCATGCTTGGTCGACGCTAGCTACTATACGTATAGAGAGAACTCGACACGCTAGCTAGGAAGCAAATGAAGGAACCATTAAGTACACAAGATCGTCATGAACATATACAGAGAGAAGTGACCTCTCTTTCTCCGAGAGATTGGTCGAACAACAAGTTTTCATATATCTATCCGACGCTACTAGCTACATATATACAATATAAGATCTCTTACAATCCCTAACATCTAAAGTCTACATCCACATGGTATTCTCCGGCTTTATGTATGATGTGGTTAAGAAAGAATCCCGCCAATACCTCTTGAATTGCTCGTATGCGATCATGTGGTAGGAGTTCATCCCGCATCTGCCACATCTAATTTAAAGAAGGTGGTCAATACATATATATGAATGAAACTCAAGACAAATGATGGTAATAAAATAAAATTGTGAATATTATTCTTTACGTACTTTGTATTGTTTTTTAGAGTAGCCCCACTGAGAGGCCGTCGCATTGTAGATGAACTCGCAAACGTAGTGTCCACATAAATCATTCCCGGCTTCCTGCCACAAGCACTTTACAAGAAATAGAGTTCAATCAAACTAATAATCAAGCATGATAAATGGTATTGATGAAACTAGCTTGAATCAATGGGAGATGCGCGGAACTAGCTAGTAGTACTTACTTTCGGGTGTGTAAATCGCAGCTCCCTCGGCAGTCCCGGAGCAATTGCGGTGAACTCTTTCCAAACCCTGCCAGACAAAGAAAATAATTACTTGATTTCAGGAAATGAACAAAGTTGTCGATATGGTGCGATAATGATCGATTGAACTTACTTCTGGAGCATTTCAGTCATGTCCGCATAGTCCTGGGGATCTTTTTGTCTCGAGTCTAAGATAGTTACTACTCCCCGGTCAAGCTTAATCTCTAGCAGAATAAAGTGGAACCTACGCACACATGCATAACTCATCAATTACATTACTATAACCTCGAGTAAGGGAAACCGAATATGCACAAGACAGTAACACTCACTTGAAGTTGTAAGGAAAGAGTATTTTCTCTTTGTTTTGATTTTTAAGCAATGATTGTAGCAAGTTGTCCTCGGTATCTGTGACTCTGTTTTTAACCGTCCATTCATGTATGATATTTGGGTTAATAAACCCATTGTCATAGATTTGTGCTTTTCTGCATTCGACGATCTTCAATCTGCATAATATAGTGAGGATAATTATATATACATGCAATGAAAGAGCTGAGCTATATACAGAGACTTAATTACAGAAGTAGTACTTACAGACAGTAGCAAGTCACGAGTTGTTTGTCGAGGGCCATTTGATTGTATAACTGGAATAACCCGACAAATTCAACAGGTAACAGCTCAGTTCCAACGAGGTCGTGCTCCTCTTTAATTCCCAGCATCAAAGTATCCTTCCCAGACTCGCTGCAGGTTTTCATGTACCATTCATGCAATCTTCGCATCATCGTTGTTAGAGGAGGATGATCAGGTTTGACGAGAGGCTGCCCGTACTGGTATCTGAATTCGTCCACCTCCATTGTTTCAAACTCTACATCATCGCTCAGGTAATCAGCAGGATTGGTACCGGGCACCATCCCCGGATGATTAGCGACGATATCGCTAGACACCTTGAGCGGGGGGCATGATTGGTTCGCCTGTTCGCCGAGCTAGGGAATTTTTTCCCACTTCTTCGTTCTGCTAACCTTGCATGACTGCAAGTACTTCCCGACCACTGCGCTTCCTTATATGTCCTTTCAATAATGCGCCCATAGTTGGATTGCGGCGGAGACGGTGGTGGTCGCTTCAGGGCATCGATCATGCGCTTCAGTTTCACCGGATCTATCGTCTCCTTCGGAGGTGGAGGTTTTCATGCAAAATGTTCATGCACTTCGGCAGCACTGATTTTCATGGTTTCCTCGTCGGTCCTCTCATATGGTAACTTTTCTAGAGGCTTGAGAGATGGACCGTATCTGAATTGCTTCCCCCCTCTGCTTGTACTGCTAGCCGCCAGAGCGGCGGCGGCTCTCTTCCACCGTTGCTGACGAGGCGGAGGAGGAGGCGGAGTGCTCCAACGCACCGGAGGAGGCGGAGGAGGAGGCGGAGAGCCCTTACGCGCCGGAGGAGGCGGAGAAGGAGGCGGAGTGCCCTGACTCGCCGGAGGAGGAGGAGGAGGCATCCAGTTTGGAAGCTTGATGTACTTCTTCCTCCATAGACATGTACTCCTCAAAGCATAAAGCAGCTGATTCTCCCCTTCACCTGTCGGGTGGTCAAGCTCGAGCTCCTCAAATCCCTCCATTATTTCATCCACCGTCACAACAGCATAGCCATGTGGAATCGGACGGCAGTGAAAAGTTCCGTTGGGTTGAGGAGGTACAATAGGGCCGACAGCCGCCTTCAAAGTGAGGTTCTGCCATTTCGTCATAAGCTGGCAAAGTTGAGCCTCCGTGATAGTATCCACGGGGTAGCGAGGAGCCGTGGAATCAGGCTGAACGAGCTCCGTGGAAGCCACGCTGCTACTCCGTTGAGATGGCGGGGTAGCTTCTGGGGTAGCTTTTGTGCCGCTGAGATGGTTGGCCAGTAGCTGCAAGTTCCTCTAGCTTTACTAGTCTTGCATTGAGCTTATGCATTTCGCTCAGCTCCGCTTTCCTCTTTCTATCTCGGCTTTTGTAACCGCCTGCGCCGGCAGACCCAACCACCCATGGAATAGAGCCTGGTGTGCCTTGTGTTCGTCCAGGGTGCTCAGGATTCCCGAGGGCCTCAGTCAGCTCGTCCTTCTCTCTGTCGGGAATGAGCATCCTTTGCTGCGCTGTGGTGATATAAGCCTGAAGCTTCTTGACGGATATTGCAAGTTGCTCGTCCGTCCAACGGCACTCCCCTGTTTCTGGGTCCAAAGTTCCCCCAACCCCGAAGAACTAAGTCCTTGAACGGTCTGGCCAGTTCAATGTCGCTGGTTGGACCCCTTTAGCAAGCAAGTCTTGCTCAGCTTTGTCCCACAACGGCCGGGCTTTGTGGTAGCCACCTGACCCCGTGTGATGGTGATACTTCTTATTTGCAGCATTTATCTTGTTTGTCTCTGACATTTTCTTGCCCTTCTCTGATGTCTTGTAGGCCACAAAAGCGGGCCAGTGATCTCTTATCTTCTCATATCGGCCGGTGAAATCTGGAGTCTTCCCTTTGTCAACAAACTTTGTGTTCAACTCTTTCTTCCAACTCCTGAATAGATCTGCCATCTTCTTAAGAGCACACACCTTGACCTTTGGCTCTATAACTGGCGTATTCGGATCCTCCTCTGGAGGTAGGGTGAAATTTGCCTTCAACGAGGTCCAAAGATCATCTTTCTGTCTATCGGTGACATAAGAAACTTCAGGGTCGTCCTTAGCCGGCTTATTCCATTTCTGAATGCTGATCGGGATGATGTCCCTAACAATAGCTCCGCACTGAGCAACAAATGAGTCCTTGGTCCGCTTGGGTTCAATCGGTTGGCCATCGTCCTCGAGTTCTGTGATCGTGAACCTTTCATCCTGGCGCAACCTTTTCTTCGGGCCTCGTCTCGTTACAGAAGTTTGGCTTGATCCGGAGGGCTATAAAAGAAGAAAGAAGCGTTAATATATGTACATACCAAAACAATTAATGCATCAATTAGTCAGCATAGGCTTAATTAATATATATACCTCGCCGGACTTTGCAACAGCTCCCTCCTCCGTTCGGTCACTGGAGCCGTCATCATGGTCTCCTTCTTCCTCGCCATTCGGTCACTGGAGCCGTCATGATCATGTCCTTCCTCCTCCATTGTTCAATCACCGGAGCCGTCATCCTCTCCTTCCTGACCATCAGTGTCATTGAGAAACGACAAGACATCACCTCCGCCGAGGATTATATCCCCCAACAACTGTTCTTGTTCCAAGTCTCTTTGCTCCATAGTTTCTGCAAATATATATTACAACATGGCAATATACAAACATGAGAGATGGATATATTAGTGGCAAACATAGACCTAGCTAATATCACAACAAGGGATCATATTAGTGGCCTCGACGCTTCTATGGTTTGGGGTGGCCTCGACAACGCTTCTAGGGTTTGGGGTGGCCTCGACAACGCTGTTTTAACTTGGTAAATTTGGGTAGCCTCGACGCTTCTAGGGTTTGGGGTGGCCTCGACAACGCCTCTAGGGTTTGGGGTGGCCTCGACGCTTCTAGGGTTTGGTCGAGCGAGAGGGGGTTGATCGACGTCCCCCCTCATGTTGCAGAGTTACCGGAGTTTTCTATGAACAAACAAAATACTACCTATCACATGACATGTCCGGCGACTGTACCGGACTGCCTCTCTCAAGAATGTCCGACAAGGGATTCTCTTAACCTTTAAGGGATTTAACAAAATGGCGCCATTCTGGATGTGCAGAAAATGGTCCATATTTTTCCTGTTCTCATCTACCCTTCTATATGTCACGTTGTCTAGTGTCAAAGGATTCAAGAAAACCATGGCTTCATCATTAGCCGGAAGTAACAGGCGCATGATGGTATGAAGCTCTCCAAAGTTGTTTTGGAACGGAGTCCTGGATAAGATAATTCGCTTTTTGTACGAAGTTCAGCAAGAGCCTTCCAAATATCGCTATTTGGAAGGCCTTTGCTGAACTTCGTACCAAAAAGCGAATTATCCTATCAGGACTCCGTTCCAAAATAACTTTGGAGAGCTTCATACCATCATGCTCCTGTTACTTCCGGCTAATGATGAAACCATGGATTTCTTCAATACTTTGACACAAGAGAATGTGCACATATAAAAGCGTAGATGAGATCAGGAAAAATATGGATCAACTTAATTATGCACATCCATAATGGGGGCATTCTTGATAAATCTCTTATTAATGGGGGCATTCTTGATAAATCCCTTATTAAATGTTGCATATGTCAAAATTCAAACTTTGACATATGATCAAACTTTGACATATGATCAAATGTTGCATATGTCAAAATTCAAACTTTGACATATGAGCAAACTTTGATATATGTCCACCGCGATATAATATGATACATAGATGACAAGAATTCTTTATTAGAAAGCAAACCCAATATCCGACATATCTACATATCGTCCGATATATCTAGACTTGTTTTTCCGATACATCTAGACTTGTTCCGGTTTGGGGTGGCCTCGACAACGCTTTTTCAGTCCCGGTTTGGGTGGACTCGAGAGTTGGTCGGGCGAGAGGGGTTTGATCGACGTCCCCCCTCATGTCAAAGTTACCGGAGTTTTCTATATGAACAAAAAAAATTCCACATGACTTGTCCAACGTCCCCCCTCATGTCGAAGTTATCGGGGAGGGGGTAGACGACAACGACGCTCACCCCTCATGTCGAAGTTATCAGGGAGGGGGTAGACGACAACGACGCTCACGCCTCATGTCGAAGTTATCGGGGAGGGGGTAGACGACAACGACGCTCACCCCTCATGACATGTCATGTCCGATGTCCCCCCTCATGTCATGTCCGACGTTCCCCCTCATTTTAACTAATTTCTATGAACAAAAGAAATATTCTATGAACAAAAATATATATTCTATGAACATCATATATATATACATCCATCCATATGAACATATATGAACAAAAAAATACATATGGCCACATATATGAAAAAAAAAGTACATATATGAAAAAAAAATGCTATGAACATATAGAGTTTGCTATAAGAACAAAAAAATGCTATGAACTCTGAACAGAGAATTTTTACTTTGCTATATGAAAAAAAAAATGCTATGAGCCGGGGCGGCGCGGCGGCTCACAGCGGGGGCGGCTGGCGACGGCGATGGCGACGGTGACGGCGGGGGCGGTGAGGGCGCCGGCAGGGGCGGGCCGGGGCAGGGGCTCGAGGGCGGGGCAGGGGCGCGGCGACGGCATCGATGGGGGCAGGGCGCGGCGACGGCATCGATCGGGGCAACGGCGACGTCGAGGACGGTGTCGGGGCAGGTCGGCGACGGCGAGGAGGGCAGCAGCAGCAGGGGCGCGGCAGCATCGTCGAGAGAAGAATGGCGGGTGGGTTGAAATTTGCTAAGTCCTGACTTATATAGCAAACCCTTTGGTCCCGGTTCATGCCACAAACCGGGACCAAAGGTCAATTTCCAGCAGCCCAAAGGGTGGGAAGTTGAGACCTTTGGTCCCGGTTGGTGGCACGAAACGGGACCAAAGGGTGGCATTGGTCCTAGTAGGTGCCGCGAACCGGGACCAAAGTGGGGCATTGGTCCCGGTTCATGCCACCAACCGAGACCAATGGGCTTGCACAGCGGCGTGGTGGGAGTTTAGTCCCACCTCGCTAATTGAGAGAGTGGCGCACCTGTTTAAAAGGCGCGGTGCGCCTGAGCCTTCGAGCTCCTCTCTAAAGCAGGCTTAGAGGCCTAACCTCTGTGTATATGCCTGTGGGCCTACTGGGCCTTCTGCGGGCCTGAATCCTGGCCCACCTGGCTGGTTGGGTTTCTAGTCGTATTCAGGCCGTGGTGGCCCAGTAGGCAGCATTTTTTTATTTTTTTCCAGTTTTTTTGTTTTGTTTTTTTGCATTATTTATTTTCTTTTTTTTGCTTTATTTTTTTAATTCTTTTGGCTGTTAGGTCACAAAAATTATAAACTTTCTGTTAGTGCCATTAGTTTTCAAATTTGAATAGTTCAAATTTGAATTCTTTGAAATTTGTGTGAATCACTAGTTTGTGAATAACCTTACTATAAAAATAGATTTTTGAGTGATTCTTTTTCCTGCTATTTTAATATTACTGTGTTTATCATTATATTCAAAACAGATTTTGTTATTTTAGTTTTCTAACAAAAAAATTCTTTATGATAATTCTTTTTGCTATTAAAGTTTTCTAACAAAAATTTATTTATGATAATTCTTTTTGCTATTAATGTTTTGAACAAAAAATACTTGATAATTTTAGTTGCATACATTTTTTATAATTTTAGTTTCAAAATACTAGAAGTTTATAAATGTTTTTATTTATTCCTTTGCTATTAGAGTTTTATAAAAGCTTTTTAGTTGATTCTTTTTGCTATTGAAAAATATTATAGTTTTGTTTTAGTTGATCATAACAGAATATTTTAATTGATTTTTTTAGTTGATTCCTTTTGCTATTAGACTTTCATAAAAGTTTTCTAGTTCATTCTTTGAGCTAAATGACAGTGAAATTGAAAAGCACTTCAAATGAACTGTGAAAAGATTGAAAGTTGGCATGGTATTATCATTTCACCCACATAGCATGTGCTAAAAAGTTGAGAGGGTTACGGCAAAAACTGGATGCACTTCATGTACAAAATGGACAATCTCTTTCAAAGTACCAGGGTTTCAGACGAAACTCATCTGTTACAAAGGGATTTCATTTTTTTGAACTTATTTGAACTCCAGACTTTTTATGTGTTCAAAATGCAACATTCAAAGCCACATCATCAATTTTCAACCCATTCTGACTTCATTTGGTATTTTTCATGCATTTACTGATTTTTTTAGCTAAATGACCCTGAAATTGAAAAGCACTTCAAATGAACTGTGAAAAGGTTGAAAGTTGGCATGGTATCATCATTTCACCCACATAGCATGTGCTAAAAAGTTGAGAGGGTTATGGAAAAAACTGGATGCACTTCGTGTACAAAACGGACAATCTCTTTCGAAGTATCAGGGTTTCGGACGGAAACTCATCACAAAGGGATTTCATTTTTTTGAACTTATTTGATCTCCAGACTTTTTGTGTGTTCAAAATGCACCATTCAAAGCCACATCATCAATTTTCAACCCTTTCTGACTTCATTTGGTATTTTTCATGCATTTACTCATTTTTTTTGAGCTAAATGACCCTGAAATTGAAAAGCACTTCAAATGAACTGTGAAAAGGTTGAAAGTTGGCATGGTATCATCATTTCACCCACATAGCATGTGCTAAAATGTTGAGAGGGTTACGGCAAAAACTGGATGCACTTCGTGTACAAAACGGACAATCTCTTTCGAAGTATCAGGGTTTCGGACGGAAACTCATCTGTTACAAAAGGCATTTCATTTCTTCACATGTAACTGCAGTGATATTCTAGATCAAAGGCATCATCATAATAGTTGTGGAGAGAAAGTCTTCACTTTTTCTTCGCTTGTGTCCTTTGCTTATTGCGCCGTAACCATGGATAATCTTCATCGTTTAACAGGGTGCTTGGGTCAGCCTTGACTTTGATGGGAGGAATTTCATGAAACTTTTCATAATCTTCAAACATGTCTGTCTTGCCCTCCAATCCCACGATGTCTCTTTTTCCTGAAAGAACTATGTGGCGCTTTGGCTCATCGTATGATGTATTCGCTTCCTTATCTTTTCTTTTTCTCGGTTTGGTAGACATGTCCTTCACATAGAAAACCTGCGCCACATCATTGGCTAGGACGAATGGTTCGCCTGTGTACCCAAGATTGTTCAGATCCACTGTTGTCATTCCGTACTGTGGGTCTACTTGTACCCCGCCTCCTGACAGATTGACCCATTTGCACTGAAACAAAGGGACCTTAAAATCATGTCCATAGTCAAGTTCCCATATGTCCACTATGTAACCATAATATGTGTCCTTTCCCCTCTTGGTTGCTGCATCAAAGCGGACACCGCTGTTTTGGTTGGTGCATTTTTGATCTTGGGCGATCATGTAAAATGTATTCCCATTTATCTCGTACCCTTTGTAAGTCAATACAGTCGAAAATGCTCCCCTTGCCAACGAGTACAGCTCATCAGAAACAGTGTTATCACCAATGAGACATGTTTGCAACCAACTGCCGAAAGTCCTGATGTGTTCACATGTAATCCAGTCGTCACACTGCTCCGGGTGTTTGGAGCGCAGAATATTCTTGTGTTCATTGACATATGGGGTCACCAAGGTAGAATTCTATAGAACTGTGTAGTGTGCTTGAGACCAAGAATGCCCATCCCTACATATTATTGAGTCCACTCCTAGCGTGCCTTTTCCAGTCAGTCTCCCCTCATACCGCAATTGAGGGAGACCAATCTTCTTAAGGTCAGGAATGAAGTCAACACAAAACCCAATGACCTCCTCTGTTTGATGGCCCGTGGAGATGCTTCCTTCTGGCCTAGCACGGTTATGAACATATTTCTTTAAGACTCCCATGAACCTCTCAAAGGGGAACATATTGTGTAGAAATATAGGGCCCAGAATGGCAATCTCGTTGACTAGATGAACTAGGACATGTGTCATGATATTGAAGAAGGATGGTGGGAACACCAGCTCGAAACTGACAAGACATTGCGCCAAATCACTCCTTAATCTTGGTAGGATTTCTGGATCGATCACCTTCTGAGAGATTGCATTGAGGAATGCACATAGCTTCACAATGGCTAGTCGAACGTTTTCCGGTAGAAGCCCCCTCAATGCAACCGAAAGCAGTTGCGTCATAATCACGTGGCAGTCATGAGACTTTAGGTTCTGGAACTTTTTCTCTGGGATATTTATTATTCCCTTTATATTGGACGAGAAGCCAGACGGGACCTTCATACTGAGCCGGCATTCAAAGAAGATTTCCTTCTCTTCTTTGGTAAGAGCGTGGGTGGCAGGACCTTCATACTGCTTTGCTGGTCCTCCCGTGCCTCCGGTGTATCTTTATCTTCCCATACACGCCCAAGAAGCCAAGCAGGTTCACGCAAAGATTCTTCGTCATGTGCATCACGTCGATTGCAGAGCTGACCTCTAGGTCTTTCCAAGAGGGTAGGTCCCAAAATATAGATTTCTTCTTCCACATGGGTGCGCGTCCCTCAGCGTCATTCGGAACAGATAGTCCGCTGGGACCCTTTCCAAAGATTACTTGTAAATCATTGACCATAGCAAGTATGTGATCACCAGTATAGACAGCGGGCTTCCTCCGGTGATCTGCCTCGCCTTCGAAATGCTTGCCTTTCTTTCGACATTGATGGTTGGTCGGAAGAAATCGACGATGCCCTAGGTACACATTCTTCCTGCATTTGTCCAAATATATACTTTCGGTGTCATCTAAACAGTGCGTGCATGCATGGTATCCCTTGTTTGTCTGTCCTGAAAGATTACTGAGAGCAGGCCAATCAGTGATGGTTACAAACAACAACGCATGTAGGTCAAATTCCTGCTGGTCTTGCTCATCCCACACACGTACACCTTTTCCATTCCAAAGCTGTAAAAGTTCTTCAACTAATGGCCTTAGGTACACATCAATGTCGTTGCCCGTTTGCTTAGGGCCTTCGATGAGAACTGGCATCATAATGAACTTCCGCTTCATGCACAACCAAGGAGGAAGGTTATAGATACATAAAGTCACGGGCCAGGTGCTATGATTGCTGCTCTGCTCCCCAAAAGGATTAATGCCATCCGCACTTAAACCAAACCATACATTCCTTGCGTCACCTGCAAAGTCCCCCCACTTTCTCTCAATTTTTCTCCACTGCGACCCGTCAGCGGGTGCTCTCAACTTCCCGTCTTTCTTACGGTCATCTTTGTGCCATCGCATCAATTTGGCATGCTCTTTGTTTCTGAATAGATGTTTCAACCGTGGTATTATAGGAGCATACCACATCACCTTGGCAGGAACCCTCTTCCTGGGGCGCTCGCCATCAACATCACCAGGGTCATCTCGTCTGATCTTATACCGCAATGCACCGCATACCGGGCATGCGATCAAATCCTCGTACGCACCGCGGTAGAGGATGTAGTCATTAGGGCATGCATGTATCTTCTGCACCTCCAATCCTAGAGGGCATAGAACCTTCTTTGCTCCGTACGTACTGTCGGGCAATTCGTTATCCTTTGGAAGCTTCTTCTTCAATATTTTCAGTAGCTTCTCAAATCCGTTGTCAGATACACCATTGTCTACCTTCCACTTCAGCAATTCCAGTGTGGTACCGAGCTTTGTGTTGCCATCTTCGCAATTTCTCCTTTTTTGTGATCCTCTAACATGCGATCGAACTTCAACTTCTCCTTTTCACTTTCGCATTGTCTCTTTGCATCAACAATGACCTGGCGAAGATCATCATCGGGCACATCGTCTGGTTCCTCTTGATCTTCAGCTTCCCCCATTGCAGCATCATCGTATTCAGGGGGCACATAGTTGTCATCATCCTCTTCTTCTTCATTGTCTTCCATCATAACCCCTCTTTCTCCGTGCTTGGTCCAAACATTATAGTGTGGCATGAAACCCTTCTCAAGCAGGTGGACGTGAAGGGTTTTCGAGTCATAGTAAGACTTCGTATTCCCACAGATAGGGCATGGACAGCACATAAAACCATTCTGCTTGTTTGCCTCAGCCACTTCGAGAAAATTATGCACACCCTTAATATACTCGGAGGTGCGTCTGTTACTGTACATGCATTGCCGGTTCATCTGCGTGCATTATATATAATTAAGTGTGTCAAAAACCATTACAGAACATCATGAATACAGAAGCGACCAAATTAATAGAAGTTCATCATCACATTAAAACCAAAGTACAGGTATTGTTTTCTTCTTCAACTAAATTTAACCTCTCGACAATAGGGTCGGTTGGAATTTCCGGTTCACATGCCTCCTAGATAAAAACATCTATGTCACGTTGCTCGGCATAATTGTCATAAACACTAAATGAACCAAATAGTTATAAAAGATAATATATACCACATCCGAATCATAGACAGGACGAGGGCCGACGGAGGCGGATACCAAAACCATCGCACTATATAATAACAAACAATAATAAAAGTAAGAAAATTACACAAGTATCTATCTAAATCATACAAGTAAGAAATTTTTTCTTTTAGAAAGAAGATAAGAACAAGAGGCTCACCATGGTGGTGCCGGCGACGAGATCGGCGCGGGCGATCGATGGCGGTGAGGACGGGGATGGGACAAGACGGACCGCCAAACCTAGACAAATCTTGAGGAAAACAGAGCTTGGACAAGGAGCTTCGAGAGGAGAAAGCTTAAGTGTGGCTCGGGCATTTCATCGAACACCTCATGTGCATAGGAGGTGAGCTAGAGCACCACAAAGCTCTCCCACGGCCGGCCAAAAAAACAGAGCAGTGCACTGCTCTGCTCGCGGGCAGGGGGTATATATAGGCCTCTCTTTAGTCCTGGTTTGTGTCTAGAACCGGGACTAAAGGACACCATTTGGTCCCGGTTCCAGCCACAAATCGGGACTAAAGGTGGTGGGCCTGGAACCGGGACCAAAGGGGTCAGACAAACCGGGACCAATGGCCCCCGAGGCCCGGCCGGCGCCCTGGCCTCATGAACCGGGACTGATGCGCCCTTTGGTCCCGGTTCGTAGGTGAACCGGGATTAAAGCCCTTTTCAGGCCTGGACCAGAGCCCTGTTTTCTACTAGTGTAATTTTATTTATATGCACAAAATGCACGTTAAATTCAAAAAATGTCTTAAATATAGCAAACAATACCTGAAATGCGCCAGAAAATCAAACCCGTGGTATAATGGTGATTGCGTACCGTGGAAATTTTTATGAGGCCAAACGATGAAGTCACCGGCCACTGGAGTTTGAATTGACACGTCTCCTTTTGGAAACCATGATCCTTCTTGTGAGATGCTCCGGTTTCCAAGGAGTGATCATCAAAACTTGTGCCAAACTTTACCAATTTTTTTCCACGGGGTCGTGAGAGCATGCCACGGGCGGGCACACACCGATTTTGATGATGTCCGGACTCCATCTGAATTTCCTGTTATTAGAATACAAACTAGGCCTAAGCCGGTGGCCGCACCTCGCGGCCGAAATGTTTGAAATTTCTCCCAGCTTCTTGGACAATGGATGAAAACTCGCAAAGCGACACACAAATGATTTGTACACCTTCTTTGCTAACTAACACCCACATGTAGTTGTAGTAGGGTTTTGATTTTATATGCACTAAATGCAAGGTAAATGCAAAAAAATGAGTTAAATATAGCAGACGAGAGCTGAAATGGGCCAGAAAATCAAACCTAGGGTACATCTGTGATTGTTTACCATGAAAAAAAATTCGAGGCGGAACGATGTATTCACCAACGATTGGAGTCCGAAGTGCCACGTCTCCTTTTGGAAACTATGATCCTTCTTGTGAGATGCTCCAATTTGGAAGGTGTGAGCATCAAAACTTGTGCCAAACTTCACCAAAAAATTTCCATGGGATCCTGAGAGCACGCCACGATGACACACCGATTTTCGTTATTTCCGGACTCTATATGCATTTCCTATAATTAAAATACCAACAAGGCCTACGCCTCTGGCCACACCCTGCGGCCGAACTGTTTGAATTTTTTTCCCGTTTCTCAGACAATCTAGACCTACTAATAAAGAAAATAGGTATTCTTAGTCTATCATGCTATTTTATAGAAAACCCCTTGATGTTTCTGACATTAAACCCGCAGTACATATTTTTTTTAAATACTCATATCTTCTAAACGGTAACTCCAAATTTAACATGTTATATATGGAATTTGATTAGAAAAATATATAGAATCTGAATATGATGTTACTTTACCTGTTAACCATTTAAAAAAAATACTACCTAAGGTGCAATCTTAATCAGCAGTGCATTATTTGTCTTTCCATCATATTGGTATTTATCCGGATTTGTACTGATCAGGATTGTGGATGAACATCTCAGCAAAATCAAGATTGGAGACGAAATTAAAGATCACTTAGCCGTTTCTTTGTACGTATTAAATCTACATGCAAGCCTTGTTTAAATAGAAGACATGTGGAATCTTGAACTTGCGCTTTTGTATGCAAAGACCATTTTTGTTTGGGCCGTAGCTACAAATACTCAGATTATAGACCATTTTTGCTCGGGCCGTAGCTACAAATACTCAGATTATAGACCTTTTTTGTAAATTAAGAGCGTGTGGTATTCTTCTCTGATGAGGACATCAATACCATTGTTACACCCACAGCCCCTGCTTCTATACATACTGGACCAATTACTAGAGCTCGCGCATGCCAATTAAAATATCAGGTACTTTCGTTTCTTGGTAATGATTCTAAAGTTCATGAGAATATGATGCTGCCTAAATTGGATACATTTGTTTTGCTTACAAATGAAGGGCCTAGCTTGGACAAGAAAGAGGAACCTTGGAGCAAGTTCAAGCATGGAGATGATGGCATGCACAAGGGGAACAAGAACGGAGTTACAAGTGATGATTTCAGGACTTTGAAGCCACCATAATGAGTGCAGGAAGCCTTGGACGAAATATACAAGATGTCACTTCATAAATTTCGTCCAGAGGCTATTATAGGTGCTGCGTCACCTTATTATTGGGCCAGGCCCATGTAATTTCGAAATACTTGAGTATAGGCTGTTTTTAGAGTCCGTATGTGTGGGGAAACAAGAGATAGGGTTGGTTTCGGACCCCTCCTTCAAGGGCCACGAAATCCCCCCCCCTCTTCCTCCATATATACAGCCCTTAGGGCACCGTTTAGACTTTGGGTTTTGTTTAGATTAAAAGTTCGCCATAGCTGCAACTTCGCGTACTTCGTTTGTGTTCAACGACCAGACCAAGACGTCACAGAACCCCACCTTGATCAATAAAGCTTTCATCTTATATTCGCAATATCCAGATTGCAAATCTTAGTTTCTTGCTTGTTCTTCGTTTGCTTGCAGGAGATAGACCCTCGTGGTCAGGTTGATTGTGCTCCGGCGTGGTCAATCACCTCTCGGAGTTGGTTTAGCGATTGCTAAGGCGCGACGTCCTCGCACGTTCGTAGTCGGATCGTCAAAGTCTACTCCACCAAAAACGATAGCTATCATCTCATCGAAAGATCGGGACACCCTCGCCTCTATCAAGTGGTATCAGATTCCCAGGTTGCTCGGTGAGATTTACAGTTTTTCGTAGTTTAGATCGAGTCTGTTCTTCATACCTACAGTCCAGGAAAAAGCCAAAAAAAAAATTTAGGGTTAGTTCATCATATCCGAACCAATCTGAGCCTTTGCATAATCTTTTTAGGGTTTTTGCTTTGTTGAATTTGCGGTTGCATCGTCGTGTCAAGTTGCTGGTCTTAGCGTCTAGTTCTTTAGAGTTTCGAGTTCTGTTCACAAGTTGACACGCCGCCGCCGCACCATCATCATCGCCCCTACCATATACCACCACAGCTTATCTGCTATTTCTCTGAGTCCATATACCACCACCGATCCGAGTCCATATACCACCCCCGATCCGAGTCCATATACCACCACCAATCCGAGCCCACATATACTACCGTCATATACCATCACCAGTCCGAGTTCCACCAGATTCATCTCTGCCACCAGTCCTAGTCCGAGTCCAGTATTTATTCCTTTATTTTAGAGTTTGATGAGGACATCAATACCATTGTTACACCCACAGCCCCTGCTTCTATACATACTGGACCAATTACTAGAGCTCGCGCACGCCAATTAAATTATCAGGTACTTTCGTTTCTTGGTAATGATTCTAAAGTTCATGAGAATATGATGCTGCCTAAATTGGATACATTTGTTTTGCTTACAAATGAAGGCCCTAGCTTGGACAAGAAAGAGGAACCTTGGAGCAAGTTCAAGCATGGAGATGATGGCATGCACAAGGGGAACAAGAACGGAGTTACAAGTGATGATTTCAGGACTTTGAAGCCACCATAATGAGTGCAGGAAGCCTTGGATGAAATATACAAGATGTCACTTCATAAATTTCGTCCAGAGGCTATTATAGGTGCTGCGTCACCTTATTATTGGGCCAGGCCCATGTAATTTCGAAATACTTGAGTATAGGCTGTTTTTAGAGTCCGTATGTGTGGGGAAACAAGAGATAGGGTTGGTTTCGGACCCCTCCTTCAAGGGCCACGAAATCCCCTCCTCTTCCTCCATATATACAGCCCTTAGGGCACCGTTTAGACTTTGGGTTTTGTTTAGATTAAAAGTTCGCCATAGCTGCAACTTCGCGTACTTCGTTTGTGTTCAACGACCAGACCAAGACGTCACAGAACCCCACCATGATCAATAAAGCTTTCATCTTATATTCGCAATATCCAGATTGCAAATCTTAGTTTCTTGCTTGTTCTTCGTTTGCTTGCAGGAGATAGACCCTCGTGGTCAGGTTGATTGTGCTCCGGCGTGGTCAATAACCTCTCGGAGTTGGTTTAGCGATTGCTAAGGCGCGACGTCCTCGCACGTTCGTAGTCGGATCGTCAAAGTCTACTCCACCAAAAATGATAGCTATCATCTCATCGAAAGATCGGGACACCCTCGCCTCTATCAAGTGGTATCAGATTCCCAGGTTGCTCGGTGAGATTTACAGTTTTTCGTAGTTTAGATCGAGTCTGTTCTTCATACCTACAGTCCAGAAAAAAGCCAAAAAAAAATTTAGGGTTAGTTCATCATATCCGAACCAATCTGAGCCTTTGTGATGAGGACATCAATACCATTGTTACACCCACAGCCCCTGCTTCTATACATACTGGACCAATTACTAGAGCTCGCGCACGCCAATTAAATTATCAGGTACTTTCGTTTCTTGGTAATGATTCTAAAGTTCATGAGAATATGATGCTGCCTAAATTGGATACATTTGTTTTGCTTACAAATGAAGGCCCTAGCTTGGACAAGAAAGAGGAACCTTGGAGCAAGTTCAAGCATGGAGATGATGGCATGCACAAGGGGAACAAGAACGGAGTTACAAGTGATGATTTCAGGACTTTGAAGCCACCATAATGTGTGCAGGAAGCCTTGGACGAAATATACAAGATGTCACTTCATAAATTTCGTCCAGAGGCTATTATAGGTGCTGCGTCACCTTATTATTGGGCCAGGCCCATGTAATTTCGAAATACTTGTGTATAGGCTGTTTTTAGAGTCCGTATGTGTGGGGAAACAAGAGATAGGGTTGGTTTCGGACCCCTCCTTCAAGGGCCACGAAATCCCCTCCTCTTCCTCCATATATACAGCCCTTAGGGCACCGTTTAGACTTTGGGTTTTGTTTAGATTAAAAGTTCGCCATGGCTGCAACTTCGCGTACTTCGTTTGTGTTCAACGACCAGACCAAGACGTCACAGAACCCCACCTTGATCAATAAAGCTTTCATCTTATATTCGCAATATCCAGATTGCAAATCTTAGTTTCTTGCTTGTTCTTCGTTTGCTTGCAGGAGATAGACCCTCGTGGTCAGGTTGATTGTGCTCCGGCGTGGTCAATAACCTCTCGAAGTTGGTTTAGCGATTGCTAAGGCGCGACGTCCTCGCACGTTCGTAGTCGGATCGTCAAAGTCTACTCCACCAAAAACGATAGCTATCATCTCATCGAAAGATCGGGACACCCTCGCCTCTATCAAGTGGTATCAGATTTCCAGGTTGCTCGGTGAGATTTTACAGTTTTTCGTAGTTTAGATCGAGTCTGTTCTTCATACCTACAGTCCACGAAAAAGCCAAAAAAAAAAAGTCAGGAGACCCCCGGGCAGTTTTTAGGCCAAAATTTTGGCAGTCAAAAATATTTTTCCCTATCCTATTTTTAGGCCCCAGGGAGCGTTTTGAGACACTCGCTATCATAGTGATTTTTTGTCGCACTTTTTCGTCGTCGCTGCCCTGATTTCCGAAAAAAAAAATTTGTTAAAAAAAATTTTTCATGCCAATCCTGATAGTTTGACTTGGGAAGAGTTTTGAGACACTCGCCATTATAGTGATTTTTTTTGCAAAAAAAAGGAGCGCAAAAAAAACGTATTTTTTTTAGAGTGTGCTCTTCCCTTGTTTATGTGCCGCGCCGTGATTTTATTAGTGTTCTAGGCTCGCGTCTCTAGGACGGTCTAGCCTAGGACCAGCACAGTACCGTCGTTGAGCGTTTATTCAACTTTGCATCTCTGAATTGATTATTGCTGACCCTTTTTGCTACCATATCATAAGCCTTCCCAGCACCACATACATCTACGTCGTGCGTTTGACACCACCTGGCAATCGCTCTGTCCAATCTTTAAGAGTTTTGACTACAACGGTTGCCGATCACCACTTGCTGCTGGGTAAGAACTGGTAAGCATTTGAGATTCGCTTGACGGTTTTGTGATACACCACCACCACCACTTCCCAGTAGTCGGTAGGATCATATTCTTGTGTGTTTCTATTGCTGCTAACCATGGCAGGATCACAAGCCGATGAGACTGATTGGGAGAACATGACGAACAAACAGCTACATGATAAATTTCAGCAAATGATGAGTGGACAGGTGCAAGATGTGCTAAACAGATTTGAAGAGGCCATGGAGAAGATAGACGGAATTGAGAAGACGTTCGAAACAAAGCTCGATAACAAGTTTAATGAATTGCTCGCGTGTCTTCCACAACCACCGCCGGCTGCACCTGTCGCACCTCTACAACAACAACAACGTCGCCTTCCAAATCAAGTGGGACGAGCACAGCGCGTTCCCCTTGAGCCTGGTCAAACTTCTGGTGCCGCTGCACCTACTGTTGATGCTTCTATGGCTCCTGCTGCCGCTGAGGAGGACGATTATGCGGGCGATTACGAGGATGAGGTTGATCAAAATCAGAACTACGTGCAACCACCACCACCAGGTCGTCCACATGCAAATAATCGCAATGGTAGGGCTGCATTACCAGCTCAGGTACGAGATCATGACCATCTTCCTAAACTGAAATTGAATATTCCACCATTTGAGGGTAGATATGTTCCTGATATATATCTTACTTGGGAGTTAGAAACTGAACAACGTTTTACATGTTTACAATATCCCGAGGAGAGACGTGTTGCTGCTGCTGTTTGTGCTTTTACTAGTTTTGCATGTGTATGGTGGTCTGAACATTGTAGATTATATCCTATTCCAACTACTTGGGCTGCTTTGAAAACTGCTATGCGTACTCGTTGGGTTCCACCATATTATCAACGTGAATTACTTCAAAAATTGCAGCGTTTAAGACAAGGAAAAAATTCTGTAGAAGAATATTATCAGGAATTACAAACTGGCATGATTAGATGTGGTATTGTTGAGGAGAATGAAGCTATGCTTGCACGTTTTATGGGTGGATTAAATAGAGAGATTCAGACCATTCTAGAGTATAAGGAGTATAATAATATCACTCGTTTATTCCATCTTGCTTGTAAAGCTGAACGTGAAGTGCAGGATCGACAGGCATTGGCGCGGACTAACTTTTCTGCAGGTCGACCTTCATCGTGGACACCGCGTGCATCCTCTACTTCCACACATTCTATTGCACCGACACCTCCATCAGCTGCCACCTCCAGCCGTGATACAAGGAAGCAGGCACAACCACCACTATCTGCCAAGAGCACACCTACCGGGCCTGCACAGAGTTCTTCTTCTTCCATGGCATCAACAGGGCATACAAGTGATATTATTTGTCGTCGTTGTAAGGGAAGAGGTCATTATGCGAGAGAATGCAAATCTCAGCGTGTGATGATTGCTACCGAGGATGGTGGGTATGAGTCCGCTAGTGACTATGATGAGGAGACTTTGGCTCTCATTACATGTGAAGAACACGGTGGAGATGATTCTGAACAAGAGACGCAATACATGGCTCCTGAAGACGCTGACAGGTATGAATGTTTAGTTGCTCAACGTGTTTTAAGTGTGCAGGTCACAAAAGCTGAGCAAAATCAGAGGCATAATTTGTTCCATGCAAAGGGAGTTGTGAAGGAACGTTCTGTTCGCGTCATCATAGATGGAGGGAGCTGCAACAACTTGGCTAGCATGGAGATGGTGGAGAAGCTCTCTCTCACCACAAGACCACATCCACATCCTTACTATATCCAATGGTTCAACAACAGCGGCAAGGTTAAGGTAACACGTACTGTTCGTGTGCATTTTAGTATCTCTACGTATGCTGATTTTGTTGATTGTGATGTGGTACCCATGCAAGCATGTTCCTTATTACTTGGTAGACCATGGCAATTTGATAAAAGTTCTGTACACCATGGTAGAAACAATCAGTATACTCTTGTTCATAAGGATAAACATATTACTTTGCTTCCTATGTCTCCTGATCATGAGAATATGATGCTGCCTAAATTGGATACATTTGTTTTGCTTACAAATGAAGGGCCTAGCTTGGACAAGAAAGAGGAACCTTGGAGCAAGTTCAAGCATGGAGATGATGGCATGCACAAGGGGAACAAGAACGGAGTTACAAGTGATGATTTCAGGACTTTGAAGCCACCATAATGAGTGCAGGAAGCCTTGGACGAAATATACAAGATGTCACTTCATAAATTTCGTCCAGAGGCTATTATAGGTGCTGCGTCACCTTATTATTGGGCCAGGCCCATGTAATTTCGAAATACTTGAGTATAGGCTGTTTTTAGAGTCCGTATGTGTGGGGAAACAAGAGATAGGGTTGGTTTCGGACCCCTCCTTCAAGGGCCACGAAATCCCCTCCTCTTCCTCCATATATACAGCCCTTAGGGCACCGTTTAGACTTTGGGTTTTGTTTAGTTTAAAAGTTCGCCATAGCTGCAACTTCGCGTACTTCGTTTGTGTTCAACGACCAGACCAAGACGTCACAGAACCCCACCTTGATCAATAAAGCTTTCATCTTATATTCGCAATATCCAGATTGCAAATCTTAGTTTCTTGCTTGTTCTTCGTTTGCTTGCAGGAGATAGACCCTCGTGGTCAGGTTGATTGTGCTCCGGCGTGGTCAATAACCTCTCGGAGTTGGTTTAGCGATTGCTAAGGCGCGACGTCCTCGCACGTTCGTAGTCGGATCGTCAAAGTCTACTCCACCAAAAACGATAGCTATCATCTCATCGAAAGATCGGGACACCCTCGCCTCTATCAAGTGGTATCAGATTCCCAGGTTGCTCGGTGAGATTTACAGTTTTTCGTAGTTTAGATCGAGTCTGTTTTTCATACCTACAGTCCAGGAAAAAGCCAAAAAAAAAATTTAGGGTTAGTTCATCATATCCGAACCAATCTGAGCCTTTGCATAATCTTTTTAGGGTTTTTGCTTTGTTGAATTTGTGGTTGCATCGTCGTGTCAAGTTGCTGGTCTTAGCGTCTAGTTCTTTAGAGTTTTGAGTTCTGTTCACAAGTTGTCACGCCGCCGCCGCACCATCATCATCGCCCCTACCATATACCACCACAGCTTATCTGCTATTTCTCTGAGTCCATATATGATGAGGACATCAATACCATTGTTACACCCACAGCCCCTGCTTCTATACATACTGGACCAATTACTAGAGCTCGCGCACGCCAATTAAAATATCAGGTACTTTCGTTTCTTGGTAATGATTCTAAAGTTCATGAGAATATGATGCTGCCTAAATTGGATACATTTGTTTTGCTTACAAATGAAGGGCCTAGCTTGGACAAGAAAGAGGAACCTTGGAGCAAGTTCAAGCATGGAGATGATGGCATGCACAAGGGGAACAAGAACGGAGTTACAAGTGATGATTTCAGGACTTTGAAGCCACCATAATGAGTGCAGGAAGCCGTGGACGAAATATACAAGATGTCACTTCATAAATTTCGTCCAGAGGCTATTATAGGTGCTGCGTCACCTTATTATTGGGCCAGGCCCATGTAATTTCGAAATACTTGAGTATAGGCTGTTTTTAGAGTCCGTATGTGTGGGGAAACAAGAGATAGGGTTGGTTTCGGACCCCTCCTTCAAGGGCCACGAAATCCCCTCCTCTTCCTCCATATATACAGCCCTTAGGGCACCGTTTAGACTTTGGGTTTTGTTTAGATTAAAAGTTCGCCATAGCTGCAACTTCGCGTACTTCGTTTGTGTTCAACGACCAGACCAAGACGTCGCAGAACCCCACCTTGATCAATAAAGCTTTCATCTTATATTCGCAATATCCAGATTGCAAATCTTAGTTTCTTGCTTGTTCTTCGTTTGCTTGCAGGAGATAGACCCTCGTGGTCAGGTTGATTGTGCTCCGGCGTGGTCAATAACCTCTCGGAGTTGGTTTAGCGATTGCTAAGGCGCGACGTCCTCGCACGTTCGTAGTCGGATCGTCAAAGTCTACTCCACCAAAAACGATAGCTATCATCTCATCGAAAGATCGGGACACCCTCGCCTCTATCAAGTGGTACCGTCGTTGAGAGTTTATTCAACATTGCATCTCTGAATTGATTATTGCTGACCCTTTTTGCTACCATATCATAAGCCTTCCCAGCTCCACATACATCTACATCGTGTGTTTGACACCATGATGAGGACATCAATACCATTGTTACACCCACAGCCCCTGCTTCTATACATACTGGACCAATTACTAGAGCTCGCGCACGCCAATTAAAATATCAGGTACTTTCGTTTCTTGGTAATGATTCTAAAGTTCATGAGAATATGATGCTGCCTAAATTGGATACATTTGTTTTGCTTACAAATGAAGGGCCTAGCTTGGACAAGTAAGAGGAACCTTGGAGCAAGTTCAAGCATGGAGATGATGGCATGCACAAGGGGAACAAGAACGGAGTTACAAGTGATGATTTCAGGACTTTGAAGCCACCATAATGAGTGCAGGAAGCCTTGGACGAAATATACAAGATGTCACTTCATAAATTTCGTCCAGAGGCTATTATAGGTGCTGCGTCACCTTATTATTGGGCCAGGCACATGTAATTTCGAAATACTTGAGTATAGGCTGTTTTTAGAGTCCGTATGTGTGGGGAAACAAGAGATAGGGTTGGTTTCGGACCCCTCCTTCAAGGGCCACGAAATCCCCTCCTCTTCCTCCATATATACAGCCCTTAGGGCACCGTTTAGACTTTGGGTTTTGTTTAGATTAAAAGTTCGCCATAGCTGCAACTTCACGTACTTCGTTTGTGTTCAACGACCAGACCAAGACGTCACAGAACCCCACCTTGATCAATAAAGCTTTCATCTTATATTCGCAATATCCAGATTGCAAATCTTAGTTTCTTGCTTGTTCTTCGTTTGCTTGCAGGAGATAGACCCTCGTGGTCAGGTTGATTGTGCTCCGGCGTGGTCAATAACCTCTCGGAGTTGGTTTAGCGATTGCTAAGGCGCGACGTCCTCGCACGTTCGTAGTCGGATCGTCAAAGTCTACTCCACCAAAAACGATAGCTATCATCTCATCGAAAGATCGGGACACCCTCGCCTCTATCATTCTCTCCCATTGCAATGCACGGGCCCTTTTGCTAGTGAATGAAAACTCGCAAATTGACACACAAATGATCTTGCTAACACCCATGTGTAGTTGTAGTAGGGTTTTGATTTTATATGCACTAAATGCAAGGTAAATGCAAAAAAAATGACTTAAATATACCAGACGAGACCTGAAATGGGCCAGAGAATCAAACCTAGGGTATATCCGTGATTGTTTACCATGAAAAAGTAATCGAGGCAGAACGATGTAGTCAACGAAGATTGGAGTCCGAAGTGCCGCGTCTCCTTTTGGAAACTATGATCCTTCTTGTCAAATGCTCCGATTTGCAAGGTGTGAGCATCAAAACTTGTGCCAAACTTTACCAAAAATTTTCCATGGGATCCTGAGAGCACGCCATGGTGACACACCAATTTTCGTTATTTCCGGACTCTATATGCATTTCCTATAAGTAAAATACCAAAAAGGCCTACGCCTCTGGCCGCACCCTGCGGCCGAACTGTTTGAAAAAAATTCCCGTTTCTCGGACAATGAATGAAAACTCGTAAAGCGACACACAAATGATCTTGCTAACACCCACGTGTAGTTGCGACTATATATATATGTATGCATGGTAAATGCAAAAAATGACTCAATATAGCAAACGAGATCTCAAATGCACCAGAAAATCAAACCATAGGGTACAATGGTCATCTCTTACCATGGAAAAAAATTCGAGGCGAAACGATGAACTCATGTTTTCATTCAAACGAAAATATGTTGGTAGTTCATGTAAATGTTTTCAAATAGCACTCGGTTCACTCATGAAAGCCGTGTGCCTACCAAACCGTGGCCGATGCCCCCTGCTGCGCGCGTGATTTGAGTCATGCGTTCTGATTGGCCAGAACCCAAACCCCACGGATCGTACGTCTGCACCGTTGGATGCTCCTAGATCGAACGACAATCCTCATCCCTTTCATCAGCACATACAGTTCCAGCTAGGATTTGATTTATATGCCAAAATGCACAGTAAATGCCAAATATAGCATAAATATAGCACACGAGACCTGAAATGCGCCAGCAAATAAAACCTGTGGTATAATGGTGACCTTCCACCGTGGGAAAAAATTTGAGGCGAAACGATGAACTCACGTCTTCATTTCAAAATTAGCACGTCTTCATTTCAAACGAAATTATGCTGTTTGTGCACACGAGTGTTTAGAAGCAACCGTTTGCATAGGCCTTTCCGCGCGGCGACCAGGGATATTTTTTCACCCTTTTTACCTAGGCCGCCAACACCCCCCCACCGCCCGCCCGCGTTTCACTCAATTAGTCCACCCAATATCCATCGCCAGCTCCCCCCTCCCCCAGATCCACAACAGAACCCTCTCCGGTGCCGGCGTGCTCGACCCGGCCGTGTGCCCGCTCTTCGGCGTCAACCCTACCTCCACTGCCATTCCCAACACGCGGCTGCCCGCGCCTCGCTATCTTCGTTTGCTCGCCAGCCACCCTCGAGCATACCGATCATGTAACCCTCGCCTCTCCTGTGGTCCTGCCGGGTTTGCATTAAGAAACCTATTAGTTACTACTCTCCATCGCGGTGAGGCATATTTCCTCGCAATCCCTCTTCCTATTTCATTCCGTATGTTCCCAAATTGGCTATAAAATAACAGAGAGCATATATATGTTCATTATCTACCTTCCTAACTAGTACATATAAGTTGTATTTGTTCCAATAAGTTACTGTCGATTTACAGATCGTGGGCACCCGAGTCACACAAACTTAACAAATTAGCCGTACATTTTCTAAATTATTGCATGACATGTTTACAGCTTGACACCAAGTTGTTAGCTTTATGCTTATCCTCCTTTCTTGAGTTTCACATGTGTTCTCTGTAGATGCCGAGTAGCAGCGACAACACTCATGCTTCAGGCGATGTATCTTCATCTGATTCTGACAACCCTAGGTCTTCAGCAGATGGTGAGGGATCAAGTAATCTGGAACAGGATGGAGCTGCAGCAATTACCCTTCTGGCCAGGAAACGGAGGAATGCTCCAAGGAAGCCCACACACCAGCCTAAAGGTGTATATGAAATAACCGACATTGATTTAAAGTCTTGGGCTCCAACTAAACCAGATAAAGAACGCACGAGGTTCAGGAGTGTGTGTGGATTTGTTGGCAGGGCAAGGCTTAACATTAATCTGCCGGGGTTTCGGAAGGCTGACACAGAAACATGCAAAGGATAGTCCAGGAGATCATGGATCACTTCAATGTTCCAGAGCAGTGGAGAATGTAGGTGGAACACGCTGCACTGAAGAAGGCTAGGGATGCTTGGAGAAACTGGAAGCACGTGTTGTAGAAGAAGTACTTGAGTGAAGGCAAGGACCCAATACCCGCATACCCCCAAATTACAAAGGTAGACTAGGCAGAATTCAAAAGGGTCAGGGCAACTACAGAGTTTGCTAAGAAGAGTGCCAAGCAATCGGAACTTCAGAAGAGGAACACACGCCCCCACCGTATGTGTGTGGCAGGATATTACGGCATGAAACTGATATGGGACCAGGAGGACAAAGAAGCAGTAGCTGTGGGTGGGAAACCAGCCTTTAGTGAAATCAGGGGTGAACGCGCTAGAGACTACTTACGGGCACGTGCAAGGAGGCGTGATGATGGAACTTATTACTTTGAAAACTCACGTGACGAAAAACTGTATCGTGTGATGTTAAAGGATTCTGAGATCCCTGGAAGGTTCTACGGGAACTCAAGGCCATGTAACATTCTGTCTGATGCTCTGGAAACAAGAGAGCCCCCTGGCCGTGCAAGGGGTATAGGTGTTAATGTCCCGCACAAGAGGGTTTCACACTCAGCAATGAAGAGAGGCTCAGCATGAAAAAGCGAGGAGTGAAATGAAGCAGAATGAATTGTATGAAAGGTTGAGGAAGGACATGTATCCGACTGTTCGAAAGGAAATTGAGGATTCAATGATGATGCAGAAGACTCTAACACTGACAGATAGCCAGCAGATGGGAGGGGAGGCGGGCATGGAGGATGTTGGTTATTGCGCGACAACACCGCACAAGAGTAGCTATGCATCAGCTGACCCCAGCAACACTGAGACTGCAGCTGCTCATGATGATGCTATATTTGATCTATCTAGAATGAAAGACAGACTAAAGGGCGTGCTTACACATTATGAAGGTACATTAAAATGTGCAACAGCCTGGGTTTGCCCACCCTTCTTAAAAGCCTGGATTCAATGAATTTGCCCTGAAGAATGTCCTAGGGGACTTTGATGAGCATAGGACCTTGGGAGAAACACTGTTACATCACATCCAGTGGCCATGAAAGGAAATAGACTTCATAGATGAGATCCCTGAAGCCCCGCCAAGAGCAACCAATGTCGCCCCTCAACCGGTGATGCTCTCCTTGCCACAGCAGGTCTCGCATGCTTCCCCCAAGGAACCTAATACTCGTAATCCGACGGCTGATGCATCAACCTGTGATCAGCCCGCCCGACTTTGTGCCATACAGGCCATGTCATCGTCCGCCCCAGAACAGCCAGTGGCAAGGCCTACAACTGCTGAAGACGCACCACCGGTTCAGATGCTGGCCGCGAAAGCAGCGGGGGGAGACCCAGCTGCACCACATGCTCAGCAGACCAACCTGGTGGAACGGACAGCTAAGCAGTCTGATGCTTCAGAACCACCTGCTAAGCAGTCTGTTGGTCCAGAACCGACTACTCATCAGTCCGTCGGTCCGCAGCCACGTGATCAGCATACCAATGCGTCAGCACTGCCTGCTCAGCAAACCAATATGTTGGCACGGCCTCCTCAGCACACTGACAAGTTGGCACCACCTACGCAGAAACCCAACATAGCTTCAATGCATGGTCAGCAGTCCGATGCCTCTGCTCCTACAGCCCAGCAGTCCATCACAGCAGCACCGCCAGCTCAGCAGTCCAGCATAGCTAAACCGTCTGCTAAGCAGTCCAGCGAAGCTTTACCGTCTACTCGGCAGTCTGCCTTTCAGCCATCCAGACCTTGCACCAGAAGTGCTTCAAGTACCAAGAAGGAAGCAGGCAAAAAGGCTGCACCCGTGAGGAAGCGCGCCCCTAGAGCGAAGAGGAAAGAGAACGATTGCCTCTTACTTAAAGCACTCATTGTCCAGAACCAAATTAACAACAAGTTGATCGAATCAGAGAGTAATATTATTTCTGACGGTATGGATGATACAGAAATAGATTTGCTGCTTGCTAAAAATAAAGAAGACGTACTTGAAGCACACAATTACGTCAATGGCCAGCCATTTCTTGTTGGCGAATACATTGATTAGTGCAGCTCCAGTTGCCGCGAGTTACATAAATATTGCATGGACTAAATGTTAGCAGGTCATCATGTTCTGCTAGTCTGCTACAACAGAAGTCATTTCCGACACGATGTTGGTTCCATCAGTGTGAATTTCGAGGACTTACATCTCTTCTTCAACTTCAACAAGCTCGATGTCACTCTTGTTAGATGCCTGATTTTGTAACTACTTAACAAACTCTGATCAACTTCTCCATACAAGGCTATAAATGATAAACAGCTAACTGCATTTTATTCCTCTCAGGGGATTGAACGCGCAGAGAAGAAAAAGGGAGAGTGTGTATTTCATAGATCCTGCATTAGCAAATGGCACAACATTACATGGTAAGGATCAACGGGAGTGGGCCATTAACACGGTTGCCCGTATCTTAGAAAACACGTCCCATGCAGAATCATTTCTCTGGCCATATCATGAACGGTAAGTCAAATAAACAACCACGCATACACTAATTGTCTTTCAGATTTTGACATAATTCGTATGTTCATGGCTTAATATGTAGCAATCACTGGATCTTGGTATTCATTGTTCCAAACAAGAACACCGTTTACTACATGGATTCTCTCAGAGAGTCAACAAACGCTCAGGATCTGACGCATCTTCAGCAATTCATCGATAGGTATTGAATTCTATGATGTTGAAATTCATTTGCATTCATATCTGGTTCAATAATTGATGTTGTCAAAATTCATCTTCATTTGCAGTGTGCTCGCATTGTGGAAAACTAAACCAGGGAACCTGTTCAAGAGGAAACAACCTCTGCAGCAAGAGATCATTTCTCTGGTAACACACCGGAATCCGTTATTTTCGAAAAATGTATCCAATAGTCTGCAAATACCTTTTCTTACGCTAGTCAAATGTTCAAGCTTCTAAATAAACCTCTTTCTATTTCTATCCAAAGAAAAAAAATACATCTAACACCGGTTAGGTTGTTCCTAACAGGACAAATACATGACTAATTCTGTACAAAATATTTCAGTGTCCTCAGCAACATGCAGAGACCAACCTTTGTGGATACTATGTTTGCAGACACATGATCTCCATCTGCAAATCTGCTGATAGTTGTGAAGATGCTCGCGAATTAGTACTAGTAAGTCTATCTTAATTAATATCTTCTACTCCACTCATATGGCACATTCTGATCTTAAAAATACTACAGCTCATCTTAGAACCGAGGACCCCTGAACTGCTCCCTGCTGGTGAATTGCTGATGGTTCAGAGATTTATCAGCGACTTCTTCCTGAATCACTACATCAATCCCACTGGTGATAATGAAGATTTCAGCATGCCTTCTCCTGAAACATTGAGTAAGAGTTAGCCACTAAACATATACGCATGGATCCATTGTTTTCCATCTGATAAGGTCTTCGTATTTCATACACTATGATTAATTATGTAATGCATATATATGTCGACAAATCATTGGAATTTAGCTACCATTTGTTCAATTGCAATTGTTGCAAAATCTGATGAATGTTCTTCCTGTGGACACTATTTGTTCAATTGCATATTGTGGGAATTTGGTTTTTGCATGCCGATTCAAATGGGATATTTTTTATTTAACCTGGCAATTGCTCCGCACATGGTTCAACTAAATGAGTGTGGGTAATCCACATCGGAAAGCATACGTCAATCGTAGCGGAACCGTCGGTGATACATAGCAGATCACAGACGATTTGCATCACTACTACGTGTGCGTAGGGGCTCTGGAACCGTTTGTGATACCACATTATCACACACGAGAGCTCAGAGTAAATCGTGCCCAATGTAAAATACAATCCCAGTCGTAAATTTTTAGGAAACGTGTGGGATCCCAAACGAAAAGCACATGTCACTCTTACCGCAACTGTCGGTGATACACAACAAATCACAAATGGTCTGCAGCACTTGTATGTGTGCGAAAGGGCTCCTGAACCGTTTGTGATAGAACATTATCGCATACGGTAATTGTTCGGAAACGTGTGCGATGGAGTCTTGCATGGCAGACGAGTTCCGCAGAAAACTCGTGTGCGATGGGGCACATATCGCACAGAGTTCATATGTTGGCCCGTGTGCCATACATACTCATTCCCAAACGGTTCATTACGACACACCATTTGGTTTCACTGCGTCATTAGAAATGTTTAATCACCGATCCCACACGTGTGAAAGAATTTAGTGTGTGCTGCATCACATACGATTACATTTGGCAAGGCCTCTACATCATGGCTCCCTATCCACGATGGTTCCTAGGTCATGTGGGAAGGACCCCCCTATCGCAGACACTCACTTGGCGACGGTTCAAAATGCCGTCACGGAAAGGGGTTAAAAACCGTTTGTATAGCACCTCGCTGTACCAGTGCAATAGCAATATGTGGCACACGGAAACACACACACGGATAGATAAACGGGGTTGTGCAACCTAGGAACGAGCTCAAAATGTGGAATCCACGGAAAATGCACTTGTTACACAACTCTAGAGAGACGCTAGCATGATTTCTCAATAGGCGGATACGAGACTTATGCACAAGCTATAAGAGACAAAACGTATCGACTTTTTATCCCAAGTATGCTATGTATGTATGGCTCCCGGTGATTCTCTCACAATGATCCAAGATGATCGAATATGGCAATTTGATATGCAATGTGGCGATGCTATCGCTATTACTTACAAGCTATTTGTTTCCTCTTTGCTTAGAAGCTTTGCTCTCTTGTGATATTTTCATTTGGCTACTTATGCAAAATGCAGAAACCGATATAGCAATTGTGTATATGCGGGAACAATCTTGTGACACAAGTGATGATACGATGATACCAAGATGAGGTATGTATGCAATGGAAGGTGCGGATTGATTATCACTAAAGTGTACAAGTAACATTGCCCTGCAATACTCAAATGGCTAGTCTCGATAGGAAAATGACGCAAAATGGGCTTGGGGTTAACAATGTAATGGCAAGGGAGAGTATACCAAGGTGTCGTTGAAGTCCGTCCTTGCTTATAGTAGGGGTGTCAAAATGGTGAGGTGGTCGTAGTCTATGTCGAAACCGTGGCGAAGATGAGCATTTGTCGTGTCGATGTCAAACCATTGCTTGTTAGATGAAATACCCTAGGAAACGGAGAACTGTAACTCAAATTCTCAAAGCAAATGTCAAATGGTGGTAGCGGAAAGCGGTGGTATGTGTTGGTGCAATTCCTTGCCCCTTGTGTTTTGGAGATTGTTGTCAGAAATAGTGAGGGTCTAATTAGTTTGCTAGTGTACACACAGAGAAAGAGTCCCTGGAGTATCGAGAAGATTGCTATAATCTGGCCAAAGGTTTGCTACCGAAAGGTTTGCTTCCGAAAGGTATGCTACCGAAAGGTTTGCTTCCGAAAGGTATGCTACCGAAAGGTTCGCTACTGAAAGGTATGCTACCAAAAGGTTTGCTTCTAAAAGGTATGCTACCCAAAGGTTTGCTTCCTAAAGGTATGCTACCGAAAGGTTTGCTAACGAGGAGATTGTTGTAATCTTACGAAAGGATTTCTACAGAAGAGATTGCTATAATCTCCCGAAGAGACTGCTACGGAAAAGATTGCTATAATCTTCCGAGAAGATTGTAGCAGAGAAGATAGATATGTTTCAAGAAGCTTCTTATCAAGAAGATTGCCACTTCCGAGAAGTTTGCTATAAACTTCCTCGAAAGTTATCTGCGCTGCAGAAAAGATTGACATGTCTCAAAGAGTTTGTTATCAAGAAGAATGCTATATTCTTTTAGGAAGTTCGAAGAACTTCACCGAGAAACATCTACGTTGCAGAGAAGAGAAGGATATGTTTTGAGAAAAAAGTATACTGAAAAGATTGCGTGCTGAAGATGGTCCTGAATGAATTGCTGACGCAAAGCTATTTTCATTCGGTGTATCCAAAGAGGAATGACTGTAGTCGAGAAGATTGAAGACGAAGCGAATACGTAGCATTTGTTTCATTATTCTTCTTTCTCTTATTTGAGTCATAGGACCACCGTACTATTAAGAGGGGGTATAAGTATTCGAGACTTTTGTCTGTTGTGATGCTTAGCCGAATCCTATGAGAGTTTCAGAGAAATCTCTTTGTGCTCCAAATGAATACTTGCCAGCAAGAGACGCGGTTCCTCTTTTTTGCGAGAGATATCATTCATACTGAAGAGTTAGCATTACTTGTTTCTCAAGTAATGTTATGGTTGCTCTTGAAATCCAACCGTTGTGAACATGTTGATTGGCCATTGGCTGGACCGCATGTCCAAAATGATCATTTCCCACCAGGGAAGGCTGCGGCTATAAATAGCCACCCCGCACCAGCGTTGTCCGATGGCTGCTCCGCTTGAGATTCTGAGAAGATTGATTGAGCACCCATCTCTAAGAGATTTGATTTTAAAATCTACTAAGAGAAAATCAAGAGCCAAAACTTAGATAGTGATTGAGCATCACAGTAGATCTGAGTTGAGAGTTCTTGTACCTATTACTCTTGAGAGCTGCATACTCTCTAGACGGTTAGGTGTCGGCTTGAGTGTTGAAGAGTTTTTGTCTTCACCGAGCAAAGTCTTCAGGAACCAAGAGTCGTTGTGGTTCACGAAGAAGTCTATCGAAGGTTTGGAGATTGCTGAGAAGAATCTACTATGAGTGAAATCAACTGAAGTTCGAGGAACTTCACGTTGACGAGAATAGGATGGAGAGAGTTTATCTCATGTGTTGAATCACAAGTCCCTCCAACCAGATGTAGCTCTTTTGCAGAAGAGTGAACTGGTCTACCAAACCATCTGTCGCCATCGAGCACCACTAGTCATTTCTATCCTACTGCATTTCTTTCGGTAGTTTATTTTCGGTGCTCTTTGCTGTCGATATCTATCTATCTGTGTACTCTAATTCTTTATCATCCAAGCAATCCTTTTAGTACTGTTACATATATGCTTTCGCTATACTTAAGGTTGTTTGTCCGAATGTTCATTTGGTTTTCATATGGTACTTCTTAGTTATTGTGCTAAGTCTTGCTCTGATGAACATTTCGCAGTAGTGTGCCTTTTTTGTATCTGTTATGTCTGCAATTTCTTCATGTATGCAACTCTATCAATGTTGGTAATTTTGTTTCTGTGATAGTATTGATTCATAGAACTAAATCTGTTCGTCTGTGTTTTCATAGCAGTTCTGTTTTGGAAACAGTTTTGTTTCAGGAACATTTTTGTTTCGGTAACAGTTTTGTTTCGGAACTAGTTTTGCTTCGGAAATAGTTTTCCTTCGGGAATAGTATTCTTTTGTAGAACTGAAACTACTTAGTAGATTATTCACTGTGCTGTGTTGAGAGTATTCAACATTTCGAAAACCATTCACCCCTCTCTGGTCGATATACTCCGGTCCTTACAATTGGTATTAGAGCAAGGTACCCCTTGTCTCTGCTTATTAAGATCTAACCGCCTTGGAGTTTTGAGTATGTCGCTTGCAGGACACCATGGGCACTCTGAAAGATTTCCTGTCTTTGATGGAAATGACTATCTGTTCTGCAAACAAAAGATGATGACTCGACTGAAGGCTATCAATGAAGAAATGTGGAAGATTATGGAAAATGGCTACACAATTCAATTTCCCAAATCTCCCACACCCAGTGATGAAAGAAACATTCAGATGGATGCACAAGCAAAGGATATCATTCGCAACTATGTCTCAAGGAATGTATTCCTTCAGTACAGAAGACTCGGAACTGGGAAAGAAATCTGGGACAGATTAGAGAAGATCAATGAAGGTGTTTCAACGCAAAAGAAACACGAATCAATATTCTTCGGGCCAAGTTCAACCACTTCAAGAGGCTCAAGAATGAAAATTGTCAAGAAACCTTTGATCGTCTAAATGGTATCGCAAATGAGTTGCAAGGTCTTGGTACTGAAGATATTACCGATCATGAGATTGTGAAGAAGTTGCTTTGGTCCCTGGATAGTTCTTTCAATGCCCTTGAGCTGATGATCAAGGAAAGTTGTAACTTCAAAAGTCTCGACGATGCTGATGTTATGGAGAGGCTGAACACCCATGAAGGACAACAAGAAGAGAAAAGAGATCTATATGTCTCTCGCTACCGAAAGAATCATGCTCTCAAAGCTACTGCTGATTCTTCTTCAGATGTCAAAATAATGCCGAAAAAGATTCCAGTGAACTTGATAGCATCAGCAAAGATCTCGTGCAGATAACTAAGCATTTGCAATGCTGCCCCAAAAAGAATCAGTTTCCGAGGAAGAACTCGGGCAGTAACTCAAAGTCTTCGTCTAGGTTAAAATCTTCTAGAGAATATACATGCTTCAAGTGCAAGAAGCCTGGACATTTCATCTCTGATTGTCCAATGTGGGAAGCCAAAAGAAGAGCTAGTGGCAAGTTCAATATGTGCAGTAGCAGGAGTTTCAAGAGCAAGAGCTAGGATTCTGATGATGAGAAGAAAAAGAAGTTCTCGAAGAAGAAAGACAATTCCTCCGTTAAGTCTTCATCAAGAACTTCCTCCAAGTCTCATTCTAACCGAAAGAAGAGCTCTCACAAGGCTAAGGCATATATTGGGAAGGAAATGGACTCCGAGGAATAAGTCTTCGGGTCCGAAGAAGTTGCCGAAGAAGAATCTGATGAGGATTCAGGTTCTTGCATGGCCGGCATCGCTTGCGTTTTCATACCAGCGTCGAACTTCTTCGACAACAATTCAAGTGATGTTGATGCTCCTGCATATTGCTTCATGGCAAAAGCTTCGAAAGGAAAGGTACCTCCCAAGAAACAAAAAGCTTATGCTAGTGATGAATTCTCTTCTAGTGATGAATTCTCTTCTACTAATGATGATCAATCTAAGCTCATAAAAAATGCTAAGGAACAACAATACTCTCTACAAAAACTTGAGAAAACACTTAGGAAGGCCGAAAATTTGTTGGTCGAGGAGATGAAGAAAAATCAAGTGTTGACAAACAAGCATTCTGCTCTTTTGGCAAAATTTGAGGATCTATCAGGTCATCATGATTTTCTCTCAGATGACCACGAGAGACTTAACTATGATTTCCTAAAAGGGAAACAAGAGCTCAAGTCTCTGAGAGCAGCTCATGATGATCTCCAGATGGAAAATGATACTCTCCTCGCCCAGCAAATTACTGCTTCTCAACAGGAATTTGTTCCACCTTGCCTAAAATGCCTAGAGCGAAGCAATTCTGATTCTAATGCTGAAACATCTATTGCTGCTGAAAGAAATGCACATGTTATTACTATTGAAACTAACTCCTCGTCTGAGGAAAATGTTGCTATTTCTGATGAAAATGCTAGGCTGAAGAACTTCCTTGAGACAGGAATGTTCAAAAGTCTCAAAGGACATCAGACCCTTTGCGATGTTCTTAAGAAGTCAATTCTTCACAAGAACCCTAGAAAGGAAGGGTTGGGTTTCGAGAGGAAACGAAATGCATATGGTACTTACTGGACTCCTGAGCAATATCCTAAGATGGTGTGGTGCTCTCCAAGAGCAAACCCCTCGATCCTTCATTGCTCTTAGGTTATGATTGTCCATTTCCTTCACCTACTGATGAGTCATTTGACTCCAACTACAAACTGTTTAAGCAACAGAATGGAGAAGTATTTGCACGATATATTGGCACTAATTTCAGGAACGGGCCACCCAAGAAAAGAATCTGGGTTGAAAAGTCTCGCATTGAAAATCTGCCTGTTACTGCTGCTCTAACCATGCAGGGAAATAACTTCCGTAGGAAAGGAAAATCTTCACTGTATGAAACTAAAAATCCCTTGTATGGTTCTGATAAGACTGCCCATCAGAAAGATTATATGCATACTTCTTCCAACCATTATGTTCATGCTTCTAGGAAGAATTACAATGCTTATTCTTTCAATTATGCTAACCTTTCCCAGAGGAACAACTCTTGTGTTTCTCAAAAGAAATCCTATCCTGCTCGTCCAAAACCAAATGTTTCTTAGCCACCTGCCAAGATGTGGGTGGTTAAGAAAACCTAATCTTTCTTGCAGGAAAAATGTCTCCAGGCGAAACAAATCAAATCATATGCCTGAGACAAACTGATATTTGCAGGGGATATGCTTGACTTTCCGAAAGGATTGACTTTTACCCTTGCTGATATTATTGCTTATATCCCATCAGTGTTTCCTGAAAGAAAACTTGGTTCTATTAAAAGAATTTCGAGATACTTGCATTATCATGTGATTTGCTTCGGCCAGTCAAACTAACTCAATTTCAGGATATTGGGTCATTTGTATAATTGAAGATATATCTGAAGACATTGTTGAAGAATATGCATGTGACTGTGTAGAAGATCAATCTCGCCTATTTTGGGGATTTCCTTCAAGATATCTCTGAATGGAAAGGATATCATTTTCAGTCATGTCAAGATGAATAATTTACCCAAGGCCCAAGTTTTTCTTTGGTTATTTTCTCTCGTCTTGGTTTTCTTTTGGGATTTAAGTTCCTTCTTAGGATATTATCTTCTTTCATAGATCTGGATTTAGTCATGTATGCATTTCACTCGTGCTATTTTCTTTCGCTTTGTTTTTCTCTTTGAGTGAAATGTTTCGAACCCTACCTCTCCATTATCTTTTCCGGTCTATACTTTTCTCTCATGGGTACGCAAATTTTATCTAAAACCATTTTCTCCTAGTGTCCTTAGCTACGAGAGAAATGCGTTCTGAAGGTTATTTCCAATTTGGTGAAAGCCCTCCAAAATTTGGATCTCCCGCCCAAGTGAGGAGAAACTGCTACTTCGGTTGCCACGTGCCCATGTACAACCGCCACTTATCATATGCGGTCAATGTGAAAAGCCCATTGACTCTGTGATGAGGACATGACTACCTTTGATACGACCAAAAATATTGCATACATGTATATTTGTGAGGTGATTTCTAATGAAAACTATGCAATAATTTATTTGTGTCATCCACGACAAAAATACTTCACAAACTTTTGTGCCATGTCTAACTGCAGGTGTATGGGACATTTGTACAATTCACATATGAAGATAAGGAAAAAAGATAAGTTTAGGTGCTGTTCAAAAAGTCCTCTCACGTCACTTTTGGGCCAAGAGAAGATAGAGTCCAAGTCTCTCACGTTCTGGATTCAGATTCGGACTGCACAGACATACCTGACTCAAAACGCCAAGAACTTTTTCATACGGAGTCCGAATTGGGTGATTCTTTTTTTGTTGGAAAGTAGATTCCGCGCTCTTTCCAACCCAATTGGATTCACCTTAAAATTCGTCCGGAGCGTTGAGTTATCAATGAAACAATCTGACGCTGCAGCAGAATCTGAGTCAAACTATAAGTCCAAAGGTGTTGCATCACCTCCACTTGGGCCCATGAGCCTTGTACGACCTAGGGTTAGTTTTAGGCTGCCTTGGGACGTCCTCCCACCTCCTTGGCCGCCACCCCTTACTCCTATATAAGTAGATCCATCTAGTAGCTTTTTTCCTTGGGATTTGTTTAGTTAAAAGTTAGCCATTGCAACTTCGTGTACTTCGTTTGTGTCCAACGACCAGACCAAGACCGCTTTCGGATCCCCACCTTTATCAATACTTCATCTATATTCGCAATATTCAGATTGCATTATCATATTCTTGCTTGTTCTTCGATTGCGTGCAGGAATAGACCTTCGTGGTCAGGCTAATCGTGCTTTCAGCATCGTCAGTAACCTCGGGAGATTGGTTTAGCGATTGCTAAGGCGCAACGTCGTGCACGTTTGTAGTCGGATCGTCAAAGTCGACTCCACCAAATCGATAGCTATCATCTCATCGAAAGATCGGGACACCCCTGCCTCTATCAAGTGGTATCAGTTTTCAGGTTGCTCGGTGAGAATTTCCAGTTTTCCCTAGATTAGATTTATTTTCTTACCTATTGTTCAAGAAAAAGCCACAAAAAAAAAGTTAGATCTATTCATCCTTTGTCCAAGCCAGTCGAGCCTTTGCAATTTTCTTTTCATTGTTTGCATTATTGAATTATCGGTTGCATCGTCGTGTCCAGTTGCTGGTCTTAGTGTCTAGTTCATTTAGAGTTTCGAGTTCTGTTCACATTAGTCACGCCGCCGCTGCATCGTTATTCCTTCCGCTATCCACCATCCCATCCATCAATTTCCACATCGTGCTACCCACTGTTCATTGTCATAATCATAGTTGAGGTCGTTCACATCTGTGCTTGATCCAATCTACATCTTATCTAGTTTGTTTTGGAAAGAGGGAGAGAGAAAAAAAAGAGAAAAAAAGTTAAAAAAAAAGTCAGAGAAAAAAAAGAGAGAAAGAAAAAGAAAAAAAGTGTGAGAAAAAAAAGAGAGAAGAAAAAAAAAACAAAATTCGGATCTATCTAGACTCAATCTCGTAGCTGAATTCGGATTGGAATCTGTTTTGCGCGGTGTTCAGTAAAACAGGCATATCTTTTTCATACGAAGTCTGTTTTGGCTCCGTGAGTACTCAAATTAAAGCTAGTGACGATCCGCATCTAAATAGTTGCAGAGGCTAGTTCAATATTTGACACCTCAAAATCGGCATCTAAATAGGTCTTTTTGCCCTCCGAAGTTCGCGAACACAGCTTGTTCCAGTTTTTCAGGCCAGTTTTAGAATTTTTTGACTCCTCATATCAACTCGGAATTGAGTGATTCTTTTTGCATTTGAAAGCTTGAGTCAGTGCCTTTCTTGAGAAAAATTATCATAAAATTGGCACAAACTTTTATAGAGTAAAGTTGGAGAGAGAATTGTTGGTATATGCTACTTGGTAGTTGTTTCTCATCATTATCTTTACTGCCATTGTGATCTTCACTTATATTTTGCTGTCCAGAGCTACTTCATATCCTTTATTGATGCTAGTTGTGCTACACCGTGACCTCATTAGTGTTCTAGGCTCGCGTCTCTAGTCCGGTCTAGCCTAGGACCAGCACAGTACCGTCGTTGAGCGTGTATTCAACATTGCATCTCTGAATTGATTATTGCTAATCTTTTGCTACCATATATAGCCAACCCAGCTCCACATATTTTTACACCGTGTATACGTACATTCGCCTGGCAATCGCTTTACTCAATCTTCGGAGTTATTTGACACCGCTGGTTGCCCGTCACCACCTGCTGCATGGTAAGAACTTGTAAGATATTGATATTTGCTTTACTGTGAGCGCTTTACCACCACATCCTAGTAGTTCATAGGAACATTATTCTCGATTTTTTTTGTTTCTACTAATCATGGCAGGTTCCGGAGTTGTTAGTTCTTGGGCTTCATCGATCGTGGGAGATTTGCCATCACCTAAGAAAATGCAACAACCGCCACAAGAGGAGCAATTACATCAGAATGCACATAATCAGGTTAATGTTTCCATGCCACCATTTACTGGTCGTTTTAGGCCTGATTTATATATTGAATGGGAGTACGAAATAAATGCTATATTTGCTTCCCATAATTTTGATGAGCGTGGAAAATTTCAAGCTGCGGTTAGTACTTTTAGTAGCTTTGCTTTAGTTTGGTGGAGTGAATATTGTCGGTTAAACCCTGGTCTTATACCTACTACTTGGGATGATTTAAAACTTGTCATGAGAGATAGATTCGTTGATGTTTATTATACTCGTGGCATGATTAAAAAATTACAACATTTAAAACAAGGCACTGACACGGTAACAAAATATTATGATGATTTACAAACTACATTGTTGCACTCATTTTTAGAAGAAAGTGAAGAAGATTTTATGGATAGATTTTGGGGAGGATTAAACCGTGATATTCAAGAGATACTAATTCATGAAGAGTGTTATCCTATGGACCATTTGTTTCGTCTTGCTTGCAAAGCTGAACAGGAAATAAAACGACGTGTTGCCCACAAGGAGAACAAGTGCACGATGCACATTCCAAGTGTTGATATAGATGTTTCTTCAACTACTAGGCGTACTATGACAACCACATCCGTTGTTGCGATGACTACATCATCTCCACCATGTGACACATCACCACCGAGAGTGCCTACATCATCTGAGTTGATCATAAGAAGTAATGACAAAGGTACATATTTTCCACTTTCACATGAGAATGATGCATGCCTAGTTAACTTGAATACATCATGTGTTGAGTTACCTATTGATTTGAATATTTTAGAGAATCGTGTTACTGTCATGAATGCATCATGTGATCAAACAGCTGAAATACCAACAATTTTGAGTGCACCCATTGAATTAACTGTTGATGCAAAAGAACCAATGTTTAATCATTTTGATATGACCTCTAATATTGGTGATGATTCTGTGTCAAATGACTTATTGCATGTTTGCTTATTTAAGCATGTTGTAGCATGTAAATTTGATGCAAGTAAGGTTTATTCACCAATGTTGGGATGGTTTAATGATGAACATTGTCAATCTTTTGATATGAATAAGAGCTTCACTTATATGTGCAAACTGAGTTGCAATATTTTCATGCCTTCTACATCTTGTGATAATATTTTGGCTGTATTATATTTTATGAACTATGAAAGTTACTCATGTATTCATGTATCATATGTGCAAAAATCAAAGGAAGTAAAAATGGGTGACATATACATATACAACATGTACACCTTGTCTCTTTTGTTAGCCACATTTCAGATTAAGCAACGCCGAGGACGGCTTTGTTTTCAAGAAGGGGAGGATGATGAGGACATGACTACCTTTGATACGACCAAAAATATTGCATACATGTATATTTGTGAGGTGATTTCTAATGCAAACTATGCAATAATTTATTTGTGTCATCCACGACAAAAATACTTCACAAACTTTTGTGCCATGTCTAATTGCAGGTGTATGGGACATTTGTAAAATTCACATATGAAGATAAGGGAAAAAGATAAGTTTAGGTGCTGTTCAAAAAGTCCTCTCACGTCACTTTTGGGCCAAGAGAAGATAGAGTCCAAGTCTCTCACGTTCTGGATTCAGATTCGGACTGCACAGACATACCTGACTCAAAACGCCAAGAACTTTTTCATACGGAGTCTGAATTGGGTGATTCTTTTTTTGTTGGAAAGTAGATTCCGTGCTCTTTCCAACCCAATTGGATTCACCTTAAAATTCGTCCGGAGCGTTGAGTTATCAATGAAACAATCTGACGCTGCAGCAGAATCTGAGTCAAACTATAAGTCCAAAGGTGTTGCATCACCTCCACTTGGGCCCATGAGCCTTGTACGACCTAGGGTTAGTTTTAGGCTGCCTTGGGATGTCCTCCCACCTCCTTGGCCGCCACCCCTTACTCCTATATAAGTAGATCCATCTAGTAGCTTTTTCCTTGGGATTTGTTTAGTTAAAAGTTAGCCATTGCAACTTCGTGTACTTCGTTTGTGTCCAACGACCAGACCAAGACCGCTTTCGGATCCCCACCTTTATCAATACTTCATCTATATTCGCAATATTCAGATTGCATTATCATATTCTTGCTTGTTCTTCGATTGCGTGCAGGAATAGACCTTCGTGGTCAGGCTGATCGTGCTTTCAGCATCGTCAGTAACCTCGGGAGATTGGTTTAGCGATTGCTAAGGCGCAACGTCGTGCACGTTTGTAGTCGGATCGTCAAAGTCGACTCCACCAAATCGATAGCTATCATCTCATCGAAAGATCGGGACACCCCTGCCTCTATCACTCTGAACCGTAGATTTTCTCTCGAGGCAGCTGGGTTTCCCCCCTCCTCGTCTTCCTTGTACGGTTCCAATCTCTTCGCCACTCATCGTCTCCCTCGCTCAAAAATCCTCGGTGCGCCGTCGCACTTGCAATTTCGACGAGATCATCCACCAATGAAACTCCAGTGGACCTCGCCGCAGTTGCTCCAAGCCGCCGCAGTAAATCCTCCTCTCCGCGTCGCCTTAGTTGATCTCCGCCACCAAGTTAGGGTACGGAGATCCAAACTCGTATTTCTCATTCCATTCATAATATGAGTTCAACCCGATGCGATTATCTTCTGATTCAACTATCCCTGTAGACCTTCAAGAGCTTATACTTTTTACTGCGCATGGTTTGTAGTTTATCCTCGTGCTCATCCGAATGGATCTAAACTTTGTGTTTTCTCTCTGATGAATATTAGATGGATTTCATCTTAGTAGATTTCTTTCGGAACTTACTAGCATGAAATTTTTCGAAGATATTTCTCATTCGAGATAATTCTCAAAGTGTTGATCAATTCTTGTCCAAAAATGATTTTCATAAAAAACTTTATATGTGCGTACTCATGGCCCTGTCTATATTTTCCCTCGCATCTATTCTCTTTCCTAGGTTAATGGAATATGTTGAAGTTTCTGCTAAGCATGTTGGTCAGTCAGATATGGGTGAAGAGACTATCATGGGAATAGGAGTTGTATCGAAAGTTCAGTTTGATTAAGAATGGCAGTCTACAGAAAATGATGTGTGGCACCCAAAAGAAATCTGGGTGCTGAAAGAAATCCCATCGAAAAGAAAGCCATGACAAAGAAAATGCTTCTGATGAAGAGAAATCTAGATGTCGAAAGAAATCCCATCAAAAGAAAGTTTGGCAGAAGAAAATGCTTCTGATGAAAAGAAAGCTATAAGATGAAAGAAATGAGCCCAATGCTCAGGGAGAAGGAAGTGTGGAAAATACAAATGTTTCAGATCCTCAAGCATCGGAACAATCTTCTGGAAAGAATGAGAGGCAGTGAAATTCTCCTTCCAGAGTTATTCTTCGAGAAGGTAGAATCAGAGAAGGAAAAGAAGGCTCAAGTGCTTCAAAACAATGAATCAGAGAAAGAAAATGCCCTTGTGCCTCGTTAAATAGAAATGAGCTTGAGAAGGAAAATCTTGAAAAAGTTGACGTGCCCCTCACGGAAAATGTTGCCATGGAGATTGATTGTCCAAGTACTTCAAATTTTAAAACAAATGCCGGTCCATCAGAAACAAATGCTGAAACAAATGTTGACTCGCAGTTGAAAGAAAATGCTCACTGCCGAAAGAAAATGCTTGCAACTGAAAGTAATTAGATATTCCATCATGAATATCTTGATTTACCACTGATGAGAATTTTGGAATGCTTAAAGCAAATTCTTCAGGACATTGAAGATTTTCAGCTTATGAAGGTTTTCTCATTCAAGCACCCATGGAACTGAGAATATATTCTCTAAGTCTTTTGCCACACTATATGTGTCGGGTGACAAACAAGATATCTAAAACATGGGATCTCAAATGGATAATAGAGCACCATGTCATGAAGGGCAGCGCTGAAGAATTTCTCGAGTGTCTGCATTTCCCTTGGATTGAAAGCAACAACTTTGAAACTCATGTGCATTTTATCGATGAGATTTCTGATGAACAGTTTCACCTCCTGATGGAATCGGATAAGGTTGGCGATTATCATTCGTATGGTTTTTCCCTGGACAAAATATCTGAAGTTCAACTTCCAAACCTTCCGTTATATTCTGTGTCATACTACAAGTCCTCTGCGAGGAGCATATGATTCAAGAGCAATTCATGGTGTATTGCGCAACACTCTCAATGGCCTATATCTTGGCTATGTCTCCGATAACAAAGATGTATTCATGCATCAGCTTGTTGATTTTGTCAAAGAAAATGAAGCTGAGAAGAAGATTATCAATTGATGCGCAAGGAAAGAATATACTGCTCAAGATGCTCCAGAGAAATTTATCCACCTTGTTAGAGACACTCTACTGATGTTGAAAGATTACAAAAGGCAAATATTTTAGAGATAATACATCCAGATTCCAGAGATCAGTCTTAGAACCCAAAAACTCTTGCTGAAGCACATTGATAATGATCAGAAAGAAAAAGAGCATCTTGCGCATGAGCTGAGTATTCCCCACAACAATACACGCAAAATTCAGATGATTTCATGGATGCCCCCTTAAGGAAATTGCTGAGGAAATTCCTTTCTAAGAAGAAAATCAACTTGGCTAGTCTGTTCAAAACATATGACTTCATGGATGCCCCGCTGACTATTGAAGATCTTCGATAGTGCAACACTCCTAAGTTTTCAGCCAGATTTCTTCCGACAGATCCGCTGAGGATTAATCTGAACAATGTTATCATTGAGTTTGAGGCTACATCGCTTAAATTTTTATCTAAGGAGAATAGTGTTTCATTATCTGCTGAAAGAGTTTCTTAGAAGAAAGATGAAAATGCTCCAGCAACCCCAGTTGTGCCGCAGCGTTCCGATAAAGAAGCAAAAGAAGATACAGCTGAAGATAATGTTGTCACCTCAGAGGTGGAAACTTCTTCGCCAAGCAAGTCTGGACCTTTTTCGGGCGACGGTTCATTTTTCCTTCAGGCGTGTAATGTCTCATGTTCTTTTTCACCTTTTTGACACTTGTCGACAAAAAGGGGGAGAAGACATCGAGTGATAGATTTGTGGGTCTTTGCTGTGTTGTTTTTTGAGTTTACAACACTTGCCTTCATTTGATTATGATCGTGGTGTATAACTCTTTCTAGTTCTCAAATTATAATAACCCCTGCCATACTTCATTTCTCTTGAGAATTTATTTTTGCAGGTGGAACTATTACCAGAGTTCACGTATGGATGCACTCTATTATCTCTCGGATATTATCCTTCGGTGCAATACATTTATTCTCGAAGTTGTTCTCTATCTTTAGTTATGGATATGGAACATGAAATACCAAAAAAAATTAGATGTACTTACTACTCATGGAGACGGGGAACCTCATAAAACCCTTGATGCTTGTTATGTGAAAAATATTAAACACTACTTCGATAATCCGGAGAAAAGCCCATTCAACTTGATTATGGGAGACACGTTGGATCAACGTGAATACTTTATGGATTATCGCTTGACTCAAAAAGGGAAACTCTTATGGGATCAAATTGATTTTTTGTAATGGTATGCTTGGAATTTATGCTTGAGATATGATTATACTTGTTGCTCTAGGATGAAGGCTAAACACCTTCCCTTTTCATGTGAATTTAATGAAAATGACACTTTGGCTTCTTATGCTAATGGTAGATATGATTACTATGATGTTGAACAAATTGAAGAATTTGTTGCTTTTAAGGGTGCTTATGAAATTGCTTCTTTGATTGAAAAGTATGATGTTACTCTTTACAAATCTGAAAATTTTGCCATACTTAAATATTGCTATGAAAACTATGCTTCTAATGCTTATGTTAAACCATATATTAAGGACTCCTCTGCTGTCCAAGAAGAGACTATTTTTTTGAAGGAGTCTATCGAAGAAGAAATTGCTGAAATTTTGAGCTCATTAAATGAAAAAGATGAGGAGGAGAGCAAAGAACAAAAGCAGGAAGAGCGGATTGATCACCCGTGCCCACCTTCTAATGAGAGTAACTCTTTATCCCATACATTGTTTAATTTCCCTTCGTGCTTACCGAAGGATGAATGCTATGATCCCATTGATTCATTTGAAATGTCCCTTTTTGATGAACTTGATGCTTGCTATGCTTGTCGCCAAGATGCTAATATGAATTATGCATACGAAGATGAACTTTCTATAGTTCCTTATGTTAAACATGAAATTGTTGCTATTGCACCCACACATGATAGTCCTATTATCTTTTTGAATTCTCCCAACTACACTATATCGGAGAAGTTTGCTCTTATTAAGGATTATATTGATGGATTGTGTTTTACTATTGCACATGATGATTTTGATGAATATAATATCCATGTGCTTGCTGCTCCTACTTGCAATTATTATGAGAGAGGAACTACATCTCCACCTCTCTATGTTTCCAAGACGATAAAATTGCAAGAAACTGCTTATGCTATGTATTGGCCTTTACTTGATGTGCATGAATTGTTCTTTTAAGACATGCCGATGCACAGGAAGAGAGTTAGACTACATCATTGCATAATATATGTTGCTTTGTGCTCACTACTAAATTATAAATCATTGCTAATTAAAATTGGCTTTGATAAACCTTGGGATCCGGGTGGATCAATTACTTGAGCACTTTATGCCTAGCTTAATGGCTCTAAAGAAAGCGCTCCCAGGGAGACAACCCGGAAGTTTTAGAGAGTCATTTTATTCTGTTGTGTGCTTTAATAAAGTTTAAAAACAAAAAAAATATAGAAGGGAACTTAAAACTTTACAAAAAGAAAAGTGAAAGTGAGAAAGACAAGCACCGTGGAATCGGGAGCATGCCTTGAACTTTGTTCATGCCCGTGGAAACTTTGTGAATCTTGAATTACAGAAACTTTTCATCAAATATAATTATCCCCTTGCACAAATCCAATTTATTATAAAAATACTATGCCAAGATTTGCCTTTAGGATGTTTAGATTGCTTGTTTGGTATGTGCGGTGCAAAAACAGAAACTTTGGCTGTAGTGTGTGAATTTACCTTTTTTACTGGAACATCAAAAGTTTCTGAAATTTTTGCACAGTACTTCTAGGAAAATTGTTTATTTTTTCCTAATTTTTCAGAATTGTTAGAGTTACATAAGTAAGGTCAAAGTTCAGATTGCTACAGACTTTCCTGTTTTTGACAGATTCTGTTTTTGATGCATTGTTTTGCTTGTTTTGATGGAAACTATGGATTGTATCGGTGGTATAAGCAATCGATAAGTTAGAATACAGTAGGGATAATGCAAAAATAAAATATGAATGGGTTTGCAACAGTACTTAAAGTAGTGATTTGCATTATTATACTAACGGATCTCACGAGGGTTTTGGTAAGTTTTGTGTGGATGAAGTGTTCGAGGATCGAGGAGGTCTCGATATGAGAAGGAGGATACTCAAGAGTTCAACCTTGGGCATGACCAAGGCACCCCAAGTAAATATTCAAGGAGACTCAAGCGTCTAAGCTTAGGGATGCCTGATAGAGGCGGGGGTGTCCCGATCTTTCGATGAGATGATAGCTATCGATTTGGTGGAGTCGACTTTGACGATCCGACTACAAACGTGCACGACGTTGCGCCTTAGCAATCGCTAAACCAATCTCCCGAGGTTACTGACGATACTGAAAGCACGATCAGCCTGACCACGAAGGTCTATTCCTGCACGCAATCGAAGAACAAGCAAGAATATGATAATGCAATCTGAATATTGCGAATATAGATGAAGTATTGATAGAGGTGGGGATCCGAAAGCGGTCTTGGTCTGGTCGTTGGACACAAACGAAGTACACGAAGTTGCAATGGCTAACTTTTAACTAAACAAATCCCAAGCAAAAAGCTACTAGATGGATCTACTTATATAGGAGCAAGGGGTGGCGGCCAAGGAGGTGGGAGGATGTCCCAAGGCAGCCTAAAACTAACCCTAGGTCGTACAAGGCCAATGGGCCCAAGTGGAGGTGATGCAACACCTTTGGACTTGTAGTTTGACTCGGATTCTGCTACAGCGTCAGATTGTTTCGACGACAACTCAACGCTCCGGATGAATTTGAAGGTGAAACCAATTGGGTTAGAAAGAGCACGAAATCTACTTTCCAACAAAAAAAGAATCACCCAATTCGGAGTCCGTATGAAATAGTTCTTGGCGTTTTGAGTCAGGTATGTCTGTGCAGTCCGAATCTGAATCCAGAACGTGAGAGACTTGGACTCTTTCTTCTCTTGACCCAAAAGTGACGTGAGATGACTTTTTGAACAGCACATAAACTTCTCTTTTTCCCTTATGTTCATATGTGGATTGTACAAATCTCCCATACACCTGCAATTAGACATGGCACAAAAGTTTGTGAAGTATTTTTGTCTTGGATGACATAAATAAATTATTGCATAGTTTGCATTAGAAATCACCTCACAAATATACATGTATGCAATATTTTTGGTCATATCCAAGGTAGTCATGTCCTCATCATCCTCCCCTTCTTGAAAACAAAGCCGTCCTCGGCGTTGCTTAAGCTGAAATGTGGCTAACAAAAGAGACAAGGTGTACATGTTGTATATGTATATGTCATCCAGTTTTACTTCCCTTAGTTTTTGCATATATGACACATGTATACATGAGTAACCTTCATAGTTCATAAAATCTAAAGCCAAAATATTATCACAAGTATTAGAACACATGAAAATATTGTAACTCAATTTGCACATATAAGTGAAGCTCTTATTCATATCAAAGGATTGACAATGTTCATCATTAAACCATCCCAACATTGGTGAATAAACCTTACTTGCATCAAATTTACATGCTACAACATGCTTAAATAAGCAAACATGCAATAAGTCATTTGACACAAAATCATCACCAAGATTAGAGGTCATATCAAAATGATTAAACATTGTTTCTTTTGCATCAACAGTTAATTCAATGGGTGCACTCAAAATTGTTGATACTTCAACTCTTTGATCACATGACGCATTCATGACACTAACACAATTCTCTAAAATAGTTGGTGTGCTCAAATCAATAGGTAACACAACACATGATGTATTCAAGTTAACTAGGCATGCATCATTCTCATGTGAAAGTTGAAAATCTGTACCTTTGTCATTACCTCTTATGATCAACTCAGACGATGTAGGCACTCTTGGAGGTGATGTGTTACATGATGGAGATGATGTAGTCCTCGCAACAACGGATGTGGTTGTCATAGTACGCCTAGTAGTTGAAGAAACATCTGTATCAACACTTGGAATGTGCACCGTGCGCTTGTTCTCCTTGTGGCCAACACGTCGTTTTATTTCCTGTTCAGCTTTGCAAGCAAGACGAAACAAATGGTCCATAGGATAACACTCTTCATGAATTAGAATCTCTTGAATATCACAGTTTAATCCTCCCCAAAATCTATCCATAAAATCTCCTTCACTTCTAAAAATGAGTGCAATAATGTAGTTTGTAAATCATCATAGTATTTTGTTACCGTGTCAGTGCCTTGTTTTAAATGTTGTAATTTTTTTAATCATGCCACGAGTATAATAAACATCAACGAATCTATCTCTCATGACAAGTTTTAAATCATCCCAAGTAGTAGGTATAAGATCAGGGTTTAACCGACAATATTCACTCCACCAAACTAAAGCAAAGCTACTGAAAGTACTAACCGCAGCTTGAAATTTTCCACGCTCATCAAAATTATGGGAAGCAAATATAGCATTTATTTCGTACTCCCATTCAATATATAAATCAGGTCTAAAACGACCAATAAATGGTGGCATGAAAACATTAACCTGATTATGTGCATTCTGATGTTGTTGCTCCTCTTGTGACGGTTGTTGTGTTTTCTTAGGTGGTGGCAAATCTCCCACGATCGATGAAGCCCAAGAACTAACAACTCCGGAACCTGCCATAGTTAGTAGAAAACAAGAAACAAAATCCAAGAATAATGTTCTTATGAACTACTAGGATGTGGTGGTAAAACACTCACAGTGTAGCAAATATCAATATCTTACAAGTTCTTACCATGCAGCAGGTGGTGACAGGCAACCAGCGGTGTCAAATAACTCCGAAGATTGAGTAAAGCGATTGCCAGGGGAACGTACGTATACACGGTGTAGAAATATGTGGAGCTTGGAAGGCTTAAATATTTGGTAGCAAAAGATTAGCAATAATCAATTCAGAGATGCAATGTTGAATAAACGCTCAATGACGGTACTGTGCTGGTCCTAGGCTAGACCGGACTAGAGACGCGAGCCTAGAACACTAATGAGGTCATGGCGTAGCACAACTAGCATCAATAAAGGATATGAAGTAGCTCTGGACAGTAAGATAAAAGTGAATACCACAATAGCAGTAAAGATAATGATGTAAAATAACTGCCAAGCAGGATATACCAACAACTTTCTCTCCAACTTTCCTCTGGAAAAGTTTTTGCCAATTTTCTGATAATTTTTTCTCAAGAATGGCACTGACTCAAGCTTTCAAACGCAAAAAGAATCACTCAATTCCGAGTTGATATGAGGAGTCAAAAAAATCTAAAACTGGCCTGAAAAACTAGAACAAGCTGTGTTCATGAACTTCGGAGGGCAAAAAGACCTATTTAGAAGCCGATTTTGAGGTGTCAAATATTGAACTTGCTTCTGCAACTATTTAAATGCGGCTCGTCGCTAGCTTTAATTTGAGTACTCACGGAGCCAAAACGGAGTTCGTATGAGGAAGATACGCCTGTTTTACTGAACAGTACGCAAAATAGATTCGAATCCGAATTCAGGTACGAGAGTGAGTCTAGATAGATCCGAATTTTGTGCTTTTTTTTCTTCTCTATTTTTTTTATCTCACTTTTTTTCTCTCTTTTTTTGACTTTTTTTTCTCTCTTTCCAAAACAAACTAGATAAGATGCAGATTGGATCAAGCGAAGATATGAACGGCGTCAGCTATGATTATGACAATGAACGGTGGGTAGCACGTGGTGGAATTTGATGGGTGGGAGGTGGTGGACAGCGGAAGGGATAATGATGCAGCGGCGGCGTGACTAATGTGAACAGAACTCGAAACTCTAAACGAACTAGACACTAAGACCAGCAACTCGACACGACGATGCAACCGATAATTCAATAATGCAAACAATGAAAAGAAAATTGCAAAGGCTCAGACTGGCTTGGGCAAAGGATGAATAGATCTAACTTTTTTTTATGGCTTTTTCTTGAACAATAGGTAAGAAAATAAATCTAATCTAGGGAAAACTGGAAATTCTCACAGAGCAACCTGAAAACTGATACCACTTGATAGAGGCGGGGGTGTCCCGATCTTTCGATGAGATGATAGCTATCGATTTGGTGGAGTCGACTTTGACGATCCGACTACAAACGTGCACGACGTTGCGCCTTAGCAATCGCTAAACCAATCTCCCGAGGTTACTGACGATACTGAAAGCACGATCAGCCTGACCACGAAGGTCTATTCCTGCACGCAATCGAAGAACAAGCAAGAATATGATAATGCAATCTGAATATTGCGAATATAGATGAAGTATTGATAGAGGTGGGGATCCGAAAGCGGTCTTGGTCTGGTCGTTGGACACAAACGAAGTACACGAAGTTGCAATGGCTAACTTTTAACTAAACAAATCCCAAGCAAAAAGCTACTAGATGGATCTACTTATATAGGAGCAAGGGGTGGCGGCCAAGGAGGTGGGAGGACGTCCCAAGGCAGCCTAAAACTAACCCTAGGTCGTACAAGGCCAATGGGCCCAAGTGGAGGTGATGCAACACCTTTGGACTTGTAGTTTGACTCGGATTCTGCTACAGCGTCAGATTGTTTCGACGACAACTCAACGCTCCGGATGAATTTGAAGGTGAAACCAATTGGGTTAGAAAGAGCACGAAATCTACTTTCCAACAAAAAAAGAATCACCCAATTCGGAGTCCGTATGAAATAGTTCTTGGCATTTTGAGTCAGGTATGTCTGTGCAGTCCGAATCTGAATCCAGAACGTGAGAGACTTGGACTCTATCTTCTCTTGGCCCAAAAGTGACGTGAGATGACTTTTTGAACAGCACATAAACTTCTCTTTTTCCCTTATGTTCATATGTGGATTGTACAAATCTCCCATACACCTGCAATTAGACATGGCACAAAAGTTTGTGAAGTATTTTTGTCTTGGATGACATAAATAAATTATTGCATAGTTTGCATTAGAAATCACCTCACAAATATACATGTATGCAATATTTTTGGTCATATCCAAGGTAGTCATGTCCTCATCAATGCCCCGGAAGGCATCCCATCTTTCTTCAACAAGTATCGGTATGTTTTGGTTTTTGTTTTGTTCACGTGATATGTGTAAATCCTGGAGCGTCATGTGCTTATTTTTTCCTTTAATAATGCATCATGCTGGTATGAGTCTATGAGATAGTCCTTGGTTGATTTATAGAATGCTCTTTGCACTTCACTTATATCTTTTGAGTATGGCTTTATAGAATGCTTCATGTGCTTCACTTATATCATTTGAAGTTTGGATTGCCTGTTTCTCTACATATAGAAAACAGTTATTGGTAGAATGCTCTTTTGCTTCACTTATATTTATTAGAGCATGGTATTTTGTAGAAAGAATTAAACTCTCATGCTTCACTTATATCTATTTAGAGAGTGAACATGAATTGGTCATTCACATGGTTAGTCATAAAATCCTACATAAAACTTGTAGATCACTGAATATGATATGTTTGATTCCTTGCAATAGTTTTGCGATATAGAGATGATAATATGTAGGAGGTACTAGTGAATGATTGTGGTTAGTAAGAATATTGGTGTTAAGGTTTGTGATTCCCGAAGCATGCACGTATAGTCTCTCGTTATGGTAAGAACTTGGAGCATGATTTATTATTGATTGTCTTCATTATGAGTGGTAGTCAGGGACAAGCAATGGTCTTTTCCTACCAATCTATTCCCCTAGGGGCATGCGTAGTAGTACTTTGCTTCAAGGGCTAATAAACATTTGAAATAAGTATGTGAGTTCTTTATGACTAATGTGAGTCCATGGATTATATGCACTCTTACCTTTTCGCAATTTGCTAGCCTCTAAGGTACCGTGCATTGCCCTTTCTCACCTCGAGGTATGGTGCAAACTTAGCCAGTGCATCCAAACCCCGTGAAATGATACGCTCTATCACATATGGAGACGGGGAACCTCCTAAAACCCTTGATGCTCGTTATGTGAAAAATATTAAAAACTACTTTTATAATCCTGAGAAAACCCCGTTCAACTTGATTATGGGGGACACGTTGGATCAACATGAATACTTTATGGATTATCGCTTGACTCAAAAAGGCAAACTCTTATGGGATCAAATTGATTTTTTGCAATGGTATGCTTGGAATTTATGCTTGAGATATGATTATACTTGTTGCTCTAGGATGAAGGCTAAATACCTTCCTTTTTCATGTGAATTTAATGATAATGAAACTTTGGCTTCTTATGCTAATGGTAGATATGATTAATATGATGTTGAACAAATTGAAGAATTTGTTGCTTTTAAGGGTATGATGTTACTCTTTACAAATCTGAAAATTTTGCCATACATAAATATTGCTATGAAAACTATGCTTCTAATGCTTATGTTAAACCATATATTGAGGACTGCTCTGTTGTCCAAGAAGAGACTAATATTTTGCAGGAGTCTATGGAAGAAGAAATTGCTGAAATTGTGAACTCATTAGATGAAAAAGATGAGGAGGAGAGCAAAGAACAAAAGGAGGAATAGTGGATTGATCACCTGTGCCCACCTTCTAATGAGAGTAACTCTTTATCCCATACATTGTTTAGTTTCCCTTCGTGCTTACCAAAGGATGAATGCTATGATCCCATTGATTCATTTGAAATATCCCTTTTTGATGAACTAGATGCTTGCTATGCTTGTGGCCAAGATGCCAATATGAATTATGCTTACGGAGATGAACTTTTTGTAGTTCCTTATGTTAAACATGAAATTGTTGCTATTGCACCCACACATGATAGTCCTATTATCTTTTTGAATTCTCCCAACTACACTATATCGGAGAAGTTTGCTCTTATTAAGGATTATATTGATGGGTTGCTTTTTACTATTGCACATGATGATTTTGATGAATATAATATGCATGTGCTTGCTGCTCCTACTTGCAATTATTATGAGAGAGGAACTACATCTCCACCTCTCTATGTTTCCAACACGATAAAATTGCAAGAAAAAACTTATGCTATGTATTGGCCTTTACTTGATGTGCATGAATTGTTCTTTATGTCATGCCGATGCGAAAGAAGAGAGTTAGACTTTGTCATTGCATGATATATGTTGCTTTGTGCTCATTACTAAATTATAAATCATTGCTAATTAAAATTGGCTTTGATATACCTAGGGATCTGGGTGGATCAATTACTCGAGCACTTTATGCCTAGCTTAATGGCTCTAAAGAAAGCGCTCCAAGGGAGACACCCGGAAGTTTTAGAGAGTCATTTTATTCTGTTGTGTGCTTTTATAAAATTTAAAAACAAAAAAAATATAGAGGGGAACTTAAAACTTTACAAAAAGAAAAGTGAAAGTGAGAAAGACGAGCACCGTGGAATCGGGAGCATGCCTTGAACTTTGTTCATGCCCATGGAAACTTTGTGAATCTTGAATTACAGAAACTTTTTAACAAAAATAATTATCCCCTTGTACAAATCCATTGTATTATAAAAATAATGTGCCAAGATTTGCCTTTAGGATGTTTAGATTGCTTGTTTGGTATGTGCGGTGCAAAAGCAGAAACTTTGGCTGTAGTGCGTGAATTTACCTTTTTTACTAGAACGTCAAAAGTTTCTGAAATTTTTGCACAGTACTTCTAGGCAATTTTTTTATTTTTTTTCTAATTTTCAGAATTGTTGGAGTTACATAAGTATGGTCAAAGTTCAGATTGCTACAGACTGTCCTGTTTTTGACAGATTCTATTTTTGATGCATTGTTTTGCTTGTTTTGATGGAACTATGGATTGTATCGGTGGTATAAGCCATTGATAAGTTAGAATATAGTAGGCATAATGCAAAAATAAAATATGAATGGGTTTGCAACAGTACTTAAAGTAGTGATTTGCTTTATTATACTAACGGATCTCACGAGGGTTTTGTTAAGTTTTTTGTGGATGAAGTGTTCGACGATCGAGGAGGTCTCGATATGAGGAGAAGGAGGAGAGGCAAGAGTTCAACCTTGGGCATGCCCAAGGCAACCCAAGTAAATATTGAAGGAGACTCAAGCGTCTAAGCTTGGGGATGCCCCGGAAGGCATCCCATCTTTCTTCAACAAGTACGGTATGTTTCGGTTTTTGTTTTGTTCACATGATATGTGTAAATCTTGGAGTGTCGTGTGCTTTTTATTTTTCCTTTAATAATGCACCATGCTGGTATGATATAGTCCATGGTTGATTTTTAGAATGCTCTTTGCACTTCACTTATATCTTTTGAGTATGGCTTTACAGAATGCTTCATGTGCTTCACTTATATCATTTGAAGTTTGGATTGCCTGTTTCTCAACATATAGAAAACTGTTATTTGTAGAATGCTCTTTTGCTTCACTTATATTTATTAGAGCATGGTCTTTTGTAGAAAGAATTAAACTCTCATGCTTCACTTATATCTATTTAGAGAGTCAACAGGAATTGGTCATTCACATGGTTAGTCATAAAATCCTACATAAAACTTGTAGATCACTGAATATGATATGTTTGATTCCTTGCAATAGTTTTGCAATATAGAGATGATAATATGTGGGAGGTACTAATGAATGATTGTGGTTAGTAAGAATATTGGTGTTAAGGTTTGTGATTCCCGAAGCATGCATGTATAGTGTCTTGTTATGCTAAGAAGTTGAAGCATGATTTATTATTGATTGTCTTCTTTATGAGCGGCGGTCGGGGACTAGCGATGGTCTTTTCCTACCAATCTATCCCCCTAGGGGCATGCATAGTAGTACTTTACTTCGAGGGCTAATAAACTTTTGCAATAAGTATGTGAGTTCTTTATGACTAATGTGAGTCCATGGATTATACGCACTCTTACCTTTCCGCAATTTGCTAGCCTCTACGGTACCGTGCATTGCCCTTTCTCACCTAGAGATATGGTGCAAACTTAGCTGGTGCATGCAAACCTTGTGAAATGATACACTCTATCACACATGGAGACGGGGAACCTCCGAAAACCCTTGATGCTCGTTATGTGAAAAATATTAAACACTACTTTGATAATCCTGAGAAAACCCCGTTCAACTTTATTATGGGAGACACATTGGATCAACGTGAATACTTTATGGATTATCACTTGACTCAAAAAGGGAAATTCTTATGGGATCAAATTGATTTTTTGCAATGGTATGCTTGGAATTTATGCTTGAGATATGATTATACTTGTTGCTCTAGGATGAAGGCTAAACACCTTCCCTTTTCATGTGAATTTAATGATAATGAAACTTTGGCTTCTTATGCTAATGGTAGATATGATTACTATGATGTTGAACAAATTGAACAATTTGTTGCTTTTAAGGGTGCTTATGAAATTTCTTCTTTGGTTGAAAAGTATGATGTCACTCTTTACAAATCTAAATTTTTTGCCATACTTAAATATTGCTTTGAAAACTATGCTTCTAATGCTTATGTTAAACCATATATTGAGGACTCCTCTGCTGTCCAAGAAGAGACTAATATTTTGCAGGAGTCTATGGAAGAAGAAATTGCTGAAATTGTGAACTCATTAGATGAAAAAGATGAGGAGGAGAGCAAAGAACAAAAGCAGGAAGAGCGGATTGATCACCCGTGCCCACCTTCTAATGAGAGTAACTCTTTATCCCATACATTGTTTAATTTCCCTTCGTGCTTACCGAAGGATGAATGTTATGATCCCATTGATTCATTTGAAATATCCCTCTTTGATGAACTTGATGCTTGCTATGCTTGTGGCCAAGATGCCAATATGAATTATGCTTACGGAGATGAACTTTCTATAGTTCCTTATGAAAAACATGAAATTGTTGCTATTGCACCCACACATGATAGTCCTATTATCTTTTTTAATTCTCCCAACTACACTATATCGGAGAAGTTTGCTCTTATTAAGGATTATATTGATGTCTTGCGTTTTACTATTGCACATGATGATTTTGATGAATATAATATGCATGTGCTTGCTGCTCCTACTTGCAATTATTATGAGAGAGAAACTACATCTCCACCTGTCTATATTTACAACACGATAAAATTGCAGGAAACTGCGTATGCTATGTATTGGTCTTTACTTGATGTGCATGAATTGTTCTTTTATGACATGCTGATGCATCGGAAGAGAGTTAGACTTCGTCATTGCATGATATATGTTGCTTTGTGCTCACTACTAAATTGTAAATCATTGCTAATTAAAATTGGCTTTGATATACCTTGGGATCCGGGTGGATCAATTACTTGAGCACTTTATGGCTAGTTTAACGATTCTAAAGAAAGCGCTCCCATGGAGACAACTCGAAAGTTTTAGAGAGTCATTTTATTCTGTTGTGTGCTCTTAGAAAGTTTAAAAACAAAAAAAAATATAGAGGGGAACTTAAAACTTTACAAAAAGAAAAGTGAAAGTGAGAAAGACGAGCAACATGGAATCGGGAGCATGCCTTGAACTTTGTTCATGCCCATGGAAACTTTGTGAATCTTGAATTACAGAAATTTTTTATCAAAAATAATTATCCCCTTGTACAAATCCATTGTATTATAAAAATAATGTGCCAAGATTTGCCTTTAGGATGTTTAGATTGCTTGTTTGGTATGTGCGGTGCAAAAACAGAAACTTTGACTGTAGTGCGTGAATTTACCTTTTTTACTCGAATGTCAAAAGTTTTTGAAATTTTTACACAGTACTTCTAGGCAAATTTTTTATTTCTTCCTAATTTTTTAGAATTGTTGGAGTTACATAAGTATGGTCAAAGTTCAGATTGCAACAGACTGTCATGTTTTTTACAGATTCTGTTTTTGATGCATTGTTTTGCTTGTTTTGATAGAACTATGGATTGTATCAGTGGTATAAGCCATGGATAAGTTAAAATACAGTAGGGATAATGCAAAAATAAAATATGAATGGGTTTGCAACAGTACTTAAAGTAGCAATTTGCTTTATTGTACTAACGGATCTCACGAGGGTTTTGTTAGGTTTTGTGTGGATGAGGTGTTTGAGGATCCAGGAGGTCTCGATATGAGGAGAAGGAGGAGAGGCAAGAGTTCAATCTTGGGGGTGCCCAAGGCACCCCAAGTAAATATTCAAGTAGACTCAAGCGTCTAAGCTTGGGGATGCCCCAGAAGGCATCCCATCTTTCTTCAACAAGTATCGGTATGTTTCGGTTTTTGTTTTGTTCATGTGATATGTGTGAATCTTGGAGCGTCGTGTGCTTTTTATTTTTTCCTTGAATAATGCACCATGCTTGTATGAGATAGTCCTTGGTTGATTTATGGAATGCTCTTTGCACTTCAGTTATTTCTTTTGAGTATGGCTTTATAGAATGCTTCATGTGCTTCACTTATATCATTTGAAGTTTGGATTGCCTGTTTCTCCACATATAGAAAACCGTTATTTGTAGAATGCTCTTTTGCTTCACTTATATTTGTTAGAGCATGGTCTTTTTTAGAAAGAATTAAAATCTCATGCTTCACTTATATATATTTAGAGAGTCAACATGAATTGGTTATTCACATGGTTAGTCATAAAATCCTATATAAAGCTTGTAGATCACTGAATATGATATTTTTGATTCCTTGAAATAGTTTTGCGATATAGAGATGATAGTATGTGGGAGGTAGTAGTGAATGATTGTGGTTAGTAAAAATATTAGTGTTAAGGTTTGTGATTCCCGAAGCATGCACCTATAGTCTCTCGTTATGCTAAGAAGTTGGAGCATGATTTATTATTGATTGTCTTCCTTATGAGTGGCGGTCGGGGACGAGCGATGGTCTTTTCCTACCAATCTATCCCCCTAGGGGCATGCGTAGTAGTACTTTGCTTCGAGGGCTAATAAAATTGTGCAATAAGTATGTGAGTTCTTTATGACTAATGTGAGTCCATGGATTATATGCACTCTTACCTTTCCGCAATTTGCTAGCCTCTACGGTACCGTGCATTGCCCTATCTCACCTTGAGTTATGGTGCAAACTTAACCGGTGCATGCAAACCTGATGAGGACATCAATACCATTGTTACACCCACAGCCCCTGCTGCAATACATACTGGACCAATTACTAGAGCTCGCGCACGCCAATTAAATTATCAGGTACTTTCGTTTCTTGGTAATGATTCTAATGTTCATGAGAATATGATGCTGCCTAAATTGGATACATTTGTTTTGCTTACAAATGAAGGGCCTAGCTTGGACAAGAAAGAGGAACCTTGGAGCAAGTTCAAGCATGGAGATGATGGCATGCGCAAGGGGAACAAGAACGGAGTTACAAGTGATGATTTGAGGACTTTGAAGCCACCATAAGGAGTGCAGGAAGCCTTGGACGAAATATACAAGATGCCACTTCATAAATTTTGTCCAGAGGCTATTATAGGTGCTGCGTCACCTTATTATTGGGCCAGGCCCATGTAATTTCGAAATACTTGAGTATAGGCTATTTTTAGAGTCCGTATGTGTGGGGAAACAAGAGATAGGGTTGGTTTCGGACCCCTCCTTCAAGGGCCACGAAATCCCCCCCTCTTCCTCCATATATACAGCCCTTAGGGCACCGTTTAGACTTTGGGTTTTGTTTAGATTAAAAGTTCGCCATAGCTGCAACTTCGCGTACTTCGTTTGTGTTCAACAACCAGACCAAGACGTCACAGAACCCCACCCCGATCAATAAAGCTTTCATCTTATATTCGCAATATCCAGATTGCAAATCTTAGTTTCTTGCTTGTTCTTCGTTTGCTTGCAGGAGATAGACCCTCGGGGTCAGGTTGATTGTGCTCCGGCGTGGTCAATAACCTCTCGGAGTTGGTTTAGCGATTGCTAAGGCGCGACATCCTCGCACGTTCGTAGTCGGATCGTCAAAGTCTACTCCACCAAAAACGATAGATATCATCTCATCGAAAGATCGGGACACCCTCGCCTCTATCAAGTGGTATCAGATTCCCAGGTTGCTCGGTGAGATTTACAGTTTTTCGTAGTTTAGATCGAGTCTGTTCTTCATACCTACAGTCCAGGAAAAAGCCAAAAAATAAAATTTAGGGTTAGTTCATCATATCCGAACCAATCTGAGCCTTTGCATAATCTTTTTAGGGTTTTTGCTTTGTTGAATTTGCGGTTGCATCGTCGTGTCAAGTTGCTGGTCTTAGCGTCTAGTTCTTTATAGTTTCGAGTTCTGTTCACAAGTTGTCACGCCGCCGCCGCACCATCATCATCGCCCCTACCATATACCACCACAGCTTATCTGCTATTTCTCTGAGTCCATATACCACCATCGATCCGAGTCCATATACCACCACTGATCCGAGTCCATATACCACCACCAATCCGAGCCCACGTATACTACCGTCATATACCGTCACCAGTCCGAGTTCCACCAGATTCATCTCTGCCACCAGTCCTAGTCCGAGTCCAGTATTTATTCCTTTATTTTCGAGTTCCAGATCACGCGATACTACGAGTCGTGAACAAGCCGGATTCCCCAATTTTCGTGCTACCCGCAGAAGAAAAATAGTTCCAGTTTCAAAAAAAAAAAAACTAAGTCTGGAAAAATCTGGCTAGGCAGTTTTTAGACCATTTGTAGACTTTTTCGAAAAAAAAATTGTTGCGGAGCAAAAAAAAAAGAGGAAAAAAAAGTGCAAAAAACAAAAGAAAAAAAATTCAGAGTGTGCTCCTCCCTTGTTTACGTGCAGCGCCGTAATTTTTGTTAGTGTTCTAGGCTCGCGTCTCTAGCACGGTCTAGCCTAGGACCAGTACAGTACCGTCGTTGAGAGTTTATTCAACATTGCATCTCTGAATTGATTATTGCTGACCCTTTTTGCTACCATATCATAAGCCTTCCCAGCTCCACATACATCTACATCGTGCGTTTGACACCACCTGGCAATCGCTCTGTCCAAGCTCTGAGAGTTTTGACTACAAAGGTTGCCGATCACCACCTGCTGCTGGGTAAGAACTGGTAAGAATTTGAGATTTGCTTGACGGATTTGTGACACCACACCACACCACCACCACTTTCTAGTAGTCTGTAGGATCATATTCTTGTGTGTTTCTATTGCTGCTAACCATGGCAGGATCACAAGCCGACGAGATTGACTGGGAGAACATGACGAACAAGGAGTTGCATGATAAATTTCAGCAAATGATGAGTGGCCAGGTGGGAGATGTGCTAAAGAGATTTGAAGAGGCCATGGAGAAGATAGATGGCATGGAGAAGTCGTTCGAGACAAAGCTGGATAACAAGTTTAATGAATTGCTCACGCGTCTTCCCCAACCACCACCGGCTGCACCTGTCGCGCCTCTGCAACGACAACAACAACGCCCCCTTCCAAATCAGTTCGGACGAGCGAAGCGTGTTCCTCTTGAGGATGGCCAAACTTCTGGTGCTGCTGTACCTACTGTTGATGCTTCTTTGGCTCCTGCTCCTGCTGCTGCTGGTGCCGAGGAGGAGGATGATTACGCGGGCGATTATGAGGATGAGGTTGATCAAAATCATAACTACGTGCAACCACCAGCACCAGGTCGTCCACATGCAAATAATCGCAACGGTAGGCCTGCACCACCACTTCAGGTACGAGATCATGACCATCTTCCTAAATTAAAATTGAATATTCCACCATTCGAGGGTAGATATGTTCCTGATATATATCTTACTTGGGAGTTAGAAACTGAACAACATTTTACATGTTTACAATATCCCGAGGAACGACGTGTTGCTGCTGCTGTTTGTGCTTTCACTAGTTTTGCATGTGTATGGTGGTCTGAACATTGTAGATTATATCCTATTCCAGCTACGTGGGCTGCTTTGAAAACTGCTATGCGTACTCGTTGGGTTCCACCATATTATCAACGTGAATTACTTCAAAAATTGCAGCGCTTAAGACAAGGAAAAAATTCTGTAGAAGAATATTATCAGGAATTACAAACTGGCATGATTAGATGTGGTATTGTTGAGGAGAATGAAGCTATGCTTGCACGTTTCATGGGTGGATTAAATAGAGAGATTCAGACCATTCTAGAGTATAAGGAGTATAATAATATCACTCGTTTATTCCATCTTGCTTGTAAAGCTGAACGTGAAGTGCAGGATCGATAGGCATTGGCGTGAACTAATTTTTCTGCAGGTCGATCTTCATCATGGACACCGCGTGCCTCCTCTACTCCCACACGTCCTACTGCGGCACCACTGACTTCAGCCGCCAATTCCAACCGAGATACAAGAAAACAGGCACCACCACCACCATCTGCCAAGAGTACACCTTCTGGGCCTGCCCAGAGCTCTTCTTCATCTATGGCATCAACAGGGCACACACATGATATTATTTGTCGTCGTTGTAAGGGAAGAGGTCATTATGCGAGAGAATGCCAATCTCCGCGTGTTATGATTGCTACTGAGGATGGTGGGTATGAGTCCGCTAGTGATTATGATGAGGAGACTTTGGCTCTTATTACAAGTGAAGAACACGGTGGAGATGATTCTGATCATGAGACGCAATACATGGCTCCTGAAGACGCTGACAGGTATGAATGTTTAGTTGCTCAACGTGAGTGTGCAGGTCACACAAGCTGAGCAAAATCAGAGGCATAATTTGTTCCATACAAAGGGAGTTGTGAAGGAACGTTCTGTTCGCGTCATCATAGATGGAGGGAGCTGCAACAACTTGGCTAGCATGGAGATGGTGGAGAAGCTATCTCTCACCACAAGACCACATCCACATCCTTACTATATCCAATGGTTCAACAACAGCGGCAAGGTTAAGGTAACACGTACTGTTCGTGTGCATTTTAGTATCTCTACATATGCTGATTATGTTGATTGTGATGTGGTACCCATGCAAGCATGTTCATTATTACTTGGTAGACCATGGCAATTTGATAAAAATTCTGTACACCATGGTAGAAACAATCAGTATACTCTTGTTCATAAGGATAAACATATTACTTTGCTTCCTATGACTCCTGATTCTATTTTGAAAGATGATATTAATAGAGCTAGTAAAGCAAAGCAGGAGAAAAATAAGAGTGAAAATCAGATTGTGGCAAAAGAATTTGAGCAACAAATGAAGCCTAATAATAAACCATCTAGTGTTGCTTCTGAAATTAAATTGAAAAGTGCATGCTTACTTGCCACCAAATCTGATATTGATGAGCTAGATTTCAGCAATCCTGTTTGCTATGCTTTTGTGTGCAAAGAGGCGTTATTTTCATTCGAGGACGTGCCTTCCTCTTTGCCTCCTGCGGTCACTAACATTTTGCAGGAGTTCGCTGACGTCTTTCCACAAGACGTGCCACCAGGATTACCACCTATTCGCGGGATTGAGCATCAGATTGACTTAATTCCCGGTGCTTCGTTGCCAAACCGTGCGCCATACCGTACCAATCCAGAGGAGACGAAGGATATTATGCGTCAAGTACAGGAGCTGCTCGACAAAGGTTATATACGCGAATCTCTTAGTCCTTGTGTTGTTCCTATTATACTAGTGCCAAAAAAGGATGGTACGTCGCGTATGTGTGTTGATTGTAGAGGCATTAATAATATTACTATTCGTTATCGTCATCCTATTCCTAGGCTAGATGATATGCTTGATGAATTGAGTGGCTCTACAATATTCTCCAAAGTTGATTTGCGTAGTGGATACCATCAAATTCGTATGAAATTGGGAGATGAATGGAAAACCACATTTAAAACTAAGTTCGGTTTATATGAGTGGTTAGTCATGCCTTTTGGGTTAACTAATGCACCTAGTACTTTCATGAGATTAATGAACGAAGTTTTACGTGCTTTCATTGGACGATTTGTGGTAGTTTACTTTGATGATATATTGATTTATAGCAGATCTTTGGAGGAACATTTGGAACATTTACGTGTTGTTTTTATTGCTCTACGTGATGCACGTTTGTTTGGTAACCTTGGGAAGTGCACCTTTTGCACCGACCGAGTATCTTTTCTTGGCTATGTTGTTACTCCACTGGGAATTGAAGTTGATAAAGCCAAGATTGAAGCTATTGAGAGTTGGCCGCAGCCCAAAACGGTCACACAAGTGAGGAGTTTCCTTGGCCTCGCTGGTTTCTATAGGCGTTTTGTGAGAGATTTCAGTACCATTGCTGCACCTCTCAACGAGCTTACAAAGAAGGATGTGCCTTTTGTTTGGGGTACCGCACAGGAAGAAGCCTTCACGGTGTTGAAAGATAAGTTAACACATGCTCCTTTACTCCAACTTCCTGATTTTAATAAGACTTTTGAGCTTGAATGTGATGCTAGTGGAATTGGATTAGGAGGTGTGTTATTACAAGATGGCAAACCTGTTGCATACTTTTCTGAAAAATTGAGTGGGCCTAGTCTGAATTACTCTACTTATGATAAGGAATTATATGCTCTTGTTCGGACGTTGGAAACATGGCAACATTATTTATGGCCCAAAGAATTTGTTATTCGTTCTGATCATGAATCTTTGAAACATATTAAAAGTCAAGCCAAACTGAACCGTAGACATGCTAAATGGGTTGAATTCATTGAGACTTTCCCTTATGTCATTAAACACAAGAAGGGTAAAGAAAATGTTATTGCTGATGCATTGTCTCGTCGTTATACTATGCTTTCACAACTTGACTTTAAAATATTTGGTTTGGAGACCATCAAAGATCAATATGTGCATGATGCTGAATTTAAAGATGTATTGCAGAATTGTAAAGAAGGGAGAACATGGAACAAGTTCATTGTTAACGATGGATTTGTGTTTCGTGCTAACAAGCTATGCATTCCAGCTAGCTCCGTTCGTCTTTTATTGTTGCAGGAGGCGCATGGAGGAGGATTAATGGGACACTTTGGCGTAAAGAAGACGGAGGATGTACTTGCTACACATTTCTTTTGGCCAAAGATGAGACGGGATGTTGAGCGCTTTGTTGCTCGCTGCACTACATGTCAAAAAGCTAAGTCACGACTCAATCCTCATGGTTTATATATGCCGTTGCCTGTACCTAGTGTTCCATGGGAGGATATATCTATGGACTTTGTTTTGGGTTTACCTCGAACAAAGAAGGGGAGGGATAGCATATTTGTTGTCGTGGATAGGTTCTCGAAAATGGCACACTTTATACCATGTCATAAAAGCGATGATGCTGCTAATGTTGCTGATTTGTTCTTTCGTGAAATTATTCGCTTACATGGTGTGCCAAATACTATTGTTTCAGATCGTGATACCAAATTTCTTAGCCACTTTTGGAGATGTTTATGGGCTAAGTTGGGGACTAAACTGCTTTTTAGTACTACTTGTCACCCCCAAACTGATGGACAAACTGAAGTAGTCAATAGAACTTTGTCTACTATGCTTAGGGCTGTTTTGAAGAATAACAAGAAAATGTGGGAAGAATGCTTGCCTCATATTGAATTTGCTTATAATCGTTCGTTGCATTCTACTACTAAGATGTGCCCTTTTGAAATTGTATATGGTTTCCTACCTCGTGCACCTATTGATTTGTTGCCTCTTCCATCTTCGGAGAAGGTTAATTTTGATGCTAAACAACGTGCTGAATTGATCTTAAAAATGCATGAGTTAACTAAGGAGAACATTGAGCGTATGAATGCTAAATATAAACTTGCTGGTGATAAGGGTAGAAAACATGTTGTGTTTGCACCTGGAGATCTTGTTTGGTTACATTTGCGTAAGGATAGATTTCCTGATTTGCGCAAATCAAAGCTAATGCCACGTGCTGATGGTCCTTTTAAGGTGTTAGAGAAAATAAATGATAATGCATATAAACTTGAGCTGCCTGCAGATTTTGGGGTTAGTCCCACTTTTAACATTGCAGATTTGAAGCCTTATTTGGGTGAGGAAGATGAGCTTCCGTCGAGGACGACTTCATTTGAAGAAGGGGAGGATGATGAGGACATCAATACCATTGTTACACCCACAGCCCCTGCTGCTATACATACTGGACCAATTACTAGAGCTCGCGCACGCCAATTAAATTATCAGGTACTTTCGTTTCTTGGTAATGATTCTAATGTTCATGAGAATATGATGCTGCCTAAATTGGATACATTTGTTTTGCTTACAAATGAAGGGCCTAGCTTGGACAAGAAAGAGGAACCTTGGAGCAAGTTCAAGCATGGAGATGATGGCATGCGCAAGGGGAACAAGAACGGAGTTACAAGTGATGATTTCAGGACTTTGAAGCCACCATAAGGAGTGCAGGAAGCCTTGGACGAAATATACAAGATGCCACTTCATAAATTTCGTCCAGAGGCCTTATTATTGGGCCAGGCCCATGTAATTTCGAAATACTTGAGTATAGGCTATTTTTAGAGTCCGTATGTGTGGGGAAACAAGAGATAGGGTTGGTTTCGGACCCCTCCTTCAAGGGCCACGAAATCCCCCCCTCTTCCTCCATATATACAGCCCTTAGGGCACCGTTTAGACTTTGGGTTTTGTTTAGATTAAAAGTTCGCCATAGCTGCAACTTCGCGTACTTCGTTTGTGTTCAACAACCAGACCAAGACGTCACAGAACCCCACCTCGATCAATAAAGCTTTCATCTTATATTCGCAATATCCAGATTGCAAATCTTAGTTTCTTGCTTGTTCTTCGTTTGCTTGCAGGAGATAGACCCTCGGGGTCAGGTTGATTGTGCTCCGACGTGGTCAATAACCTCTCGGAGTTGGTTTAGCGATTGCTAAGGCGCGACGTCCTCGCACGTTCGTAGTCGGATCGTCAAAGTCTACTCCACCAAAAACGATAGACATCATCTCATCGAAAGATCGGGACACCCTCGCCTCTATCACTTGGGAGGATATATCTATGGACTTTGTTTTAGGTTTACCTCGAACAAAGAAGGGGAGGGATAGCATATTTGTTGTCGTGGATAGGTTCTCGAAAATGGCACACTTTATACCATGTCATAAAAGCGATGATGCTGTTAATGTTGCTGATTTGTTCTTTCGTGAAATTATACGCTTGCATGGTGTGCCAAATACTATTGTTTCAGATCGTGATACTAAATTTCTTAGCCACTTTTGGAGATGTTTATGGGCTAAGTTGGGGACTAAACTGCTTTTTAGTACTACATGTCACCCCCAAACTGATGGACAAACTGAAGTAGTCAATAGAACATTGTCTACTATGCTTAGGGCTGTTTTGCAGAATAACAAGAAAATGTGGGAAGAATGCTTGCCTCATATTGAATTTGCTTATAATCGTTCATTGCATTCTACTACTAAGATGTGTCCTTTTGAAATTGTGTATGGTTTCCTTCCTCGTGCACCAATTGATTTGTTGCCTCTTCCATCTTCGGAGAAGGTTAATTTTGATGCTAAACAACGTGCTGAATTGATCTTAAAAATGCATGAGTTAACTAAGGAGAACATTGAGCGTATGAATGCTAAATATAAACTTGCTGGAGATAAGGGTAGAAAACATGTTGTGTTTGCACCTGGAGATCTTGTTTGGTTACATTTGCGTAAGGATAGATTTCCTGATTTGCGCAAATCAAAGCTAATGCCACGTGCTGATGGTCCTTTTAAGGTGTTAGAGAAAATAAATGATAACGCATATAAACTTGAGCTGCCTGCAGATTTTCGGGTTAGTCCCACTTTTAACATTGCAGATTTGAAGCCTTATTTGGGTGAGGAAGATGAGCTTCCGTCGAGGACGACTTCATTTCAAGAAGGGGAGGATGATGAGGACATCAATACCATTGTTACACCCACAGCCCCTGCTGCTATACATACTGGACCAATTACTAGAGCTCGCGCACGCCAATTAAATTATCAGGTACTTTCGTTTCTTGGTAATGATTCTAATGTTCATGAGAATATGATGCTGCCTAAATTGGATACATTTGTTTTGCTTACAAATGAAGGGCCTAGCTTGGACAAGAAAGAGGAACCTTGGAGCAAGTTCAACTATGGAGATGATGGCATGCGCAAGGGGAACAAGAACGGAGTTACAAGTGATGATTTCAGGACTTTGAAGCCACCATAAGGAGTGCAGGAAGCCTTGGACGAAATATACAAGATGCCACTTCATAAATTTCGTCCAGAGGCTATTATAGGTGCTGCGTCACCTTATTATTGGGCCAGGCCCATGTAATTTCGAAATACTTGAGTATAGGCTATTTTTAGAGTCCGTATGTGTGGGGAAACAAGAGATAGGGTTGGTTTCGGACCCCTCCTTCAAGGGCCACGAAATCCCCCCCTCTTCCTCCATATATACAGCCCTTAGGGCACCGTTTAGACTTTGGGTTTTGTTTAGATTAAAAGTTCGCCATAGCTGCAACTTCGCGTACTTCGTTTGTGTTCAACAACCAGACCAAGACGTCACAGAACCCCACCCCGATCAATAAAGCTTTCATCTTATATTCGCAATATCCAGATTGCAAATCTTAGTTTCTTGCTTGTTCTTCGTTTGCTTGCAGGAGATAGACCCTCGGGGTCAGGTTGATTGTGCTCCGGCGTGGTCAATAACCTCTCGGAGTTGGTTTAGCGATTGCTAAGGCGCGACGTCCTCGCACGTTCGTAGTCGGATCGTCAAAGTCTACTCCACCAAAAACGATAGATATCATCTCATCGAAAGATCGGGACACCCTCGCCTCTATCAAAACCCCATGAAATGATACACTCTATCACATATAAGCCTTATTATATCTTCCTCGAAACAGCCACCATACCTACCTATTATGGCATTTCCATAGCCATTCCGAGATATATTGCCATGCAACTTCCATCATCATCATATACATGACTTGAGCATTCATTGTCATATTGCTTTGCATGATCATAAGATAGCTAGCATGATATTTTCATGGCTTGTCCGTGTTTTGATATCATTGCTATGCTAGATCATTGCACATCCTAGTACACTGCCAGAGGCATTCATATAGAGTCATATTGTTCTAGGTATCGAGTTGTAGTTTTTATTTCTTTTGAGTTGTAAGTAAATAAAACTGTGATGATCATCATTATTCATTATTAGAGCATGTCCCAGTGAGGAAAGGATGATGAAGACTATGATTCCCCCACAAGTCAGGATGAGACTCCGGACAAAAAGAAAAAAAAACAAAAAGTGAGGTCAAAAAGAGCCCAAGAAAAAGAAAAAAAAAGAAAAATGAGAGAAAAAGAGAGAAGGGGCAATGTTACTATCCTTTACCACACTTGTGCTTCAGAGTAGCACCATGTTTTTCATGTAGAGAGTCTCCTATGTAGTCACTTTCATATACTAGTGGGAATTTTTCATTATAGAACTTGGCTTGTATAATCCGATGATGGACTTCCTCAAATGCCAAAGGTTTTCATGAGAAAGCAAGTTGGATGCACACCCACTTAATTTTCATGTTGAGCCTTCATACACTTATAGCTCTTAGTGCATCCGCTGCATGGCAATCCCTACTCCTCGCATTGATATCAATTGATGGGCATCTCCATAGTCCGCTGATTAGCAGCGTCGATGTGATACTTTCTTGCTTTTTGTCTTCTCTATGTTTACCCCTACAATCATACTCTATTCCACACATATTGTTATGTCCATGGCTTGCGCTCATGTATTGCGTGGATGTTGAAAAAGCTAAAGCGCATTAAAAAGTATGAACCAATTGCTCGGCTTGTCATCGGGGTTGTGCATGATAAATACTTTGTGTTAAGAAGATGGAGCATGACAAGACTATATGATTTTTTAGGGATAACGTTCTTTAGCATTGATATTTTGAAAGACATGATTGTTTGTTCGGATGCCTGAGTATTGATGTCTTTATGTCAAATTATAGACTATTGCTTTGAATCACTCGTGTCTTAATATTTATGCCATGATTAGATTATATGATCAAGATTATGCTAGGTAGCATTCCACATCAAAAATTATCTTTTTTATCATTTAGCTATTCGAGGACGAGCAGGAATTAAGCTTGGGGATGCTGATACGTCTCTGTCATATCTATAATTTTTTATTGTTCCATGCCAATATTATAGAACTTTCACATACTTTTGGCAACAATTTATATGATTTATTGGACTAACGTATTGATCCAGTGCCCAGTGCCAGTTCCTATTTGTTGCATGTTTTTTGTTTCGCGGAATATCCATATCAAACGAAGTCCAAAGTGATAGAGGCGGGGGTGTCCCGATCTTTCGATGAGATGATAGCTATCGATTTGGTGGAGTCGACTTTGAGGATCCGACTACAAACGTGCACGACGTTGCGCCTTAGCAATCGCTAAACCAATCTCCCGAGGTTACTGACGATGCTGAAAGCACGATCAGCCTGACCATGAAGGTCTATTCCTGCACGCAATCGAAGAACAAGCAAGAATATGATAATGCAATCTGAATATTGCGAATATAGAGGAAGTATTGATAAAGGTGAGGATCCGAAAGCGGTCTTGGTCTGGTCGTTGGACACAAATGAAGTACACGAAGTTGCAATGGCTAACTTTTAACTAAACAAATCCTAAGGAAAAAGCTACTAGATGGATCTACTTATATAGGAGTAAGGGGTGGCGGCCAAGGAGGTGGGAGGACGTCCCAAGGCAGCCTAAAACTAACCCTAGGTCGTACAAGGCTCATGGGCCCAAGTGGAGGTGATGCAACACCTTTGGACTTGTAGTTTGACTCGGATTCTGCTGCAGCGTCAGATTGTTTCGTCGATAACTCAACGCTCCAGACGAATTTATAGGTGAATCCAATTGGGTTCGAAAGAGCACGAAATCTACTTTCCAACAAAAAAAGAATCACCCAATTCGGAGTCCGTATGAAAGAGTTCTTGGCGTTTTGAGGCAGGTATGTCTGTGTAGTCCGAATCTGAATCCAGAACGTGAGAGACTTGGACTCTATCTTCTCTTGGCCCAAAAGTGACGTGAGAGGACTTTTTGAACAGCATCTAAACTTCTCTTTTTTCCTTATCTTCATAAGTGGATTGTACAAATGTCCCATACACCTGCAATTAGACATGGCACAAAAGTCTGTGAAGTATTTTTGTTCTGGATAACATAAATAAATTATTGCATAGTTTGCATTAGAAATCACCTCACAAATATACATGTATGCAATATTTTTGGTCGTATCCAAGGTTGTCATGTCCTCATCATCCTCCCCTTCTTGAAAAGAAAGCCGTCCTCGGCGTTGCTTAATCTGAAATGTGGCTAACAAAAGAGACAAGGTGTACATGTTGTATATGTATATGTCATCCATTTTTCTTCCCTTGGTTTTTGCACATATGACAAATGTATACATGAGTAACCTTCATAGTTCATAGAATCTAAAGCCAAAATATTATCACAAGAAGTAGAAGGCATGAAAATATTGCAACTCAGTTTGCACATATAAGTGAAGCCCATATTCATTTCAAAAGGTTGACAATGTTCATCATTAAACCATCCCAACATTGGTGAATAAACCTTACTTGCATCAAATTTACATGCTACAACATGGTTAAATAAGCAAACATGCAATAAGTCATTTGACACAGAATCATCACCAAGATTAGATGTCATATCAAAATGATTAAACATTGGTTCTTTTGCATCAACAGTTAATTCATTGGGTGCACTCAAAAATGTTGGCACTTCAACTCTTTGATCACATGACGCATTCATGACAGTAACATGATTCTTTAAAATAGCTAGTGTGCTCAAATCAATAGGTACCTCAACACATGATGTATTCAAGTTAACTAGGCATGCAACATTCTCATGTGAAAGTGGAAAATCTGTACCTTTGTCATTACCTCTTATGATCAACTCAGACGATGTATGCACTCTTGGTGGTGATGTGTCACATGATGGAGATGATGTAGTCCTCGCAACAACGGATGTGGTTGTCATAGTATGCCTAGTAGTTGAAGAAACATCTGTATCAACACTTGGAATGTGCACCGTGCGCTTGTTCTCCTTGTGGGCAACACGTCGTTTTATTTCCTGTTCAGCTTTGCAAGCAAGACGAAACAAATGGTCCATAGGATAACACTCTTCATGAATTAGTATCTCTTGAATATCACGGTTTAATCCTCCCCAAAATCTATCCATAAAATCTTCTTCACTTTCTTCTAAAAATGAGTGCAACAATGTAGTTTGTAAATCATCATAGTATATTGTTACCGTGTCAGTGCCTTGTTTTAAATGTTGTAATTTTTTAATCATGCCACGAGTATAATAAACATCAACGAATCTATCTCTCATGACAAGTTTTAAATCATCCCAAGTAGTAGGTATAAGATCAGGGTTTAACCGACAATATTCACTCCACCAAACTAAAGCAAAGCTACTGAAAGTACTAACCGTAGCTTGAAATTTTCCACGCTTATCAAAATTATGGGAAGCAAATATAGCATTTATTTCGTACTCCCATTCAATATATAAATCAGGCCTAAAACGACCAGTAAATGGTGGCATGGAAACATTAACCTGATTATGTGCATTCTGATGTAATTGCTCCTCTTGTGACGGTTGTTGTATTTTCTTAGGTGATGGCAAATCTCCCATGATCGATAAAGCCCAAGAACTAACAACTCCGGAACCTGCCATAGTTAGTAGAAAACAAGAAACAAAATCCGACAATAATGTTCCTACGAACTACTAGTATGTGGTGGTAGCTCACAGTATAGCAAATATCAATATCTTACAAGTTCTTACCATGCAGCAGGTGGTGACAGGCAACCAACGGTGTCAAATAACTCCGAAGATTGAGTAAAGCGATTGCCAGGGGAACGTATGTATACACGGTGTAGAAATATGTGGAGCTTGGAAGGCTTAAATATTTGGTAGCAAAAGATTGGCAATAATCAATTCAGAGATGCAATGTTGAATAAACGCTCAACGACGTTGCCGTGCTGGTCCTAGGCTAGACCGGACTAGAGACGCGAGCCTAGAACACTAATGAGGTCACGGTGTAGCACAACTAGCATCAATAAAGGATACGAAGTAGCTCTGGACAGTAAGATATAAGTCAAGATCACAATGGCAGTAAAGATAATGATGTGAAACAACTGCCAAGCAGGATATACCAACAACTTTCTCTCCAACTTTCCTCTAGAAAAGTTTGTGCCAATTTTCTGATAATTTTTCTCAAGAATGGCACTAACTCAAGCTTTCAAACGCAAAAAGAATCACTCAATTCCGAGTTGATATGAGGTGTCAAAAAATTCTAAAACTGGTCTGAAAAACTGGAACAAGCTGTGTTTGCGAACTTCGGAGGGCAAAAAGACCTATTTAGAAGCCGATTTTAAGGTGTCAAATATTGAACTAGCTTCTGCAACTATTTAGATGCGGCTCGTCGCTAGCTTTTATTTGAGTACTCACGGAGCCAAAACAGACTTTGTTTGAAATAGATATGCCTGTTTTACTGAACACTGCGCAAAACAGATTCCAATCCGAATTCAGCTACGAGATTGAGTCTAGATAGATCCGAAATTTGATTTTTTTTTTCTTCTCTCTTTTTTTTCTCACACTTTTTTCTTTTTCTTTCTCTCTTTTTTTTCTCTGACTTTTTTTTAACTTTTTTGTCTCTCTTTTTTCTCTCTCACTCTTTCCAAAACAAACTAGATAAGATGTAGATTGGATCAAGCACAGATGTGAACGACCTCAACTATGATTATGACAATGAACAGTGGGTAGCACAATGTGGAAATTAATGGATGGGATGATGGACAGCGGAAGGAATAACGATGCAGCGGCGGCGTGACTAATGTGAACAGAACTTGAAACTCTAAACGAACTAGACACTAAGACCAGCAACTCGACACGACGATGCAACCGATAATTCAACTATACAAGCACTGAAAAGAAAATTGCGAAGGCTCAGACTGGCTTGGACAAAGGATGAACAGATCTAACTTTTTTTTGTGGCTTTTTCTTTGGACAATAGGTAAGAAAATAAATCTAATCTAGGGATAACTGGAAATTCTCACCGAGCAACCTGAAAACTGATACCACTTGATAGAGGCGGGGGTGTCCCGATCTTTCGATGAGATGATAGCTATCGATTTGGTGGAGTCGACTTTGACGATCCGACTACAAACGTGCACGACGTTGCGCCTTAGCAATCGCTAAACCAATCTCCCGAGGTTACTGACGATGCTGAAAGCACGATCAGCCTGACCATGAAGGTCTATTCCTGCACGCAATCGAAGGACAAGCAAGAATATGATAATGCAATCTGAATATTGCAAATATAGAGGAAGTATTGATAAAGGTGAGGATCCAAAAGCGGTCTTGGTCTGGTCGTTGGACACAAATGAAGTACACGAAGTTGCAATGGCTAACTTTTAACTAAACAAATCCTAAGGAAAAAGCTACTAGATGGATCTACTTATATAGGAGTAAGGGGTGGCGGCCAAGGAGGTGGGAGGACGTCCCAAGGCAGCCTAAAACTAACCCTAGGTCGTACAAGGCTCATGGGCCCAAGTGGAGGTGATGCAACACCTTTGGACTTGTAGTTTGACTCGGATTCTGCTGCAGCGTCAGATTGTTTCGTCGATAACTCAACGCTCCAGATGAATTTATAGGTGAATCCAATTGGGTTCGAAAGAGCACGAAATCTACTTTCCAACAAAAAAAGAATCACCCAATTCGGAGTCCGTATGAAAGAGTTCTTGGCGTTTTGAGGCAGGTATGTCTGTGTAGTCCGAATCTGAATCCAGAACGTGAGAGACTTGGACTCTATCTTCTCTTGGCCCAAAAGTGACGTGAGAGGACTTTTTGAACAGCATCTAAACTTCTCTTTTTTCCTTATCCTCATAAGTGGATTGTACAAATGTCCCATACACCTGCAATTAGACATGGCACAAAAGTCTGTGAAGTATTTTTGTTCTGGATAACATAAATAAATTATTGCATAGTTTGCATTAGAAATCACCTCACAAATATACATGTATGCAATATTTTTGGTCGTATCCAAGGTTGTCATGTCCTCATCACAAAGGCGATAAAACTTTATGGTGATTTTTTTGGAATATGTGTGAATTTTTGGAGGAAGAATCAACGCAAGACGGTGCTCGAGGGGCCCACTAGGCAACAGGGCACGCCAGGGGGGCCCAGGCGCGCCCTGATGGGCAGTGGGCACCTTGTAAGGCAGTTGCTGCCCTTCTTTCGCCGCAAGAAAGATAATTTATGGATAAAAATCCCCTCAAAATTTCAGCCCAATCGGAGTTATGGATCTCCGGAAATTTAAGAAACGGTGAAAGGCAAGAAAACAGGAACGCAAAACAGAAAAGAACAGAGAGAGAGATCGAATCTCGGAGGGGCTCTCGCTCCTCCGCCACCATGGAGGCCATGGACCAGAGGGGAAACCCTCCTGCCATCTAGGGGGAGGCCAAGGAAGAAAAAGAAGGAGGGTGCTGCGGAGCATCCCAAGGTCATCCTCATGGACCTACCTTTGTCTCCCCAAGTGCCAAGTCGAAGATGACAAGTGCACGTGCAAGAGCTCTAGACACCGAGGTGACATCTCTCCTCTCGCAAATCCCTTTCGTATCACATGAGACATGGCTACTACCTTAAACGAAGACACTTTGCATACTCCCGTACCAAGGAGTTAGCCATGGAGAAGCCAAGGAGCAAGATCAACCAAAGGGAGAAGAGGAACGTGAAGATGGAGAAGAAAAGAGCCAAGTCTGCACTTGCCCGGACGATCTGGACCGTCGTCCGGATGATCCGGCCTCAGCCCGGATGATCCGGAGAAGTGGCACCCGAGACCAGCAAGCCTCCGCGCGAAGCCGGATGATCCGGACCAAATCCCGGATCATCCGGATATCCGGACCATATCCCGGTCATCCGGACCCCACTCGACGGCTGCGACACATCCGGACGGCCACCCGAATCATCCGGACCCCTGACACCCGGATCATCTGGGCCACCATCCGGATCATCCGGACCACCACCTGCATCTGCGTTTTGGGCCGAAGCCCATGTACCCTTTCGTCCCCTAGCTTATATAAACGCCTCCACCTCCACTTTTCTAGGGTTAGCAAAGTGATAGCTCATTTGATAGAGAGCTTTGCTCCTTGTACCACTCTACTCTTGAGAGAGAGAGAGACTACCACTCCCATGGAGTTCAAGACCTCCATGTGAGCATGTGAGAAGATCCCTAGTGGATTCAAGGCTCCTCACGGGAAGATCCGTCTAGGATTCAAGGCCTCCTCTTGGAGATGAACTTTACCTTGTATCTTTCCCTTTGTTGTTCATGTACCTTGTGGATCTATGTGTTTGTTAGTCTAGTGAATGTGTGATTGGACTTGTTCTTGAGTGTTTCCTCTCGTTTTCCCTCGTGTTTCCCTTCGTGGTCTTCGTGTTCTTCGCGTGATCCCCTCCATTTCATGAAAGATCGGCCCCTAGGGTTCCACCCTACATCATCTTGGTGTCAGAGCCACGTTGATCACGAATTTGGAGTCTCCCCAACCGTTTTCTAGCCTTGTTTTGCTTGATTTCGTCCTAAAATCCGAAAATCCCACCAAAAATAGCCCCAATTTTTTTTGTGATTTGCTGGTTTGATGATGTTTTGTTGATTTTGATCCATGGAGTCGTTGTGTTTCAAGTGGATCTAGCTTCCCCAAAAGTTTCCCCACCTTCCATCCACGAAATCTTCTCAATTTTGACCCCAAAATCATCGAATCCTGCCCAAAAATTCGTCCCCGAGAGGAAATCCCGAGCAGTTTGACCTGCCCGGATCATCCGGAAGTGCTCCCGGATCATCCGGATCCACCTGGATCAGCTGGGGCCTCTCCCGGACGTCCGAACACCCCACGCGCCAGAAAACCGATTGACGAACCCGGATTGTCCGGATAACCCTGAAACTGACACGGCTGTAATCTTGTTTCGGCCATAACTAATTCATCCAAAGTCCGATTTGACGTTCTTTAGCTCGTTTTGAAGCTATTAACATCCCCCATCCCAAAAAAATACTTTCAACATCATTTGACTCCATCAAATTTTTGGAACTTTGGCATCTTTGCCTAGGCCTTCCACCATATCACCCGCATTACCACCACCGACTTCCGCAACCTAACCCATTTTGATCCCCATTGCATTTGTGGTTGCTTGAGTTGTGATTTGAGTCTCCTAAGGTGTTTCGGCTACTTAGGGATGGTTACTTCTTCATCAACCACCACCACCACCACTTCCGCATAGCCAACTTGAAAACCACAACCGTATTTCGCTACCACTATTTGACATTTTCCTTCGAAGATTTTGAGTTTGCGGTTTTTCCGTTTCCCAGGGTGTTTTGGCTAACTAGGAATGGTTTGACATCGACAACACCGCCTCTCAACTTTGCCAAGGATTCGACATCGTCCACCTTCACCATTTTGACACCCTAACCGTAAGCAAGAATGGTAACCTCTATATCATCTTGGTATCATGGTATCCCATCATTGTACATTCTTCTTGCCATAGTATTGTTAACCCCGAGCCATTTTGCGTCACATGCCTATCGAGACTAGCCATTTGAGTATTGCCGGCAACGTTACTTGTGCACATTAGTGATTCGTACCTTCCATTTCATACATACCATTTCTTCTTGGTATCATCATATCATCTCTTGTGTCACAAGATTGTTCCCGCATATACATAATTGCTATCTTGGTTTGTGCATTTCACATAAGTGGCCATATAAAAAGAAAAGAAAAAAAAAGAATAAGCTTTTAAGCAAAGAGAAAAACAAAGAGCTTGTAAGCAATAGCTATAGCATCCCCACATTGCATATCATACTACCATATTGATCATCTTGGATCATCGTGTGCAAAACACCGGAACATCATACATAATAGCATACTTGGGATAGGAAGTTGATACATTTTGCATCTTATAGGTTGTGCACAAGTGTCGTATCCACCTATTGAGCAATCGTGCTAGCGTCTCTCTAGAGTTGTGCAACACGAGCGTTTACTGTGGATTCCACATTTTGTGCTCATTCCTTGGTTGCACGACCCCATTTATCTATCCGTGTGTGTGTTTCCATGTGCCATTCATTGCTATTGGTCTACTTGTTTCACTTGCAAATTTGTGAATCTCTTTCAACATTATTGACTCTTGCTAACATTTTGCATCAATTTTTTGTGCCACTATCCTCACCAAGCTACTCCATAAGATTTACTTTGTAGGTGTGAGTGAGCAAGTCCGGTACCAATTCCACTATTCTTTCATTTCACATTGAGTGAAACGGGATACATTCTCAACTTTGGGAAAAGGTAGCTCGGTATTGTTTATCTCATTTCCTACTCACCTTTGCTCGAGTCTTGTGATGGATAGGCAAAGCACATCTACTTCGGTCTACAACAACAATGACGAGTTCGATGCCATGAAAAACTTCATCGACGCCAAGATGGATGCTCAAATGGAGGAGATCAAAGCCCTCATCAAGTCCTAAAAGAGATATTCATCATCTTCGAGAAGACACTCAAGAGCAAATGCTTCTGAGCTACCATCTCCGGCAAGGTCACATCGGCATCGACACCACCACCGACGAGAACGTGAAGGTCAAGAGCTCAACACCAACAACCGCTCAACGACTTCACCATCTACATTGCCATCTTCGCCAAGCGACTTCAAGGCATCTTCGCCTTTCGACATTCAGCATCTTTGCCTATAAGCACCTCAAGACTATGCTCAAGAGAAGCTCCCCAAGCTCAAGTCCGCGACTTCCACGAGCTACTACGACCTCGACACTGACCACGAGCTTTCTTTCTATGGGACTCAAGACCCCAAGAAGTATCTTGAGTGGGAGCGCAAGATGGACGACTACCTCAAGCTACATCAAGTCCCTTTCGAAGACCAAGTGAAGCGCGCCACAAGTAACTTCCACGACTACGCATCGACATGCTGGCTTCATACACCTTCGAAGACCTTCGACATGAGTTGGCCCAAGATGAAGAAAGCTATGCGGCGAAAGTTTGTGCCTTCCACCTACACGGAACATCTTCTACGCCAATTGGAGAACACCATACAAGGATCCAAGTCCATCGACAAGTACTTCAATGAGATGAAAAAATCCTTACGACGAGCCGGTGTGGACGACCCCATTTGGATGAAGTTCCACTTCATGATGGGATTGAACAGCGACATCTCCAAGACTATCTTCCTTGAGAACTACAAGTCCCTCGACGACCTCTACATTGGTGCTCTCAAGGCGGAACAAGAACACATGAAGGCCAAGGCTTCTCCACCCCAAGCACACTTCGCGAGGACCAAGCTCCATGACAACGAGCATGAGGATAGTACCACCAAGATGTCCAAGCCCGACGAGCTCCGAGACGATGCTCCCAAGTTCGACTTCATCGCCATCCCTCTTTGTGGCATTGATGGTGCCGAGTCTACTTCGACTCTTTTTCAAGACGGTGCAGCGACGACTACGACTATGGAGCCAATCAAGGAACATGCTTTGGAGGCGAGCGACACGGTGGCGAGCAAGGATGATGCTTCCATCTTTGGAGGCGAGAGTGATGATGTGCCATCTTCGGCCTTCATCGACAGCAACGGTGACGAGATGGTTGAGCATGGGATTTTCCCTTCGACCACGGCGACATATGATGACTTGAGTGACTTGTGTGCCACCATATTGAGAGTGAGAGCAAGTTCACCACTAGCCCCATATATGATGAGTTTCCCCAATTCCCATGTGAGGAGAGCCACAACCCCCACCACTTGAGCGAGATGAGTGACTCCACCATATGTGACTTTGAGTGCACCTATTTTGAGGGAGTGAGTGAGCCACCACATAGAGAGAGTGTGATAGTTGATAGGTCTTGTGAGGACATTTGCAATTCTAACAACTTGACCTCTAACTCTATTGTGTCTTCTCATTTGGTGCTAGGTCTCGTATATGATGACGCGCCGCTTCTCGACGACTTCGTCCTTCCTATGGACAAGACGATGGCCATGGTGGAATATGATGCACCCCCTACATGGTTCCATCAAGTTGATGATGATGACCACCCTTTGGTCTTTGCCACCTCACCTACACCACATGAGTGGAATGACAAAGGTAACATAGGTGAAGGTGATGCTCTTGTCCCACTAGTGGACATTCTTGACATTGATTGCTTGCATGATGTTGATCCACCTATTACCATGCTTCATGCCAGTATCATTTCCCCATGCGATGATTTACCCGTTTACGATGAGTTTGATGATTGCCATGTGAAGTCTATTAGTTGTGATGCCATGTTGCATAGGTTTTCTTATGATAATTCTCTTGGTCACATCATGTTTGACAATTCGCTTGACTTGTCATATGCTATGCATGAGTTCAACAATATGTCCAATTTGCAATCTCTTCGTAGTAACTATGCATATGCCATTAAAATAAATCCCATTTGCACTTATGGCATAGATGACGAGATCATGGTTATTGGATTTTGCTTCTCTTTCGATGATATTGCTATGCTACTTTTGCAAAATTTGTGCAATTCATCTCATATGCTATGCCATGACAATGATTGTACATCGCATGATTCCATCCCTTGTGTGCACCATATGCATACCATTCATGACAATGCTCTAGATATTACTAGTGATGCATTACACAATTTGAGTCTCCATTATGCTATACATAACAACAAACCTATCATGATGGATGACATGTTTCTGTATCATGCATCTCATTTATTGCTAACCAACACATGCACGTATGCATCATAATAGATGATGTGTACATATATCACGCACACACAGTTTTTCCTTTGCCTTGTTTTGTGTAGGTACTCATGCATACTCGTCAACCTCACAATCCCACGAGTTGACGAAACGAGCTCTTGAGAGCAACGATGATTTGGGATCTCGTGGATTGTCCTTCACACCGTTCCCTTCACGCATTTCTTTTACTTGGGTCTCACACGGCTTTGGGCTATTTACCACTTGTCACCTTATGCCCATTTTACCGTGTTCACTTTCCATGCTATGCTTGTTTCTATGCCTTTGCCATGCAATTGTGACCCTTGCATGCATTTACCGATGATTCGCCATTATACTACTTCTATGTGTATTTGCATGCTTGGTGGAGATCCTTGTTGCTATTACCATGTTTTCCTTATACCTCAAGCTATTATTGGTTCTTGTGTTGGGAGAGTCTTAGTGTTCAATGGCTATTTCCATAAGACTTCTTGCCAATACAATGATGATACTTTACTCATATCTTATTTTCATGCTTGTGATATGTCACGTGCATTATGTATGCTCACTATTTGCACACATGACATGATTTCCATGATTACTTCTAGTATGTTGCATCTTCGCACTACTAGCTTGCATGACTTGTTTACTATGATCACTTGCTTTGTCGCGTCACCCATGATACATAATTGCTCATTGCATTGGGTTGATGACATATATATTGATGCCTCTCATATGATTTGTGTTGATCATTGTCTCTTGTCTCCATTAGTTGCCTCTCTCATATCCACTTGTAGTGAGTGCAACAATTCTATGCTTATTGATTGTGGAGACTTGGACATCTTACTTGTGAAGCATGCTTGCTTGATTGTGCTTAATGCATTTGGTTGTTCATGCATCTTATGCCAACATACCATGCCCTACACCCTTGTACTTTCTTACGATAAGAATGATGAAAACACTTGTTGGGTATTTCACCATACAAATGATAGGTTTTGCTTTCATGCTAATCTCATTTGTTTTTCCGAGTGTTTGTCATGTTCTTTCATTTTGAAGGATTCACAAGGCATTACCATCACGAGACATATTGGTTATGTGAACGCGTACATGATGTGTGACACCAACATTTTTGAGAAACTACTAAAGGTGAACTCCTTCCCTTTGAGCCATCTTCAAATATGCATATTGGATGGGTCATACTTTCATTGTTGTTTGCTCCTTCTTGTCTACATGATACATATATTGGGTGGAGGATCGACATTAGAGATGTACCCTATGGACCTTCAAATTAAGGAGCGCTCGGAATTAGACCACCACTCTTGCCACGACATTGAGCAATGGATGCCATGAAAATTTTGCCATATTGCACCTACACCTACATATTTGTTGATGAGCATGCTAGATGGAAACATTTCTTCCATGACAAATTTGCACCTTATGCATGGATTGACTCACATTATGATTGCCTTGATGCATCTTGAATTTCTATGTCATTCATGACATATGTGCTTGTGCACTTCCTTAGCAAATTTGTTGTGATCTTACTTGATGGCATATTCATACATCATGATCATATTGCCCACCATCAATTGCATGATAACATAATCATATTGAGAATCCATTACCATGTTCATGCTCTTGATATACCATCTCATTATGACATCATTTTGCACAATGGTTGCATTGACCACATTCACAATACATTTGTGTGCACAATGAATGAATTTGCTCCCATGAATGCTTTACATATCATTTGACTAAGCATCTTGTGCCTTGTAATGAAAAATATTATCGGATGAACTCATGCTTACATGATGGACACCTACTGTGTGCTAACCATTGTATTTCCAAGTGTCGTCTTTGTTTGCTCTTTTTGCATGTATACCACTCCGGAGACACCTTGGAGTACTTGGATTGCGCCATGACTTCCACTCCGTCCAACTACAAGTCCGTCCACGACTACCCCTTCCATGGTGATGAGGTTCGTGATCCGAGGTCGGATCTTTCCCAAGGGGGGGGGGAGATGATGCGGAGCATCCCAAGGTCATCCTCATGGACATACCTTTGTCTCCCCAAGTGCCAAGTGGACTGATGACAAGTGCACGTGCAAGAGCTCTAGACACCGAGGTGACATCTCTCCTCTCGCAAATCCCTTACGTATCACATGAGACATGGCTACTACCTCAAACAGAGACACTTTGCATACTCAGGCACCAAGGAGTTAGCCATGGAGAAGCCAAGGAGCAAGATCAACCGAAGGGAGAAGAGGAACGTGAAGATGGAGAAGAAAAGGGCCAAGTCTGCACTTGCCCGGATGATCCGGACCATCGTCTGGATGATCGGGCCCCAGACCAGACGATCTGGACCATGGCCCGGGCGATCCGGATAAGTGGCACCCGAGACCAGCAAGCCCCCCCCCCCCCCCCCCCCCCGCGAATACGGACGATCCGGACCAACTACCGGATCATTCGGATCCACCCGGACGTTCGGACCATCTCCGGGTCATCCGGACCCCCCTCAACGGCTGCGACACATCCGGACGATCCGGACGGCTGCCTGGATCATCCGGACCCCTGACACCTAGATCATCTAGGCCACCACCTACGTGTGCATTTTGGGCCGAAGCCCATGTACCCTTTCGTCCCCCTAGCCTATATAAATGCCTCCACCTCCACTTTTCTAGGGTTAGCAAAGTGATAGCTCATTTGATAGAGAGCTTTGCTCCTTGTACCACTCAACTCTTGAGAGAGAGAGACTACCACTCCCATGGAGTTCAAGACCTCCATGTGAGCATGTGAGAAGATCTGATGAGGACATGACTACCTTGGATACGACCAAAAATATTGCATACTTGTATATTTGTCAGGTGATTTCTAATGCAAACTATGCAATAATTTATTTATGTCATCCAGGACAAAAATACTTCACAAACTTTTGTGTCATGTCTAATTGCAGGTGTATGGGACATTTGTACAATCCACATATGAAGATAAGGGGAAAAGAGAAGTTTAGGTGCTGTTCAAAAAGTCCTCTCACGTCATACCACTTGATAGAGGCAGGGGTGTCCCGATCTTTCGATGAGATGATAGCTATCGATTTGGTGGAGTTGACTTTGACGATCCGACTACAAACGTGAACGATGTTGCGCCTTAGCAATCGCTAAACCAATCTCCCGAGGTTACTGACGATGCTGAAAGCACGATCAGCCTGACCACGAAGGTCTATTCCTGCACGCAATCGAAGAACAAGCAAGAATATGATAATGCAATCTGAATATTGCGAATATAGATGAAGTATTGATAAAGGTGGGGATCCGAAAGCGGTCTTGGTCTGGTCGTTGGACACAAACGAAGTACACAAAGTTGCAATGGCTAACTTTTAACTAAACAAATCCCAAGGAAAAAGCTACTAGATGGATCTACTTATATAGGAGCAAGGGGTGGCGGCCAAGGAGGTGGGAGGACGTCCCAAGGCAGCCTAAAACTAACCCTAGGTCGTACAAGGCTCATGGGCCCAAGTGGAGGTGATGCAACACCTTTGGACTTGTAGTTTGACTCGGATTCTGCTACAGTGTCAGATTGTTTCGTCGATAACTCATAGCTCCGGATGAATTTTAAGGTGAATCCAATTGGGTTGGAAAGAGCACGAAATCTACTTTCCAACAAAAAAAGAATCACCCAATTCGGAGTCCGTATGAAAAAGTTCTTGGCGTTTTGAGTTAGGTATGTCTGTGCAGTCCGAATCTGAATCCAGAACGTGAGAGACTTGGACTCTATCTTCTCTTGGCCCAAAAGTGACGTGAGAGGACTTTTTGAACAGCACCTAAACTTCTCGTTTTCCCTTATCTTCATATGTAAATTGTACAAATGTCCCATACACCTGCAATTAGACATGGCACAAAAGTTTGTGAAGTATTTTTGTCCTGGATGACACAAATAAATTATTGCATAGTTTGCATTAGAAATCACCTCACAAATATACATGTATGCAATATTTTTGGTCGTATCCAAGGTATTCATGTCCTCATCATCCTCCACTTCTTGAAAACAAAGCCGTCCTCGGCGTTGCTTAATCTGAAATGTGGCTAACAAAAGAGACAAGGTGTACATGTTGTATATGTATATGTCATCCATTTTTACTTCCCTTGTTTTTTGCACATATGACACATGTATACATGAGTAACTTTCATAGTTCATAAAATGTAAAGCCAAAATATTATCACAAGTATTAGAAGACATGAAAATATTGCAACTCAATTTGCACATATAAGTGAAGCTCTTATTCATATCAAAGGATTGACAATGTTCATCATTAAACCATCCCAACATTGGTGAATAAACCTTACTTGCATCAAATTTACATGCTACTACATGCTTAAATAAGCAAACATGCAATAAGTCTTTTGACACAAAATCATCACCAAGATTAGAGGTCATATCAAAAGGATTAAACATTGTTTCTTTTGCATCAACAGTTAATTCATTGGGTGCACTCAAAATTGTTGATACTTCAACTCTTTGATCACATGACGCATTCATGATAGTAACACGATTCTCTAAAATAGTTGATGTGCTCAAATCAATAGGTAACACAACACATGATGTATTCAAGTTAACTAGGCATGCATCATTCTCATGTGAAAGTTGAAAATCTGTACCTTTGTCATTACCTCTTATGATCAACTCAGATGATGTAGGCACTCTTGGAGGTGATGTGTCACATGATGGAGATGATGTAGTCCTCGCAACAACGGATGTGGTTGTCATAGTACGCCTAGTAGTTGAAGAAACATCTGTATCAACACTTGGAATGTGCACCGTGCGCTTGTTCTCCTTGTGGCCAACACGTCGTTTTATTTCCTGTTCAGCTTTGCAAGCAAGACGAAACAAATGGTCCATAGGATAACACTCTTCATGAATTAGAATCTCTTGAATATCGCAGTTTAATCCTCCCCAAAATCTATCCATAAAATCTTCTTCACTTTCTTCTAAAAATGAGTGCAATAATGTAGTTTGTAAATCATCATAATATTTTGTTACGGTGTCACTACCTTGTTTTAAATGTTGTAGTTTTTTAATCATGCCATGAGTATAATGAACATCTACGAATCTATCTCTCATGACATGTTTTAAACCATCCCAAGTAGTAGGTATATAATCAGTGTTTAACCGACAGTATTCACTCCACCAAACTAAAGCAAAGCTACTGAAAGTACTAACCATGGCTTGAAATTTTCCACGCTCATCAAAATTATGGGAAGCAAATATAGCATTAATTTCGTACTCCCATTCAATATATAAATCAGGCCTAAAACGACCAGTAAATGGTGGCATGGAAACATTAACCTGATTATGTGCATTCTGATGTTGTTGCTCCTCTTGTGACGGTTGTTGTATTTTCTTAGGTGATGGCAAATCTCCCACGATCGATGAAGCCCAAGAACTAACAACTCCGGAACCTGCCATAGTTAGTAGAAAACAAGAAACAAAATCCAAGAATAATGTTCCTATGAACTACTAGGATGTGGTGGTAAAACGCTCACAGTGTAGCAAATATCAATATCTTACAAGTTCTTACCATGCAGCAGGTGGTGACAGGCAACCAGCGGTGTCAAATAACTCCGAAGATTGAGTAAAACGATTGCCAGGCGAATGTACGTATACACGGTGTAGAAATATGTGGAGCTGGGTTGGCTATATATGGTAGCAAAAGATTAGCAATAATCAATTCAGAGATGCAATGTTGAATAAACGCTCAACGACGATACTGTGCTGGTCCTAGGCTAGACCGGACTAGAGACGCGAGCCTAGAACACTAATGAGGTCACGGCGTAGCACAACTAGCATCAATAAAGGATATGAAGTAGCTCTGGATAGCAAGATATAAGTGAAGATCACAATGGCAGTAAAGATAATGATGAGAAACAACTACCAAGTAGCATATACCAACAATTCTCTCTCCAACTTTACTCTATAAAAGTTTGTGCCAATTTTATGATAATTTTTCTCAAGAATGGCACTGACTCAAGCTTTCAAATGCAAAAAGAATCACTCAATTCCGAGTTGATATGAGGAGTCAAAAAATTTTAAAACTGGCCTGAAAAACTGGAACAAGCTGTGTTCGCGAACTTCGGAGGGCAAAAAGACCTATTTAGAAGCCGATTTGAGGTGTCAAATATTGAACTAGCTTCCGCAACTATTTAGATGCGGCTCGTTGCTAGCTTTAATTTGAGTACTCACGGAGCCAAAACAGACTTCGTATGAAAAAGATATGCCTGTTTTACTGAACACTGCGCAAAATAGATTCCAATCCGAATTCAGCTACGAGATTGAGTCTAGATAGATCCGAATTTTGTTTTTTTTTCTTCTCTCTTTTTTTTTCACACTTTTTTCTTTTTCTTTCTCTCTTTTTTTTCTCTAACTTTTTTTTACTTTTTTTTTCTCTCTTTTTTCTCTCTCCCTCTTTCCAAAACAAACTAGATAAGATGTAGATTGGATCAAGCACAGATGTGAACGACCTCAACTGTGATTATGACAGTGAACAGTGGGTAGCACGATGTGGAAATTGATGGATGGGATGGTGGACAGTGGAAGGAATAACGATGCAGCGGCGGCGTGACTAATGTGAACAGAACTCGAAACTCTAAACGAACTAGACACTAAGACCAGCAACTCGACACGACGATGCAACCGATAATTCAATAATGCAAACAATGAAAAGAAAATTGCAAAGGCTCAGACTGGCTTGGACAAAGGATGAATAGATCTAACTTATTTTTTTTGTGGCTTTTTCTTGGATAATAGGTAAGAAAATAAATCTAACCTAGGGAAAACAGGAAATTCTCACCGAGCAACCTGAAAACTGATACCACTTGATAGAGGCGAGGGTGTCCCGATCTTTCGATGAGATGGTAACTATCGATTTGGTGGAGCCGACTTTGACGATCCGACTACAAACGTGCACGACGTTGCGCCTTAGCAATCGCTAAACCAATCTCCTGAGGTTACTGACGATGCTGGAAGCACGATCAGCCTGACCACGAAGGTCTATTCCTGCACGCAATCGAAGAACAAGCAAGAATATGATAATGCAATCTGAATATTGCGAATATAGATGAAGTATTGATAATGGTGGGGATCCGAAAGCGGTCTTGGTCTGGTCGTTGGACACAAACGAAGTACACGAAGTTGCAATGGCTAACTTTTAACTAAACAAATCCCAAGGAAAAAGCTACTAGATGGACCTACTTATATAGGAGTAAGGGGTGGCGTCCAAGGAGGTGGGAGGACGTCCCAAGGCAGCCTAAAACTAACCCTAGGTCGTACAAGGCTCATGGGCCCAAGTGGAGGTGATGCAACACCTTTGGACTTGTAGTTTGACTCGGATTCTGCTACAGCGTCAGATTGTTTCGTCGATAACTCATAGCTCCGGATGAATTTTAAGGTGAATCCAATTGGGTTGGAAAGAGCACGAAATCTACTTTCCAACAAAAAAAGAATCACCCAATTCGGAGTCCGTATGAAAAAGTGCTTGGCGTTTTGAGTCAGGTATGTCTGTGCAGTCCGAATCTGAATCCAGAACATGAGAGACTTGGACTCTATCTTCTCTTGGCCCAAAAGTGACGTGAGAGGACTTTTTGAACAGCACCTAAACTTCTCGTTTTCCCTTATCTTCATATGTGAATTGTAGAAATGTCCCATACACCTGCAATTAGACATGGCACAAAAGTTTGTGAAGTATTTTTGTCCTGGATGACACAAATAAATTATTGCATAGTTTGCATTAGAAATCACCTCACAAATATACATGTATGCAATATTTTTGGTCGTATCCAAGGTATTCATGTCCTCATCATCCTCCACTTCTTGAAAACAAAGCCGTCCTCGGCGTTGCTTAATCTGAAATGTGGCTAACAAAAGAGACAAGGTGTACATGTTGTATATGTATATGTCATCCATTTTTACTTCCCTTGATTTTTGCACATATGACACATGTATACATGAGTAACTTTCATAGTTCATAAAATGTAAAGTCAAAATATTATCACAAGTATTAGAAGACATGAAAATATTGCAACTCAATTTGCACATATAAGTGAAGCTCTTATTCATATCAAAGGATTGACAATGTTCATCATTAAACCATCCCAACATTGGTGAATAAACCTTACTTGCATCAAATTTACATGCTACTACATGCTTAAATAAGCAAACATGCAATAAGTCTTTTGACACAAAATCATCACCAAGATTAGAGGTCATATCAAAAGGATTAAACATTGTTTCTTTTGCATCAACAGTTAATTCATTGGGTGCACTCAAAATTGTTGATACTTCAACTCTTTGATCACATGACGCATTCATGACAGTAACACGATTCTCTAAAATAGTTGGTGTGCTCAAATCAATAGGTAACACAACACATGATGTATTCAAGTTAACTAGGCATGCATCATTCTCATGTGAAAGTTGAAAATCTGTACCTTTGTCATTACCTCTTATGATCAACTCAGATGATGTAGGCACTCTTGATAGAGGCGAGGGTGTCCCGATCTTTCGATGAGATGATAGCTATCGTTTTTGGTGGAGTAGACTTTGACGATCCGACTACGAACGTGCGAGGACGTCGCGCCTTAGCAATCGCTAAACCAACTCCGAGAGGTTATTGACCACGCCGGAGCACAATCAACCTGACCACGAGGGTCTATCTCCTGCAAGCAAACGAAGAACAAGCAAGAAACTAAGATTTGCAATCTGGATATTGCGAATATAAGATGAAAGCTTTATTGATCAAGGTGGGGTTCTATGACGCCTTTGTCTGGTCGTTGAACACAAACGAAGTACGCGAAGTTGCAGCTATGGCGAACTTTTAATCTAAACAAAACCCAAAGTCTAAACGGTGCCCTAAGGGCTGTATATATGGAGGAAGAGGAGGGGATTTCGTGGCCCTTGAAGGAGGGGTCCGAAACCAACCCTATCTCTTGTTTCCCCACACATACGGACTCTAAAAACAGCCTATACTCAAGTATTTCAAAATTACATGGGCCTGGCCCAATAATAAGGTGACGCAGCACCTATAATAGCCTCTGGACGAAATTTATGAAGTGACATCTTGTATATTTCGTCCAAGGCTTCCTGCACTCATTATGGTGGCTTCAAAGTCCTGAAATCATCACTTGTAACTCCGTTCTTGTTCCCCTTGTGCATGCCATCATCTCCATGCTTGAACTTGCTCCAAGGTTCCTCTTTCTTGTCCAAGCTAGGCCCTTCATTTGTAAGCAAAACAAATGTATCCAATTTAGGCAGCATCATATTCTCATGAACTTTAGAATCATTGCCAAGAAACGAAAGTACCTGATAATTTAATTGACGTTCGCGAGCTCTAGTAATTGGTCCAGTATGTATAGAAGCAGGGGCTGTGGGTGTAACAATGGTATTGATGTCCTCATCACGAGGGTGTCCCGATCTTTCGATGAGATGATAGCTATCGTTTTTGGTGGAGTAGACTTTGACGATCCGACTACGAACGTGCGAGGACGTCGCGCCTTAGCAATCGCTAAACCAACTCCGAGAGGTTATTGACCACGCCGGAGCACAATCAACCTGACCACGAGGGTCTATCTCCTGCAAGCAAACGAAGAACAAGCAAGAAACTAAGATTTGCAATCTGGATATTGCGAATATAAGATGAAAGCTTTATTGATCAAGGTGGGGTTCTGTGACGTCTTGGTCTGGTCGTTGAACACAAACGAAGTACGCGAAGTTGCAGCTATGGCGAACTTTTAATCTAAACAAAACCCAAGGAAAAAGCTACTAGATGGATCTACTTATATAGGAGTAAGGGGTGGCGGCCAAGGAGGTGGGAGGACGTCCCAAGGCAGCCTAAAACTAACCCTAGGTCGTACAAGGCTCATGGGCCCAAGTGGAGGTGATGCAACACCTTTGGACTTGTAGTTTGACTCGGATTCTGCTACAGCGTCAGATTGTTTCATCGATAACTCATAGCTCCGGATGAATTTTAAGGTGAATCCAATTGGGTTGGAAAGAGCACGAAATCTACTTTCCAACAAAAAAAGAATCACCCAATTCGGAGTCCGTATGAAAAAGTTGTTGGCGTTTTGAGTCAGGTATGTCTGTGCAGTCCGAATCTGAATCCAGAACGTGAGAGACTTGGACTCTATCTTCTCTTGGCCCAAAAGTGACGTGAGAGGACTTTTTGAACAGCACCTAAACTTCTCGTTTTCCCTTATCTTCATATGTGAATTGTACAAATGTCCCATACACCTGCAATTAGACATGGCACAAAAGTTTGTGAAGTATTTTTGTCCTGGATGACACAAATAAATTATTGCATAGTTTGCATTAGAAATCACCTCACAAATATACATGTATGCAATATTTTTGGTCGTATCCAAGGTATTCATGTCCTCATCATCCTCCACTTCTTGAAAACAAAGCCGTCCTCGGCGTTGCTTAATCTGAAATGTGGCTAACAAAAGAGACAAGGTGTACATGTTGTATATGTATATGTCATCCATTTTTACTTCCCTTGATTTTTGCACATATGACACATGTATACATGAGTAACTTTAATAGTTCATAAAATGTAAAGCCAAAATATTATCACAAGTATTAGAAGACATGAAAATATTGCAACTCAATTTGCACATATAAGTGAAGCTCTTATTCATATCAAAGGATTGACAATGTTCATCATTAAACCATCCCAACATTGGTGAATAAACCTTACTTGCATCAAATTTACATGCTACAACATGCTTAAATAAGCAAACATGCAATAAGTCATTTGACACAAAATCATCACCAAGATTAGAGGTCATATCAAAATGATTAAACATTGTTTCTTTTGCATCAACAGTTAATTCATTGGGTGCACTCAAAATTGTTGATATTTCAGCTGTTTGATCACATGATGCATTCATGACAGTAACACGATTCTCTAAAATATGCAAATCAATAGGTAACTCAAGACATGATGTATTCAAGTTAACTAGGCATGCATCATTCTCATGTGAAAGTGGAAAATATGTACCTTTGTCATTACCTCTTATGATCAACTCAGATGATGTAGGCACTCTCGGTGGTGATGTGTCACATGGTGGAGATGATGTAGTCATCGCAACAACGGATGTGGTTGTCATAGTACGCCTAGTAGTTGAAGAAACATCTATATCAACACTTGGAATGTGCATCGTGCACTTGTTCTCCTTGTGGGCAACACGTCGTTTTATTTCCTGTTCAGCTTTGCAAGCAAGACGAAACAAATGGTCCATAGGATAACACTCTTCATGAATTAGTATCTCTTGAATATCACGGTTTAATCCTCCCCAAAATCTATCCATAAAATCTTCTTCACTTTCTTCTAAAAATGAGTGCAACAATGTAGTTTGTAAATCATCATAATATTTTGTTACCGTGTCAGTGCCTTGTTTTAAATGTTGTAATTTTTTAATCATGCCACGAGTATAATAAACATCAATGAACCTATCTCTCATGACAAGTTTTAAATCATCCCAAGTAGTAGGTATAAGATCAGGGTTTAACCGACAATATTCACTCCACCAAACTAAAGCAAAGCTACTAAAAGTACTAACCGCAGCTTGAAATTTTCCACGCTCATCAAAATTATGGGAAGCAAATATAGCATTTATTTCGTACTCCCATTCAATATATAAATCAGGCCTAAAACGACCAGTAAATGGTGGCATGGAAACATTAACCTGATTATGTGCATTCTGATGTAATTGCTCCTCTTGTGGCGGTTGTTGCATTTTCTTAGGTGATGGCAAATCTCCCACGATCGATGAAGCCCAAGAACTAACAACTCCGGAACCTGCCATAGTTAGTAGAAAACAAGAAACAAAATCCAAGAATAATGTTCCTATGAACTACTAGGATGTGGTGGTAAAACGCTCACAGTGTAGCAAATATCAATATCTTACAAGTTCTTACCATGTAGCAGGTGGTGACAGGCAACCAGCGGTGTCAAATAACTCCGAAGATTGAGTAAAACGATTGCCAGGCGAATGTACGTATACACGGTGTAGAAATATGTGGAGCTGGGTTGGCTATATATGGTAGCAAAAGATTAGCAATAATCAATTCAGAGATGCAATGTTGAATAAACGCTCAACGACGATACTGTGCTGGTCCTAGGCTAGACCGGACTAGAGACGCGAGCCTAGAACACTAATGAGGTCACGGCGTAGCACAACTAGCATCAATAAAGGATATGAAGTAGCTCTGGATAGCAAGATATAAGTGAAGATCACAATGGCAGTAAAGATAATGATGAGAAACAACTACCAAGTAGCATATACCAACAATTCTCTCTCCAACTTTACTCTATAAAAGTTTGTGCCAATTTTATGATAATTTTTCTCAAGAATGGCACTGACTCAAGCTTTCAAATGCAAAAAGAATCACTCAATTCCGAGTTGATACGAGGAGTCAAAAAATTCTAAAACTGGCCTGAAAAACTGGAACAAGCTGTGTTCGCCAACTTCGGAGGGCAAAAAGACCTATTTAGAAGCCGATTTTTAGGTGTCAAATATTGAACTAGCTTCTGCAACTATTTAGATGCGGCTCGTCGCTAGCTTTAATTTGAGTACTCACAGAGCCAAAACAGACTTCGTATGAAAAAGATATGCTTGTTTTACTGAACACTGCGCAAAACAGATTCCAATCCGAATTCAGCTACGAGATTGAGTCTAGATAGATCCGAATTTTGTTTTTTTTTTCTTCTCTCTTTTTTTTTCTCACACTTTTTTTCTTTTTCTTTCTCTCTTTTTTTTCTCCGACTTTTTTTTAACTTTTTTTTCTCTCTTTTTTCTCTCCCCCCTTTTTTTTTCTCTCTCCCTCTTTCCAAGACAAACTAGATAAGATGTAGATTGGATCAAGCGAAGATGTGAACGACCTCAACTATGATTGTGACAATGAACGATGGGTAGCACGAGGTGGAAATTGATGGATGAGAGGTTGTGGACAGCGGAAGGGATAATGATGCAGCGGCGGCGTGACTAATGTGAACAGAACTCGAAACTCTAAAGGAACTAGACACTAAGACCAGCAACTCGACACGACGATGCAACCGATAATTCAATAACACAAACAATGAAAAGAAAATTGCAAAGGCTTAGACTGGCTTGGACAAAGGATGAATAGATCTCACTTATTTTTTTGTGGCTTTTTCTTGGACAATAGGGAAGAAAATAAATCTAATCTAGGGAAAACTGGAAATTCTCACCGAGCAACCTGAAAACTGATACCACTTGATAGAGGCAGGGGTGTCCCGATCTTTCGATGAGATGATAGCTATCGATTTGGTGGAGTCGACTTTGACGATCCGACTACAAACGTGAACGATGTTGCGCCTTAGCAATCGCTAAACCAATCTCCCGAGGTTACTGACGATGCTGAAAGCACGATACCACTTGATAGAGTCCAAGTCTCTCACGTTCTGGATTCAGATTCGGACTGCACAGACATACCTGACTCAAAACGCCAAGAACTTTTTCATACGGACTCCGAATTGGGTGATTCTTTTTTTGTTGGAAAGTAGATTTCGTGCTCTTTCCAACCCAATTGGATTCACCTTAAAATTCATCCGGAGCTATGAGTTATCGACGAAACAATCTGACGCTGTAGCAGAATCCGAGTCAAACTACAAGTCCAAAGGTGTTGCATCACCTCCACTTGGGCCCATGAGCCTTGTACGACCTAGGGTTAGTTTTAGGCTGCCTTGGGACGTCCTCCCACCTCCTTGGCCACCACCCCTTGCTCCTATATAAGTAGATCCATCTAGTAGCTTTTTGCTTGGGATTTGTTTAGTTAAAAGTTAGCCATTGCAACTTTGTGTACTTCGTTTGTGTCCAACGACCAGACCAAGACCGCTTTCGGATCCCCACCTTTATCAATACTTCATCTATATTCGCAATATTCAGATTGCATTATCATATTCTTGCTTGTTCTTCGATTGCGTGCAGGAATAGACCTTCGTGGTCAGGCTGATCGTGCTTTCAGCATCGTCAGTAACCTCGGGAGATTGGTTTAGCGATTGCTAAGGCGCAACATCGTTCACGTTTGTAGTCGGATCGTCAAAGTCGACTCCACCAAATCGATAGCTATCATCTCATCGAAAGATCGGGACACCCCTGCCTCTATCAAGTGGTATCAGTTTTCAGGTTGCTCGGTGAGAATTTCCAGTTTTCCCTAGATTAGATTTATTTTCTTACCTATTGTTCAAGAAAAAGCCACAAAAAAAAGTTAGATCTATTCATCCTTTGTCCAAGCCAGTCTGAGCCTTTGCAATTTTCTTTTCATTGTTTGCATTATTGAATTATCGGTTGCATCGTCGTGTTCAGTTGCTGGTCTTAGTATCTAGTTCGTTTAGAGTTTCGAGTTCTGTTCACATTAGTCACGCCGCCGCTGCATCGTTATTCCTTCCGCTGTCCACCATCCCATCCATCACTTTCCACATCGTGCTACCCACTGTTCATTGTCATAATCATAGTTGAGGTCGTTCACAACTGTGCTTGATCCAATCTACATCTTATCTAGTTTGTTTTGGAAAGAGAGAAAAAAAAAGTAAAAAAAAAGAGAAAAAAAAGTGAGATAAAAAAAAGAGAGAAGAAAAAAAAGCACAAAATTCGGATATATCTAGACTCACTCTCGTACCTGAATTCGGATTTGAATCTGTTTTGCGCACTGTTCAGTAAAACAGGCGTATCTTCCTCATACGAAGTCCGTTTTGGCTCCGTGAGTACTCAAATTAAAGCTAGCGACGAGCCGCATTTAAATAGTTGCAGAAGCTTGTTCAATATTTCACACCTCAAAATCGGCTTCTAAATAGGTCTTTTTGCCCTCCGAAGTTCATGAACACAGCTTGTTCCAGTTTTTCAGGCCAGTTTTAGAATTTTTTGACTCCTCATATCAACTCGGAATTGAGTGATTCTTTTTGCATTTGAAAGCTTGAGTCAGTGCCATTCTTGAGAAAAAATTATCAGAAAATTGGCAAAAACTTTTCCAGAGGAAAGTTGAAGAGAAAGTTGTTGGTATATCCTACTTGGTAGTTGTTTCTCATCATTATCTTTACTGCCATTGTGATCTTCACTTATATCTTGCTGTCCAGAGCTACTTCATATCCTTTATTGATGCTAGTTGTGCAACGCCGTGACCTCATTAGTGTTCTAGGCTCGCGTCTCTAGTCCGGTCTAGCCTAGGACCAGCACAGTACCGTCGTTGAGCGTTTATTCAACATTGCATCTCTGAATTGATTATTGCTAATCTTTTGCTACCAAATATTTAAGCCTTCCAAGCTCCACATATTTCTACACCGTGTATATGTACGTTCCCCTGGCAATCGTTTTACTCAATCTTCGGAGTTATTTGACACCGCTGGTTGCCTGTCACCACCTGCTGCATGGTAAGAACTTGTAAGATATTGATATTTGCTACACTGTGAGCGTTTTACCACCACATCCTAGTAGTTCATAGGAACATTATTCTTGGATTTTGTTTCTTGTTTTCTACTAACTATGGCAGGTTCCGGAGTTGTTAGTTCTTGGGCTTCATCGATCGTGGGAGATTTGCCATCACCTAAGAAAATACAACAACCGCCACAAGAGGAGCAATTACATCAGAATGCACATAATCAGGTTAAAGTTTCCATGCCACCATTTACTGGCCGTTTTAGGCCTGATTTATATATTGAATGGGAGTACGAAATAAATGCTATATTTGCTTCCCATAATTTTGATGAGCGTGGAAAATTTCAAGCTGCGGTTAGTACTTTTAGTAGCTTTGCTTTAGTTTGGTGGAGTGAATATTGTCGGTTAAACCCTGATCTTATACCTACTACTTGGGATGATTTAAAACTTGTCATGAGAGATAGATTCGTTGATGTTTATTATACTCGTGGCATGATTAAAAAATTACAACATTTAAAACAAGGCACTGACACGGTAACAAAATATTATGATGATTTACAAACTACATTGTTGCACTCATTTTTAGAAGAAAGTGAAGAAGATTTTATGGATAGATTTTGGGGAGGATTAAACCGTGATATTCAAGAGATACTAATTCATAAAGAGTGTTATCCTATGGACCATTTGTTTCGTCTTGCTTGCAAAGCTGAACAGGAAATAAAACGACCTGTTGCCCACAAGGAGAACAAGTGCACGATGCACATTCCAAGTGTTGATATAGATGTTTCTTCAACTACTAGGCGTACTATGACAACCACATCCGTTGTTGCGATGACTACATCATCTCCACCATGTGACACATCACCACCGAGAGTGCCTACATCATCTGAGTTGATCATAAGAGGTAATGACAAAGGTACATATTTTCCACTTTCACATGAGAATGATGCATGCCTAGTTAACTTGAATACATCATGTGTTGAGTTACCTATTGATTTGGGCACGTCACCTATTTTAGAGAATTGTGTTACTGTCATGAATGCGTCATGTGATCAAACAACTGAAATACCAACAATTTTGAGTGCACCCATTGAATTAACTGTTGATGCAAAAGAACCAATGTTTAATCATTTTGATATGACCTCTAATCTTGGTGATGATTCTGTGACCAATGACTTATTGCATGTTTGCTTATTTAAGCATGTTGTAGCATGTAAATTTGATGCAACTAAGGTTTATTCACCAATGTTAGGATGGTTTAATGATGAACATTGTCAACCTTTTGAAATGAATAAGTGCTTCACTTATACGTGCAAACTGAGTTGCAATATTTTCATGCCTTCTACTTCTTGTGATAATATTTTGGCTTTAGATTTTATGAACTATGAAGGTTACTCATGTATACATGTGTCATATATGCAAAAACTAAGGGAAGTAAAACTGGATGACATATACATATACAACATGTACACCTTGTCTCTTTTGTTAGCCACAGTTCAGCTTAAGCAACGCCGAGGACGGCTTTGTTTTCAAGAAGGGGAGGATGATGAGGACATGACTACCTTGGATACGACCAAAAATATTGCATACTTGTATATTTGTGAGGTGATTTCTAATGCAAACTATGCAATAATTTATTTATGTCATCCAGGACAAAAATACTTCACAAACTTTTGTGTCATGTCTAATTGCAGGTGTATGGGACATTTGTACAATCCACATATGAAGATAAGGGGAAAAGAGAAGTTTAGGTGCTGTTCAAAAAGTCCTCTCACGTCACTTTTGGGCCAAGAGAAGATAGAGTCCAAGTCTCTCACGTTCTGGATTCAGATTCGGACTGCACAGACATACCTGACTCAAAACGCCAAGAACTTTTTCATACGGACTCCGAATTGGGTGATTCTTTTTTTGTTGGAAAGTAGATTTCGTGCTCTTTCCAACCAAATTGGATTCACCTTAAAATTCATCCGGAGCTATGAGTTATCGACGAAACAATCTGACGCTGTAGCAGAATCCGAGTCAAACTACAGGTCCAAAGGTGTTGCATCACCTCCACTTGGGCCCATGAGCCTTGTACGACCTAGGGTTAGTTTTAGGCTGCCTTGGGACATCCTCCCACCTCCTTGGCCACCACCCCTTGCTCCTATATAAGTAGATCCATCTAGTAGCTTTTTGCTTGGGATTTGTTTAGTTAAAAGTTAGCCATTGCAACTTTGTGTACTTCGTTTGTGTCCAACGACCAGACCAAGACCGCTTTCGGATCCCCACCTTTATCAATACTTCATCTATATTCGCAATATTCAGATTGCATTATCATATTCTTGCTTGTTCTTCGATTGCGTGCAGGAATAGACCTTCGTGGTCAGGCTGATCGTGCTTTCAGCATCGTCAGTAACCTCGGGAGATTGGTTTAGCGATTGCTAAGGCGCAACATCGTTCACGTTTGTAGTCGGATCGTCAAAGTCGACTCCACCAAATCGATAGCTATCATCTCATCGAAAGATCGGGACACCCCTGCCTCTATCAAGATCCCTAGTGGATTCAAGGCCCCTCACGGGAAGATCCATCTAGGATTCAAGGCCTCCTCTTGGAGAGGAACTTTACCTTGTATCTTTCCCTTTGTTGTTCATGTACCTTGTGGATCTATGTGTTTGTTAGTCTAGTGGATGTGTGATTGGACTTGTTCTTGAGTGTTTCCTCTCATTTTTCTTCGTGTTTCCCCCCGTGTTCTTCGTGTTCTTCATGGGATCCCCTCCATTTCGTGAAAGATCGGACCCTAGGGTTCCACCATACATCAGAGGGGTGCTCTCTCCCCCTCTCTCCTGGTGGTGCCGGAGTGCCGCCGGGGCAAGGATCGTGACGGCGATCTACATCAATAACCTTGCTACCGTCAACAACAACTTTCTCCCCCTCTATGCAGCGGTGTAACCTCTCTATTCCTGCTGTAATTCTCTACTTAAACATGGTGATCAACACTATATATTATTATCCAATGATATGCGGTTATCCTATGATGTTTGAGTGGATCTATTTTGTCCTACGGGTTGATTGATGATCATGATTGGTTTGAGTTATATTTTATTTTGGTGCTGTTCTATGATGCCCTCCATGTCGCGCAAACATGAGGGATCCCCACGGTAGGGTGTTGCAATCTGTTCATGATTTGCTTATGGTGGGTGGCGTGAGTGACTGAAACACATACCCAAGTAAGTGGGCTGTTCCGTGTGGGAGTAAAGAGGACTTGATACTTAATGCTATGGTTGGGCTTTACCTTAATGATCTTTGGTAGTTGCGGATGCTTGCTAGAGTACCAATCATAAGTGCATATGATCCAAGTACGAAAAGTATGTTAGCGCATGCCTCTCCCTCGTATAAAATTGCAATAATGATTACCGGTCTAGTTATCAATTGCCTAGGGACAAATAACTTTCTTGTGTGACAAAAGCTTTCTACTAAACAACTAACATTTATTTTCTTGCAAATTATTCGTAGTTTTATTCTTGCAAAGTACTTCTAGTTTTATTCTTGTTCTAGGTAAAGCAAACGTTAAGTGTGCGTAGAGTTGTATCGGTGGTCGATAGAACTTGAGGGAATATTTGTTCTACCTTTAGCTCCTCGTTGGGTTCGACAATCTTATTTATCGAAAAAGGCTACAAACGATCCCCTACACTTGTGGGTTATCAGCATCGCAGAGCCTGGGCACGTGGGCTGTAGGCGTACGTTAAGGTCGTCCGCGAGCTTCTTGACGATGGTGAACTTGTCGAGGAAGCCGATGAGGGCCTCGTCGAGCAAGGACACAAAGTTGTCATCCAAGAGGCCTCTCGCCCTGGCGGGCTCAAACACGACCTGGAGATGTTCCTTAGTGTCGAGCCGCCGGCCGGTGTCGTGGACCATCTAGCACAGCCGGCTCATGCTCGTGCTAATCGCCACCATGGGTCTAGCTTCTGGTCAATTGATCTTGCGATTTGCGTGATCACTCTTACCCTTGGTTAGGGTGCGTAGGTGCTTAGGATTTCGTAGATGGATTGGACTCGTGGGGAGCCTTTATATGAGAAGTGTAGACTATGTTGCATTCACATGTGCGTTGGCCATCTACTCCTCGGTCCTTACTCCCTTAGTACCGGTGCATTATAGTCATCTTAGGATGTGCACCGAGACCAAGTTGGGGGAAAACGAGAGAACTTGATGTTTATTTGGTAATTAATGTCATTACATGCAGAGAATTGACCACTACATGTTGTGCTAAGTACTCTCAAGTCATTGAATGCATGCACACCCCACATCTCCTATTGGCTGATTTCTTTTTTCGTGGCAAAAAAACAGGGAACGCTATGGGTAGTTAATGCACCACGCCTAAGAGTTTTTGGATTATTTGGTTTTCGTGACGTGACTAATGCACCAGTACGGAGGGAGTACAAGTAGTAATCTGATTGATGAGATTTTAGATTTGAGCCCTCTGCCAGAAGGGAGAGTGTATAATATTTTCGGAAACTACATTCAAAACCGAATAAAACAATACTCCATGTTATTATTTACAGAGGGAGTAGTATTTTTTTGTGACATGCATTACTTGATATTGCTAGTCAAATACTAAATCCAGACGGAGGTGGTAGTACTACTAATCCAGATGGTGGTGGTAGTAGTACTACCCGTTGGTCAAATTATTACGTGTTGCTCCTCACAGTGAAGTGACAAGACCCTGCGCCGGAGATGACACCGGAGTGTAGGCGGCGTGTTCAGGTTACCAAAGTTAGCCTCATCGTGTGCAGTCACTATCATCAAGTCTGTAGAGCTACCCTGCTTACAATTAGCCATGTTCTAGATAATTTCCCATGCGTTGCCAGGAGTAATAATAAATATTGTAATGGGTATATTATTGCCACACCTATGCACGTGAAGATTTATCGTAACATAGTACCATGTGCTGGATAGTCATAATATTACAAGGTTCAAACTGATATTACAAATGCTAGGAGTAATGTTGTGATAGAGGCGAGGGTGTCCCGATCTTTCGATGAGATGATAGCTATCGTTTTTGGTGGAGTAGACTTTAACGATCCGACTACGAACGTGCGAGGACGTCGCGCCTTAGCAATCGCTAAACCAACTCCGAGAGGTTATTGACCACGCCGGAGCACAATCAACCTGACCACGAGGGTCTATCTCCTGCAAGCAAACGAAGAACAAGCAAGAAACTAAGATTTGCAATCTGGATATTGCGAATATAAGATGAAAGCTTTATTGATCAAGGTGGGGTTCTATGACGTCTTGGTCTGGTCGTTGAACACAAACGAAGTACGCGAAGTTGCCGCTATGGCAAACTTTTAATCTAAACAAAACCCAAAGTCTAAACGGTGCCCTAAGGGCTGTATATATGGAGGAAGAGGGGGGGATTTCGTGGCCCTTGAAGGAGGGGTCCGAAACCAACCCTATCTCTTGTTTCCCCACACATACGGACTCTAAAAATAGCCTATACTCAAGTATTTCGAAATTACATGGGCCTGGCCCAATAATAAGGTGACGCAGCACCTATAATAGCCTCTGGACGAAATTTATGAAGTGGCATCTTGTATATTTCGTCCAAGGCTTCCTGCACTCCTTATGGTGGCTTCAAAGTCCTGAAATCATCACTTGTAACTCCGTTCTTGTTCCCCTTGCGCATGCCATCATCTCCATGCTTGAACTTGCTCCAAGGTTCCTCTTTCTTGTCCAAGCTAGGCCCTTCATTTGTAAGCAAAACAAATGTATCCAATTTAGGCAGCATCATATTCTCATGAACATTAGAATCATTACCAAGAAACGAAAGTACCTGATAATTTAATTGGCGTGCGCGAGCTCTAGTAATTGGTCCAGTATGTATAGCAGCAGGGCCTGTGGGTGTATCAATGGTATTGATGTCCTCATCATCTAGGGTTCTACCCTACATCATCTTGGATCAGAGCCACGTTGATCACGAATTTGGAGCCCCTACCCCCGTTTTCTAGCCTTCTTTTGCTTGATTTTGTCCCAATTTTGAAAATTCCCCACCAAAAATAGCCCCAATTTTTTTTCTGATTTGTTGGTTTTGATGATGTTTTGTTGATTTTGATCCATGGATTTGCTTGGTGTCAAGTGGATCTAGCATCTCCCCAAGTTTCCCCATGTTTCATCCACGAAATCTCCTCAATTTTGACCCCAAAATCCCCAAATTCCGCCCAAAATCGCGTCCCGGAGCTCAAATCCCGCGTTGACCCCGACCCACCGGACGTCCGGCCTTTACCGGATGACCGGAACCCCAAACCCGAGCTGAAACAGAGGATTTCCGAGCTCCACCGGACGTCCGGCGACCGGACATCCGTCCATTTACGGACGTCTGGTACCTGTAGATTCTGACTTTGCCTGATTTTTGTTTCGCCCATAACTAATTCATCCGAACTCCGATTTTGACGTTCTTTAGCTCGTTTTGAAGCTATTGACATCCCCCTTCCCAAAAAAATACTTCCAACATCATTTGACACCATCAAATTTTGGAACTTTGGCATTTTTGCCTAGGGCCTTCACCACATCATCCGCATCACCACCATCGACTTCCGCAACTTAACCCAATTTTGTTTGTGTTGTGAGTTGTGTCTCCTAAGGTGTTTCGGCTACTTAGGGACCGTGCTTTCAACTCCGACACCGTGTATAGCCCATCATACCCTTCCGCCATCTTAACCCATTTTGACCGGGTTTCCACCAATACTTCCGCAACCACCACCGCTTTTCCGCTACCACCATTTGACATTTGCCTTTGAGATTTTGAGTTCGCGGTTTTTCCGTTTCCTAAGGTGTTTCGGCTAATTAGGGACAGTGATAGAGGCGAGGGTGTCCCGATCTTTCGATGAGATGATATCTATCATTTTTGGTGGAGTAGACTTTGACGATCCGACTACGAACGTGCGAGGACGTCGCGCCTTAGCAATCGCTAAACCAACTCCGAGAGGTTATTGACCACGCCGGAGCACAATCAACCTGACCCCGAGGGTCTATCTCCTGCAAGCAAACGAAGAACAAGCAAGAAACTAAGATTTGCAATCTGGATATTGCGAATATAAGATGAAAGCTTTATTGATCGAGGTGGGGTTCTGTGACGTCTTGGTCTGGTCGTTGAACACAAACGAAGTACGCGAAGTTGCAGCTATGGCGAACTTTTAATCTAAACAAAACCCAAAGTCTAAACGGTGCCCTAAGGGCTGTATATATGGAGGAGGAGGGTGGGATTTCGTGGCCCTTGAAAGAGGGGTCCGAAACCAACCCTATCTCTTGTTTCCCCACACATACGGACTCTAAAAACAGCCTATACTCAAGTATTTCGAAATTACATGGGCCTGGCCCAATAATAAGGTGACGCAGCACCTATAATAGCCTCTGGACGAAATTTATGAAGTGACATCTTGTATATTTCGTCCAAGGCTTCCTGCACTCATTATGGTGGCTTCAAAGTCCTGAAATCATCACTTGTAACTCCGTTCTTGTTCCCCTTGTGCATGCCATAATCTCCATGCTTGAACTTGCTCCAAGGTTCCTCTTTCTTGTCCAAGCTAGGCCCTTCATTTGTAAGCAAAACAAATGTATCCAATTTAGGCAGCATCATATTCTCATGAACTTTAGAATCATTACCAAGAAACGAAAGTACCTGATATTTTAATTGGCGTGCGCGAGCTCTAGTAATTGGTCCAGTATGTATAGAAGCAGGGGTTGTGGGTGTAACAATGGTATTGATGTCCTCATCACTTAGCAATCGCTAAACCAACTCCGAGAGGTTATTGACCACGCCGGAGCACAATCAACCTGACCACGAGGGTCTATCTCCTGCAAGCAAACGAAGAACAAGCAAGAAACTAAGATTTGCAATCTGGATATTGCGAATATAAGATGAAAGCTTTATTGATCAAGGTGGGGTTCTGTGACGTCTTGGTCTGGTCGTTGAACACAAACGAAGTACGCAAGTTGCAGCTATGGCGAACTTTTAATCTAAACAAAACCCAAAGTCTAAACGGTGCCCTAAGGGCTGTATATATGGAGGAAGAGGAGGGGATTTCGTGGCCCTTGAAGGAGGGGTCCGAAACCAACCCTATCTCTTGTTTCCCCACACATACGGACTCTAAAAACAGCCTATACTCAAGTATTTCGAAATTACATGGGCCTGGCCCAATAATAAGGTGACGCAGCACCTATAATAGCCTCTGTACGAAATTTATGAAGTGACATCTTGTATATTTCGTCCAAGGCTTCCTGCACTCATTATGGTGGCTTCAAAGTCCTGAAATCATCACTTGTAACTCCGTTCTTGTTCCCCTTGTGCATGCCATCATCTCCATGCTTGAACTTGCTCCAAGGTTCCTCTTTCTTGTCCAAGCTAGGGCCTCCATTTGTAAGCAAAACAAATGTATCCAATTTAGGCAGCATCATATTCTCATGAACTTTAGAATCATTACCAAGAAACGAAAGTACCTGATAATTTAATTGGCGTGCGCGAGCTCTAGTAATTGGTCCAGTATGTATAGAAGCAGGGGCTGTGGGTGTAACAATGGTATTGATGTCCTCATCATCCTCCCCTTCTTGAAATGAAGTCGTCCTCGACGGAAGCTCATCTTCCTCACCCAAATAAGGCTTCAGATCTGCAATGTTAAAAGTGGGACTAACCCCAAAATCTGCAGGCAGCTCAAGTTTATACGCGTTATCATTTATTTTCTCTAACACCTTAAAAGGACCATCAGCACGTGGCATTAGCTTTGATTTGCGCAAATCAGGAAATCTATCCTTACGCAAATGTAACCAAACAAGATCTCCAGGTGCAAACACAACATGTTTTCTACCCTTATCTCCAGCAAGTTTATATTTAGCATTCATACGCTCAATGTTCTCCTTAGTTAACTCATGCATTTTTAAGATCAATTCAGCACGTTGTTTAGCATCAAAATTAACCTTCTCCGAAGATGGAAGAGGCAACAAATCAATTGGTGCACGAGGAAGGAAACCATACACAATTTCAAAAGGACACATCTTAGTAGTAGAATGCAATGAACGATTATAAGCATTCTTCCCACATTTTCTTGTTATTCTTCAAAACAGCCCTAAGCATAGTAGACAATGTTCTATTGACTACTTCAGTTTGTCCATCAGTTTGGGGGTGACATGTAGTACTAAAAAGCAGTTTAGTCCCCAACTTAGCCCATAAACATCTCCAAAAGTGGCTAAGAAATTTCGTATCACGATCTGAAACAATAGTATTTGGCACACCATGCAAGCGTATAATTTCACGAAAGAACAAATCAGCAACATTAACAGCATCATCGCTTTTTATGACATGGTATAAAGTGTGCCATTTTCGAGAACCTATCCACGACAACAAATATGCTATCCCTCCCCTTCTTTGTTCGAGGTAAACCTAAAACAAAGTCCATAGATATATCCTCCCAAGGAACACTAGGTACAGGCAAAGGCATATATAAACCATGAGGATTGAGTCGTGACTTAGCTTTTTGACATGTAGTGCAGTGAGCAACAAAACGCTCAACATCCCGTCTCATCTTTGGCCAAAAGAAATGTGTAGCAAGTATATCCTCCGTCTTCTTCACGCCAAAGTGTCCCATTAATCCTCCTCCATGCGCCTCCTGCAACAACAAAAGACGAACGGAGCTAGCTGGAATGCATAGCTTGTTAGCACGAAACACAAATCCATCGTTAACGACGAACTTGTTCCATGTTCTCCCTTCCTTACAATTCTGCAATACATCTTTAAATTCAGCATCATGCACATATTGATCTTTGATGGTCTCCAAACCAAATATTTTAAAGTCAAGTTGTGAAAGCATAGTATAACGACGAGACTATGCATCAGCAATAACATTTTCTTTACCCTTCTTGTGTTTAATGACATAAGGGAAAGTCTCAATAAATTCAACCCATTTAGCATGTCTACGGTTCAGTTTTGCTTGACTTTTAATGTGTTTCAAAGATTCATGATCAGAATGTATAACAAATTCTTTGGGCCATAAATAATGTTGCCATGTTTCTAAGGTCCGAACAAGAGCATATAATTCTTTATCATAAGTAGAATAGTTCAGACTAGGCCCACTCAATTTTTCAGAAAAGTATGCAACAGGTTTGCCATCTTGTAATAAAACACCTCCTAATCCAATTCCACTAGCATCACATTCAAGCTCAAAAGTCTTATTAGAATCAGGAAGTTGGAGTAAAGGAGCATGTGTCAACTTATCTTTCAATACCGTGAAGGCTTCTTCCTGTGAGGTACCCCAAACAAAAGGCACATCCTTCTTTGTAAGCTCATTGAGAGGTGCAGCAATGGTGCTGAAATCTCTCACAAAACGCCTATAGAAACCAGCGAGGCCAAGGAAACTCCTCACTTGTGTGACCGTTTTGGGCTGCGGCCAACTCTCAATAGCTTCAATCTTGGCTTTATCAACTTCAATTCCCTGTGGAGTAACAACATAGCCAAGAAAAGATACTCGGTCGGTGCAAAAGGTGCACTTCCCAAGGTTACCAAACAAACGTGATAGAGGCGAGGGTGTCCCGATCTTTCGATGAGATGATAGCTATCGTTTTTGGTGGAGTAGACTTTGACGATCCGACTACGAACGTGCGAGGACGTCGCGCCTTAGCAATCGCTATACCAACTCCGAGAGGTTATTGACCACGCCGGAGCACAATCAACCTGACCACGAGGGTCTATCTCCTGCAAGCAAACGAAGAACAAGCAAGAAACTAAGATTTGCAATCTGGATATTGCGAATATAAGATGAAAGCTTTATTGATCAAGGTGGGGTTCTGTGACGTCTTGGTCTGGTCGTTGAACACAAACGAAGTACGCGAAGTTGCAGCTATGGCGAACTTTTAATCTAAACAAAACCCAAAGTCTAAACGGTGCCCTAAGGGCTGTATATATGGAGGAAGAGGGGGGGGATTTCGTGGCCCTTGAAGGAGGGGTCCGAAACCAACCCTATCTCTTGTTTCCCCACACATACGGACTCTAAAAATAGCCTATACTCAATTATTTCGAAATTACATGGGCCTGGCCCAATAATAAGGTGACGCAGCACCTATAATAGCCTCTGGACGAAATTTATGAAGTGACATCTTGTATATTTCGTCCAAGGCTTCCTGCACTCATTATGGTGGCTTCAAAGTCCTGAAATCATCACTTGTAACTCCGTTCTTGTTCCCCTTGTGCATGCCATCATCTCCATGCTTGAACTTGCTCCAAGGTTCCTCTTTCTTGTCCAAGCTAGGCCCTTCATTTGTAAGCAAAACAAATGTATCCAATTTAGGCAGCATCATATTCTCATGAACTTTAGAATCATTACCAAGAAACGAAAGTACCTGATATTTTAATTGGCGTGCGCGAGCTCTAGTAATTGGTCCAGTATGTATAGAAGCAGGGGTTGTGGGTGTAACAATGGTATTGATGTCCTCATCACTTAGCAATCGCTAAACCAACTCCGAGAGGTTATTGACCACGCCGGAGCACAATCAACCTGACCACGAGGGTCTATCTCCTGCAAGCAAACGAAGAACAAGCAAGAAACTAAGATTTGCAATCTGGATATTGCGAATATAAGATGAAAGCTTTATTGATCAAGGTGGGGTTCTGTGACGTCTTGGTCTGGTCGTTGAACACAAACGAAGTACGCGAAGTTGCAGCTATGGCGAACTTTTAATCTAAACAAAACCCAAAGTCTAAACGGTGCCCTAAGGGCTGTATATATGGAGGAAGAGGAGGGGATTTCGTGGCCCTTGAAGGAGGGGTCTGAAACCAACCCTATCTCTTGTTTCCCCACACATACGGACTCTAAAAACAGCCTATACTCAAGTATTTCGAAATTACATGGGCCTGGCCCAATAATAAGGTGACGCAACACCCATAATAGCCTCTGCACGAAATTTATGAAGTGACATCTTGTATATTTCGTCCAAGGCTTCCTGCACTCATTATGGTGGCTTCAAAGTCCTGAAATCATCACTTGTAACTCCGTTCTTGTTCCCCTTGTGCATGCCATCATCTCCATGCTTGAACTTGCTCCAAGGTTCCTCTTTCTTGTCCAAGCTAGGCCCTTCATTTGTAAGCAAAACAAATGTATCCAATTTGATAGAGGCGAGGGTGTCCCGATCTTTCGATGAGATGATAGCTATCGTTTTTGGTGGAGTAGACTTTGACGATCCGACTACGAACGTGCGAGGACGTCGCGCCTTAGCAATCGCTAAACCAACTCCGAGAGGTTATTGACCACGCCGGAGCACAATCAACCTGACCACGAGGGTCTATCTCCTGCAAGCAAACGAAGAACAAGCAAGAAACTAAGATTTGCAATCTGGATATTGCGAATATAAGATGAAAGCTTTATTGATCAAGGTGGGGTTCTGTGACGTCTTGGTCTGGTTGTTGAACACAAACGAAGTACGCGAAGTTGCAGCTATGGCGAACTTTTAATCTAAACAAAACCCAAAGTCTAAACGGTGCCCTAAGGGCTGTATATATGGAGGAAGAGGGGGGGATTTCGTGGCCCTTGAAGGAGGGGTCCGAAACCAACCCTATCTCTTGTTTCCCCCACACATACGGACTCTAAAAATAGTCTATACTCAAGTATTTCGAAATTACATGGGCCTGGCCCAATAATAAGGTGACGCAGCACCTATAATAGCCTCTGGACGAAATTTATGAAGTGGCATCTTGTATATTTCGTCCAAGGCTTCCTGCACTCCTTATGGTGGCTTCAAAGTCCTGAAATCATCACTTGTAACTCCGTTCTTGTTCCCCTTGCGCATGCCATCATCTCCATGCTTGAACTTGCTCCAAGGTTCCTCTTTCTTGTCCAAGCTAGGCCCTTCATTTGTAAGCAAAACAAATGTATCCAATTTAGGCAGCATCATATTCTCATGAACATTAGAATCATTACCAAGAAACGAAAGTACCTGATAATTTAATTGGCGTGCGCGAGCTCTAGTAATTGGTCCAGTATGTATAGCAGCAGGGGCTGTGGGTGTAACAATGGTATTGATGTCCTCATCAAATGGTCTAAAAACTGCCTAGCCAGAATTTTCCAGACTTAGTTTTTTTTTTTTGAAACTGGAACTATTTTTCTTCTGCGGGTAGCACGAAAATTGGGGAATCCGACTTGTTCACGACTCGTAGCATCGCGTGATCTGGAACTCTAAAATAAAGGAATAAACACTAGACTCGGACTAGGACTGGTGGCAGAGATGAATATGGTGGAACTCGGACTGGTGATGGTATATGACGGTAGTATATGTGGGCTCGGATTGGTGGTGGTATATGGACTCGGATCGGTGGTGGTATATGGACTCGGATCGGTGGTGGTATATGGACTCAGAGAAATAGCAGATAAGTTGTGGTGGTATATGGTAGGGGCGATGATGATGGTGCGGCGGCGGCGTGACAACTTGTGAACAGAACTCGAAACTCTAAAGAACTAGACGCTAAGACCAGCCACTTGACACGACGATGCAACCGCAAATTCAACAAAGCAAAAACCCTAAAAAGATTATGCAAAGGCTCAGATTGGTTCGGATATGATGAACTAACTCTAAATTTTTTTTTGGCTTTTTCCTGGACTGTAGGTATGAAGAATAGACTCGATCTAAACTACGAAAAACTGTAAATCTCACCGAGCAACCTGGGAATCTGATACCACTTGATAGAGGCGAGGGTGTCCCGATCTTTCGATGAGATGATAGCTATCGTTTTTGGTGGAGTAGACTTTGACGATCCGACTACGAACGTGCGAGGACGTCGCGCCTTAGCAATCGCTAAACCAACTCCGAGAGGTTATTGACCACGCCGGAGCACAATCAACCTGACCACGAGGGTCTATCTCCTGCAAGCAAACGAAGAACAAGCAAGAAACTAAGATTTGCAATCTGGATATTGCGAATATAAGATGAAAGCTTTATTGATCAAGGTGGGGTTCTGTGACGTCTTGGTCTGGTCGTTGAACACAAACGAAGTACGCGAAGTTGCAGCTATGGCGAACTTTTAATCTAAACAAAACCCAAAGTCTAAACGGTGCCCTAAGGGCTGTATATATGGAGGAAGAGGAGGGGATTTCGTGGCCCTTGAAGGAGGGGTCCGAAACCAACCCTATCTCTTGTTTCCCCACACATACGGACTCTAAAAACGGCCTATACTCAAGTATTTCGAAATTACATGGGCCTGGCCCAATAATAAGGTGACGCAGCACCTATAATAGCCTCTGGACGAAATTTATGAAGTGACATCTTGTATATTTCGTCCAAGGCTTCCTGCACTCATTATGGTGGCTTCAAAGTCCTGAAATCATCACTTGTAACTCCGTTCTTGTTCCCCTTGTGCATGCCATCATCTCCATGCTTGAACTTGCTCCAAGGTTCCTCTTTCTTGTCCAAGCTAGGCCCTTCATTTGTAAGCAAAACAAATGTATCCAATTTAGGCAGCATCATATTCTCATGAACTTTAGAATCATTACCAAGAAACGAAAGTACCTGATATTTTAATTGGCGTGCGCGAGCTCTAGTAATTGGTCCAGTATGTATAGAAGCAGGGGCTGTGGGTGTAACAATGGTATTGATGTCCTCATCATAAAGTGTGCCATTTTCGAGAACCTATCCACGACAACAAATATGCTATCCCTCCCCTTCTTTGTTCGAGGTAAACCTAAAACAAAGTCCATAGATATATCCTCCCAAGGAACACTAGGTACAGGCAAAGGCATATATAAACCATGAGGATTGAGTCGTGACTTAGCTTTTTGACATGTAGTGCAGCGAGCAACAAAACGCTCAACATCCCGTCTCATCTTTGGCCAAAAGAAATGTGTAGCAAGTATATCCTCCGTCTTCTTCACGCCAAAGTGTCCCATTAATCCTCCTCCATGCGCCTCCTGCAACAACAAAAGACGAACGGAGCTAGCTGGAATGCATAGCTTGTTAGCACGAAACACAAATCCATCGTTAACGACGAACTTGTTCCATGTTCTCCCTTCCTTACAATTCTGCAATACATCTTTAAATTCAGCATCATGCACATATTGATCTTTGATGGTCTCCAAACCAAATATTTTAAAGTCAAGTTGTGAAAGCATAGTATAACGACGAGACTATGCATCAGCAATAACATTTTCTTTACCCTTCTTGTGTTTAATGACATAAGGGAAAGTCTCAATAAATTCAACCCATTTAGCATGTCTACGGTTCAGTTTTGCTTGACTTTTAATGTGTTTCAAAGATTCATGATCAGAATGTATAACAAATTCTTTGGGCCATAAATAATGTTGCCATGTTTCTAAGGTCCGAACAAGAGCATATAATTCTTTATCATAAGTAGAATAGTTCAGACTAGGCCCACTCAATTTTTCAGAAAAGTATGCAACAGGTTTGCCATCTTGTAATAAAACACCTCCTAATCCAATTTCACTAGCATCACATTCAAGCTCAAAAGTCTTATTAAAATCAGGAAGTTGGAGTAAAGGAGCATGTGTCAACTTATCTTTCAATACCGTGAAGGCTTCTTCCTGTGAGGTACCCCAAACAAAAGGCACATCCTTCTTTGTAAGCTCATTGAGAGGTGCAGCAATGGTGCTGAAATCTCTCACAAAACGCCTATAGAAACCAGCGAGGCCAAGGAAACTCCTCACTTGTGTGACCGTTTTGGGCTGCGGCCAACTCTCAATAGCTTCAATCTTGGCTTTATCAACTTCAATTCCCTGTGGAGTAACAACATAGCCAAGAAAAGATACTCGGTCGGTGCAAAAGGTGCACTTCCCAAGGTTACCAAACAAACGTGATAGAGGCGAGGGTGTCCCGATCTTTCGATGAGATGATAGCTATCGTTTTTGGTGGAGTAGACTTTGACGATCCGACTACGAACGTGCGAGGACGTCGCGCCTTAGCAATCGCTAAACTAACTCCGAGAGGTTATTGACCACGCCGGAGCACAATCAACCTGACCACGAGGGTCTATCTCCTGCAAGCAAACGAAGAACAAGCAAGAAACTAAGATTTGCAATCTGGATATTGCGAATATAAGATGAAAGCTTTATTGATCAAGGTGGGGTTCTGTGACGTCTTGGTCTGGTCGTTGAACACAAACGAAGTACGCGAAGTTGCAGCTATGGCGAACTTTTAATCTAAACAAAACCCAAAGTCTAAACGGTGCCCTAAGGGCTGTATATATGGAGGAAGAGGAGGGGATTTCGTGGCCCTTAAAGGAGGGGTCCGAAACCAACCCTATCTCTTGTTTCCCCACACATACGGACTCTAAAAACAGCCTATACTCAAGTATTTCGAAATTACATGGGCCTGGCCCAATAATAAGGTGACGCAGCACCTATAATAGCCTCTGGACGAAATTTATGAAGTGACATCTTGTATATTTCGTCCAAGGCTTCCTGCACTCATTATGGTGGCTTCAAAGTCCTGAAATCATCACTTGTAACTCCGTTCTTGTTCCCCTTGTGCATGCCATCATCTCCATGCTTGAACTTGCTCCAAGGTTCCTCTTTCTTGTCCAAGCTAGGCCCTTCATTTGTAAGCAAAACAAATGTATCCAATTTAGGCAGCATCATATTCTCATGAACTTTAGAATCATTACCAAGAAACGAAAGTACCTGATATTTTAATTGGCGTGCGCGAGCTCTAGTAATTGGTCCAGTATGTATAGAAGCAGGGGCTGTGGGTGTAACAATGGTATTGATGTCCTCATCAATCGTTGTGGTTCACATTTAATAGGAAAGGAGTTTCACCTCGATGAGTAGCTTCTCCATGCACGGAAAGCATCTAAGCAATCCAACATCTTGATCCATATTTGGGCCGATAGATTTTATCGCCAAGATCTTCACTGTGCGCACAGACTGGGTCAAGCTTGTGGGAACCATTTTCTGGATGATAGTCGAACATATATCAAGAAAAAAAATTAAAAATGTGAATTTCAAGAAGAATAAGGAGAAGAAGAAGAGTGTTGTACCTGAACGATTATGGACCCAATAACAAGTTCAAAGAATTTGGCAGACGAGTAGGCCAAGACTGTCAATTTCGGTGCGTTAATGACCGTGATTTTTGTTGGACCTTTTAGATGAGATACAGGCAATCTCTCAAGGAAAGGTGCATTCTCAATGACCATATCGTGAAACAACTCAACTGATCTCTTCCCAAGTAATGTCTTGTTGCGTGGCCACGAAGACACTTAAATCCATCAAAGATTTGTCGAGGCGATGTGGAGGCTAATGAACCCATGGATCTGCTGAAGACAAAAGTACTCGAGCGCAGTACAACCGCGGAGCAGGTGCTCCATGGCCTCCTTCGAGATGCCAATGTCGAAGAGGTCGAGCTGCTTGAGTTGGGGAGAAGAAGAGTGAGTGCAGCATTAATCTGGGGAAAATAACAGCAGCTGAACCTGGCGTGGCGTAGTGTTGGCGCGAGGTGGAGCGCGGACGGCGACAGAGAGGGACATCGTCCACCTTCAAACCTGTGCTCCTCGAGGTAATCTAGGGCGAGGGTTAAGAACCACTCATCAAACTTGGCTTGGACCTTGCAGTTGGTGCTGAACATGCAGATGTCAAGGCGTCTGGCTGACCCACGGTGTGATGCAAGGATCTTGGAGACTGCAACCATGTGTTTGCAATCCCCATCACAGAGACAACTGTCGATGGTGAGGTTAAGGGGGACGCAGCACCAGAGGGGGCACCACCGCCGAGAGAACAGGGTGGTCTACACTCCAAATTTGGTGGGGAGGAGGGCGATGATGATGTGTAGCATGTCATCGGGGAGGCTGCCGATGAAGTCCAGGCTCGTCGGATGCAGTTTTGGGTCGAGCCACCTTTGCTTGTTGGCCGCCTTATCGTCCATCTCAACTGGCGGCGACATCGGTGTACACGTGTGCTGGTGTGTATTGTGTGCTGGGTGTGCACGAACGCATCCTTGCGTGCATGCCAAGCAGTGGGTATGTGATTTCTCATAGTGTGTGCATTAACACGGAAGAAGTGTGCACTCAATTTAGTAGCATGCGGGGTGCTACCGCGAGTGGTTTCTAGTTTGTTTATTTCATCCCATGGCAGATGGGCCTCTAGTTTATTTATTTTCACCAACTACCACATGGGCTAGCACACCTAGATAGAGAACACAAGCTGACAAGGCACTATCTAGACCGGTTGACCGATCAACTAAACAATATATAGAGCTATACGCTGAGCCAGTGACCATATAATCCCTAGGTAAGGAGAGATTGAGTGAGAGGGGAGGCCCGTGAGAGATAGATAGATAGATAGATAGATAGATAGAGAGAGAGAGAGAGAGATACTCCCTCCGTTTGATAATGTACTGCCTATAATTTTTTGAGAAGTCAAACTTTTGAAACTTTGACCAAGTTTATTGAGAAATTACTTATATCTACAATACCAAAGATATATGATATGAAACTACATATCTTGTGATGAATCTAATGATTGTTCCAGATGTAAATGTTTTTCTCCACATATACCTGATCAAACTTTTGTGAGGTTTGACTTTTCAAAACATCCATATGTTATGGACCTGAGAGAGTACCTAACTAGAGAGAGATCAAGTGTGTGTGAAAGAGAAAGAGTGAGTGTGCAAAAAGTGTGTGTGTGTGCAAGATAAATGGACAACACATGATAAAGTAGGGAAAAGTGTGTGTGTCCTATGCAAACATATCACGCATGCATCTCCGAGAGTGCAAGCGAGGTGAGGAGATAGTGTGTGGTTGTTTGCAATGGAGAGAGAGGGAGAGACACCTAGCACGTGGCGAAGAGAGGTATGGCAAACAAGGGAGAGAGGTCGAGAGAGACATATGGAGAAAATGCAGGCATGGGGAGGGAGAGTGTGTGTTTTTGTGATAGAGAGACCCCTCAAGATTGTGAGGGGACTATATGGGTGGGATATCGAGTGACAAGGTGTGTGCGCAATAGAAAGATACCCCGAGAGAGATTGAGATAGACCTGGGGATGGAAGGAGACAATACATGTGTTTGTGATGGATAGTGAGAGATAGTCATACCTAGGGGGAGTGCATGTGCCTATGATGGAGTGAGAGATAATGGTACTTAGGGGGTGCGGGTGAGATAGAGAGAGAACAAGGGGGGAAAGTGTTAGATGGGTCTATGTAGTGCGAGCGAGATATGTGTATGTGTGACCTAGGGAGATATAAAGTTTGTGTGAGAGAGAGGAGCCCCGATACGCCTGAGTGGTGCATGAGAGAGTTGAGAGAGAGAAAGAGATACTCCCTCTGATCGATAAGGTAGTGCATATAAATATTTTAAGGGTCAAACTTTGGAAACTTTGACCAAGTTTATAGAGAAAATTATTTATATCTACAATACCATATATACATCATATGAAACTACATCTTGTGATGAATCTAATGATATGTATTTGCCATTCTCGATGTAAATATTTTTCTCCTCATACCTGGTCAAACTTTCTGAGGTTTGACTTTTCAAAAAGTCTATATGCTATGGACTGAGGAGAGTACCTAAGTCGAGAGAGATCAAGTATGTGTGAAGGAGAAAGAATGAGTGTGCAAAAGGAGTGTGTGTGTGTGTGTGTGTGTGTGAAAGATAAAGGGACAACACACGATAAAATAGAGATAAAGTGTGTGTGTCTTATGCAAACATATCATGCATGCATCTTCGAGAGAGAAAGCGAGGTGAGGAGATACACAGAGATAGCTAGTGTGTGGTTGTTTGCATCGGAGAGAGAGACCCCTATAGCACGTGTCCAAGAGATGTCTGGCCAACAAGGGATAGAGGTCGAGAGGGACGTATGGAGAAAATGGAGGGATGGGGAGGGAAAGAGAGTTTGTTTGTGATAGAGAGACCCCCTCGAGATCATGAGGCGACTATATGGGTGGGAGATCAAGAGACGAGGTGTGTGTGCGATAGAAAGATTCCCCGAGAGAGATCGAGATACACCCAGTGAGGGAAAGAGGCAATGCGTGTCTTTGTGATGGAGAGTGAGAGATAGTCATATACCTAGGGGGACTGCGTGTGTCTATAATGGAGCGAGAGATAGTCATACTTAGCTAGGCGGGAGATTGTGTGCGTGTGTGTGTGCGTGTGAGATAGAGAGAGAGAGTTTTAGATGGGTCTATCTAGTGAGATTGAGATATGTATATGTGTGACGTAGGGAGATAGAATGTTTGAGAGAGAGAGAGAGAGGGAAGAGCCCCGAGACGATGGAGTGGTGCGTGAGAGAGTTACGGACAACGAGCAAGAGAATTTTGTGCGTACGGTGAGTGCACCCTAGATATTTAGCTTAGACTAGAGAGTCATACCTTGTGTGCGAGAGAGACCTACACATGGAGTGTGCATGCGAACTAGAAAGACCTGGAGAGAGAGATGGAGAGAGGGAGAGAGAGAGAGGAGAGGGACCGACAAGGATTGTGTTTGTATGCGCGTGATAGAAACAAAGATTGTCGCTAGAGAGAGAACAGGAGTCTGGAAGAGGGGAGAGGTCATGTTTATGCATCGAAGACTGATATAAACCATGATTCGATATAAAATTGCATTCAAATGTTTGAATTGGAGAACATGGTGTTTGCAATTCACACATGAACAGAGATATGCGTATGAAACAAGTTCATTAATTTGACTTTGAGCATGTTCATGGAGTACTATAATACAACATGATATTCAATCGAGGTGTTCAATTTCGGATTTAGTCCACAATTTTTACCGGGTCAATGAGCTATTTCATTGAATAGAGATATTTCATTTTGGGTTTGGTTCCCGTTTTCGAGTGGGTCAACTATTTGTCAAATAAATCGGTAGCAACGAGCATGTAAAAACACATTAGTCCCGAGCATCATCTCACCATCTAAAAAAGAAGTGGCAAGATGCAACACTATAGAACTAATATTTCAAAATTGATTCGAATCAACTTGGTAAGGTAGATGTGGATGCTTGTTCTCCCAAAATTTGAATGCACCGCTAAACACCCTCTGCTCGGTGTACTTTGCCCGAGAAAATAAATGGGAGACGTGAAATTACTGGCCTATCTAGGACCCACATCAATTGGCCCATTTTATATCAAGGGTAGTTTGTAACTTCATCCAAGCGTGCCCTTTCCTCGGCCGAAATGACAGGCGCCAAATAATTCATAAACCATGGGCGGCAAAACACCCTCTCCTCGGCCGAAATGGCAGGCGCCGAATAATTCATAAACCATGGGCGGAAAAACACCCTCTCCTAGGCTGAAATCGCTCGTGCCCACTATTTCAAAGCACGCCCTCCTCGCCCGAAATCGCTGGCGCCCACTATTTGGGAGAAGCAAAGTTACCCTACTATCCCCGACCCTCAAGACACAGACCCAAGCTCACAAGCCAAAAGGAAGGGGTAGAATTGTAACTTCCCCCGCATTTCAGACAAATGCGTCCGTAAGACATGGTTCCCCCTCCAAATTCCCCATTCATACACCATGGGTGCCAAATCACTTTCTCCCCAGCCGCGAAACCTCAACCCCTCCTCCATGGCTCCTCCATCGCACAAAATTCACCGCCGCCCTCCTTCCCAATGCTAGAGCTAGCTGTCCATTTGTCATCCTGCACTGGGCCGTGTGCCTCTTACTCTGTGGTGCCGGAGCTGCCTCGCCGACGATTGTGTTAACCGTACTGGTGCCGATTCAACCGCGCCATTGTGCAAAGCGCTGGAGCGGCTCCAACTTCGGATGCATCCAGCGCCCCGGCTGGTCCCCCATAGCCATCACCTGCCGCCACATAAATGCTTTCCCGCCACCGAGAGCCACCGCACCGCGTTGGCCTCACCGACTCGACAGCTGCAGCTGCCTACTTCACCGGGCCACAAGATAGGTCATAGACTCATCTTAAATCACTTTATCTAGGCGCCAGTCACCTGATTTTTTATTCTGGGTCAATCGATTCCCAATGGATGAAAGCAACACCCCTCGAGGCGGCGGAGCTCCTAGGCTACCGGTTTAGCCGGGGCAACAGTGCCTCGGTGTCTATCGTAGGAGTGCGGGGGCGCAAGTTCACCATGGAAGTAGCGCTTAGGTGCCTATCTTAGGATTGCGTGGGGTCAAGGTACTGTTGCTGCCGGATCTAGATGACATCAAGCATTTGAGGTATGGCCGGGGGCGGTGCAACCACGATAGTGCGGTTGGGGGTGGGGTCATGGTCGGAGCTCTCGTGTCCAAGGATGGCGGAGGCAGGCTGCTCTGCTGGTGGTCACTAGCTATTTAGGCAGGATCTTGAACAGTGTCAGCCGGGAGGCACAAGACGGCCATCCAGCCATCCGGCGTAGATCAGACAGTACCAAAAAAAAAGTGTGTGGCCCCAATTTAGTTTTCAGTCAACTGACGTGTGACCAGTCTCGTACCGTAGTGTTGATCTATTATGGTATTTCTTCAGATCAGAGATATGTGTCGTTCTTAACATTGTGTGTTTTCTGCATCTTCAGCCACACCGTCTTCCTTCTAAACGGAGCTGCTCCAACAAGGGAAGCATACACCAGAAGGGAACTATACTCCCCATTGAAGAGTTCCCTGCCTCGAATGTGTTGCCCGACATGGACATCCACAGCAACCGCAATGCCATCGACAAGTCGCAGATGATGCTCACTCCTACGGAGGGCGGCAAGATAGGTTGTACCCTCATCTTACTTGTATGCAACATTTATGGCTTTGTTATTCATCTAAGCATGCAAAATAGATTATCACGTGTCACTATATATTCATGCTGATCTCTTAAGAGTCTTAATTCAGATAAGAGACTTGTTCAGGAGTTAACGTTGTTCCATAGTTATCATCCATCAACCAATGCTATCCCACACGCTGGTCATCTAGTTAATACTTTTGTGATGTTGTTCTTTAATACTTTTGTGTGCCATCTAGGTAATCTCGAGTACAAACAATACATATTTTGTAGCTATCATCTTTGTTCTATCTTTAGTTTTTGAGGCCTGTTGCTGCTAGTTAAGTCCAGTCCTACTATTTAAGTTGTATCCTATAGGCACTCATTACATAATATCACTATTGGTTGTCTTCCATGCATGTCAGATATTATTGCACACACTGATATTGAATATTGGAACAAATCCACTAGAAGAACCTCGTAGAGCAATGTAACGGCCAAGAAACAACACGTCAATGATATCCAATATGATGGAATAGTTAAATGTAGTTCTTCAGAAGAGTTGCAGAAAGATGATCATTCCTATTCACCCCACAGGGTCCTTGATCTAACTTGGCCTGTGATATGGGTAGCATCATGCATATAATGTCCTACAGTGCATCTACTCTGTTGCAATGCCATGTGCTTAGCATGCTGATCATACATGTGAATATGTCATGCCTTCCTGTTTTCCAGTACCTATTCCATTCATGATAACATGTTTTAAAATTCAAGTACTGTCATTCTACTCTATCGCACTGCCATCTGCTTAGCTTGGACATCATCCTTCTAAATATCTCATGCATTGTTATTCATCAGTATGTACTCCATCCGTCTATCGTACCATGTTTTTTACATTGAAGTGTTATTCTACTGTTCTATTGCAACACCATCTTAGTTTCCCCCATCATACACGCATATGTTGCCTTCCTGTTTTTCTGTACCTATTCTAGCTATCATACAATTTTACATGCAACTAGTGTTTCTTTTACTCTGTTGTCCTGTCATATCCCTAGCTCTTACACCATAATCCCTCCGTTCGGATTACATGTCACAGAAATGGATAAAAATGGATGTATCTAGAACTGAAATACGCCTAGACACATCCATTTATTTTTTGATGGAGGAAATACATGTCAATATGTCATGCCTTTCTATTCTTCAGTAGTTATTCCATCTCTCTATTGTAGCATGTTTTATAATTGAAGCACCATTCTTCTATATAAGGCATCCAAGGGGAACACGGCTTTGTTAGAATCTGAAGGGCTACAAACAAGGTCTTTTCAAAAGATCCAAACTCCAGGAGATAGTAAAGCAACTTCAGTGTTCATAGATACTGCTCCATCACAGAGAAACCCAACTCCTCCAGATAATAACCAGATTCCAGTGGCCAAAGAACTAGTCCGCTCCAGTCCAGCAAAAATATGTCAACTCCTTTCTAAAAAGCGTGTGTGTATCCTCGCATCATGAAATTTTATAGCATTCAGATCATATTTTCTACATGTTTCTTACACATCTCTCTTGTAGAAAATATTCTTAAAGGATAGAAGACATTCTAAACGGGCTGGTTGGTCTAGGTGGCGTGGGGAGACGTGGTGCAGGGGGAGACTGGGTGGGGCGCGGCACGGGAATCAGCGGCACGGATCCCGGTACCGCCTGCGTCGGATCGTACGAGGTAGGTGGGATGTGGTGCGCCAGGTGGGGAGCAGGATCCGGTGCAGGTGGGGTAGCTGCGGCGTCTGGTGTGGCTAAGGGGAATTTTTCTTCGTCAAAAGCGACATGACGGGAGATGTAGATAAGTCGGGTACGAAGGTCAAGACAGCGATACCCCTTGTGCTCTAGTGGGTAGCCAAGGTGCACACAGGGAGTGGATCGGGCGGCGAGCTTGTGCGACGCAAGGTGAGTGAGGTTTGGGAAACATAAGCATCCGAAGACACGTAAGTGATCGTATGTGGGATGATGGCAATGGAGAAGGAAGTATGGTGTGAGTTTGTTGACAGCGGAAGAGGGGCGCCGGTTGATGAGGTGGTTGGCGGTGTGGAGGGCTTCAACCCAATATTCGGGTGGCATGTGAGCATGTATGAGAAGAGTGCGGAGGACATCGTTGGTGGTGTGCAATAGTCGTTCGGCCTTGCCATTTTGTGGCGATGTGTGAGGACATGAGAGGCGGAAGGAGACACCGAGTTGGGAAAAGTAGTCGTGGAGGGGGAGGGAAAGAAACTCTCCGCCATTGTCACACTGCACACATTTGATAGAGAGGTTATATTGGGTAAGAACGTAAGAAAAGAAATGTTGTAGCATGGCAGCGGTATCACTTTTGCTGCGTAGGGGGAAAACCCAAGAATAATGCATGTAATCGTCAAGCACAATAAGGTAATATTGGTAACTAGAAAAACTACACACGGAAGACGTCCATAAATCGCAATGAATAAGTTGGAAGGATGCAGTGGTATGAGAAGAAGAGTTAGGGAAGGGTAATCGTGGTTGCTTGCCAATTTTACAAGATTCACATATGGTAGAAGCTTGAGAGTTATTATTACATGAATCAAGAAAGTTTGAAGCTAAAATGGAAAGGGAAACACGACAAGGGTGGCCAAGCCGCAAATGCCACAAGTCGCCATTGCTTGAAACGGAGAACGCCCGAGAGCCGCCATTATTTTGAAGAAACGGGTACAAATCACCGGAGCTACTGGACCTTATCAGGACCTTCCCCGTTGCCATGTCCTTCATAGAGAAGCCAAAGGGGTCAAAAGCCACAATATACCAATTATCACGGGTAAAATAGCGAATGGAAATGAGGTTTTGTATAATGCCAGGAGAGATAAGTATCTCATTAAGATGAAAGGGGGGAAGGGAAGTTGAGCCACATGCAACTACAGGGAGTACTGAACCGTCGCAAACAGTTATGCCAGATGGATTATATGATGAAGGGGAGATAGTGGTGATGGTACCTAACAACCCGGCTATGTGCGAGGTGGCTCCGGTGTCCAAGTACCACCCGGACCCGGAGGGCGGCTACTGCATCTGCATGTTGGCGAACTGGGACAGCAACGCCTACTGATCCCACTGCAGCGCGGAGGAGGACGAGCCGATGACAGGGGTAGGCTTGGTGTAGGACGCCAGGGCGGGGGCCGAGAACGCCTGCTGCGTTGGGCGGCGTCCAGGTCGAACACCACTGCTGCGGAGTGGGCAGCGGGGCTCTGAAGAGCGCGAAGTAACCCATCCAGGGCTGTTGCGCCTGCTGGCCGCGCACGCCGTTGGAGCTGCAGGAGGCCCCGAGGCGACCGCGTCCACGCCCGCGATCACGCCCGCCTCACTGCCGATCGCCGGAAGGACTCCTTGAGCCCTCACCGGTTACAGGATACATGCCCTTGTCGGACGATGATGGAGGGGGCGCGCGATCACCAGACGGCGCGTCGTTCGATGAGGAGGACCCGCCGTGCCCGATGGCGAGGGCCATGGTGCCCTTGGCCCACTCGCGCTCCATGATGCCGATCTCCTCCAGGAGCAGCCGCGACCGCGCGTGAAGGAAAGTGGGGAACGGCTGCTGCATCAGCAGGAGCGTAGCCATGACGTGGAAGCAGCGGCTGAGCCCGCGGATGAGCTGCAGGGTGAGCGACCGATCTATGATCGGTTCACCCATGTCGGCCATGGCGGAGGCGAGCTACTGGAGGCGGCAACAGTACTGGGCGATCATCATGTCTCCCTGCACTGTCGCGCGGAAGTCGGCGCCGATGTGGACGGCGTGGTCGGCGGCGTTGTCGCGAAAGAACACCTCAAGCTGCTGCCAGAGGTGGAAGGTCGTGGCCTCCGGCGTCTGGATGGTGTCATAGGGTTCATCGGAGATCGTCCCGTACACCCTTAGGATGATCGTGATATCGTCATTGCGCCAGGTGGCGTCCTCGTGCAGTGGCTCAGCCTCCTCCAGGACGTGCTCCTCGATGCGGTACTTGCACAGCACGTACCAGAAGAAGTGGCGCCACTTGGAGTAGTTTCCGGAGTCGAGCAAGAGCTTGAAAGGGATGTACGAAGTGATGTTAATGTGATGCATCGACGGGAGAGATGTAGGGGGACCTGGGGTGGGCAGATTGCGAGCGCTTCGGCATGAGGACGCACAACACGGAGAGGCTGCACCATGGGCGGCACCACGGGAGAAGCAGGAGCCCGGCGCAATGCGCGATTGTTCGGTGACAGGGGCGCTGGGGCGGCGGGTGACACCGGCTGGGCGGCAGCCGGGGCAGCCGGCGCGGGGTTGGGGGCGACTTTCGGCAGGAAGAAGACGACGTCGGTGTCCCCGAACGAATGAGTGTGGCGGAGGGGGCGGCGGATGCTCATGGCGGAAGTAGGGTAGGACCGAGAGAAGCTGATACCAAGTAAGATAGATGAAGTCTCTGTATATTCATCATCGCACGTTACAGGTATTTATATACACTGATAAACACGAGGAGTAGTGGCCTACTGTTACAACAGAATCGGAGATCGTGGGCGGAGGAGACGTGCACGGGAGTGTGGGCACCGTATGACTCGTGCTGGCTCATTGCACACATGGGTGCCGGTGCATGTCACGTTTCCAACACTTCCCCCGAGGAACTTAATAATCATAATACGACGGCAGATGCCTTAACCTATGGTCAGCCTACCTGACTTCCTATTGTACAGGCCATGTCATCATCTGCTCCTGAGTCACAGCCGCCTGATCAGCATACTGATGTGTCGGCACTGCCTGCTCAGCAAACCAATGCGTTGGCACAATCTCCTCAGCACAGCGACGCGTTGGCACCACGTGCACAGAAGACCGACATAGCTTCAATACCTGGTCAGTAGTCTGATGCCTCTGCTCCTACAGCTCAGCAGTCCATCATAGCAGCACCGCCAGCTCAGTAGTCCAGCGTAGCTACACCATTTGCTCTGCAGTCCGTCGTAGCTTCACCGTCTGCTCAACATTGAAGTGGCCATTGAAGCCATTGACACAACGGCACTGCATGCTTAGCAGACCAACCCGGTGGAATGGACTTCTAAGCAGTCCGATGCTTCGGAATCCCTTGCTCAGCAGTTAGATGGTTTGGAACTGCCTGCTAAGCAGTCTGAAGGTCCGGAACCGCCTACTCATTAGTCCGGTGGTACGCAGCCGCCTGATCAGCATACCGATGTGTTGTCACTGCCTGCTCAGCAAACTAACGCGTTGGCACAGCCTCCTCAGCACAGCGACACGTTGGCACCACCTGCGCAGAAGCCCGACATAGCTTCAATGCTTGGTCAGCAGTCCGATGCCTCTGCTCCTACATCTCAATAGTCCGTCACAGGAGCACCGCCAGCTCATCAGGCCGGCATACTACACCTTTTGCTCAGCTGTCCCTTGTAGCTTCACCATCTGCTCAAATGTTCATCATTCATTCATCCCGACCTCACACCAGAAGTGCTTCAAGTAACAAGAAGAAAGCGGGCACGGTCGCACCCACGAAGAAGCGGCCCCTAAAACTGACGAGGGATGAGAAAGATAGCATCCTACTAAAAAGACTCATCGCCCATAACCTAATTACCGGCAAGTTGTTCGAGCCGGTGAGTCATACTGGTTCTGACAGTATGCCTGATGAAGTATTGGACATGATACTTTCTAATAATAAAGACACGTACTTAAAGCACACAAGTACGTCCATGGCCGGCCATTTCTTGTTGGCAAATACTTTGAGGAGTGCAGTTCCAGTTGCCGCAAGTTACATAAATATTGCATGGAGGAAATGTCAGAAGGTCATAACATTCTGCAAGTCCACTATGACGAAAAGCATTTTTGTCATGCTCAGGGTAACATCAGTGTGGAATTCGAGGACTTTCATCTCTTCTTCAACTTTGATGTTGATGAGGACATGACTACCTTGGATATGACCAAAAATATTGCATACATGTATATTTGTGAGGTGATTTCTAATGCAAACTATGCAATAATTTATTTATGTCATCCAAGACAAAAATACTTCACAAACTTTTGTGCCATGTCTAATTGCAGGTGTATGGGACATTTGTACAATCCACATATGAACATAAGGGAAAAAGAGAAGTTTATGTGCTGTTCAAAAAGTCCTTTCACGACACTTTTGGGCCAAGAGAAGATAGAGTCCAAGTCTCTCACGTTCTGAATTCAGATTCGGACTGCACAGACATACCTGACTCAAAACGCCAAGAACTATTTCATACGGACTCCGAATTGGGTGATTCTTTTTTTGTTGGAAAGTAGATTTCGTGCTCTTTCTAACCCAATTGGTTTCACCTTCAAATTCATCCGGAGCGTTGAGTTGTCGTCGAAACAATCTGACGCTGTAGCAGAATCCGAGTCAAACTACAAGTCCAAAGGTGTTGCATCACCTCCACTTGGGCCCATTGGCCTTGTACGACCTAGGGTTAGTTTTAGGCTGCCTTGGGACGTCCTCCCACCTCCTTGACCGCCACCCCTTGCTCCTATATAAGTAGATCCATCTAGTAGCTTTTTGCTTGGTATTTGTTTAGTTAAAAGTTAGCCATTGCAACTTCGTGTACTTCATTTGTGTCCAACGACCAGACCAAGACCGCTTTCGGATCCCCACCTTTATCAATACTTCATCTATATTCGCAATATTCAGATTGCATTATCATATTCTTGCTTGTTCTTCGATTGCCTGCAGGAATAGACCTTTGTGGTCAGGCTGATCGTGCTTTCGGCATCGTCAGTAACCTCGGGAGATTGGTTTAGCGATTGCTAAGGCGCAACGTCGTGCACGTTTGTAGTCGGATCGTCAAAGTCGACTCCACCAAATCGATAGCTATCATCTCATCGAAAGATCGGGACACCCCCTTCGCCTCTATCAGATGTTCTCGCTGCCACTCTTATTAAATGCTTGATGTTTTAAGTACTTCATAAACTCTGATCAACTTCTCCATAGAAGGTTGTAAACGAAAAAAGCTAAATGTATTGTATTCCTCTCAGGGGATTGATCACACAAAGATCAATAATGGAAAAAGCGTATTTCATAGATCTTGATGTAGAAAATGACACATTAGTACATAACAATGACCAACGGGGGAAGTCCATGAATGAGGTCACCAGTATCTTGCATTTCATGCACTATGCAGAATTCTTTCTCTGGCCATATCATAAAGGGTAAGTTAAATATACAACCACACTGTAACATCCCAAAATTCTAAATTTTGGAATGTGCTATTAAATGAATAGTTATGATTGTTTGTTTGATTGTTGTGTGATTTCTTGTGTGAAATTGAGTGGAAATTGAAACTTTTTGAAAGTTGAATGAGAGGGAATAAAAGGACTTTCCCAAACTTTCATTTTTTGCATTTGGATTCCATGAATTCCTATTTCAATTCAAACACTAAACCCTAGAGTGAAGGTGACATGACTTCTTCCATTAAAGTATGAAAAGGGGGGTTTGAAAAGATTTGAAATCCATTTGAAAATATTTAAAATTCAGAAAACTTTTTGCAACTCAAGGATTTTCTTCAGGGAAGATAAAATGACTTCATGAAACTATAAGAAAGAGAGTTGGAAGTTTAAAAGAAACATTTTGAAAGTCCCTTTAAGTGTTTTAAAATTTCCTTTTCAATTTAGTTGTACTTGATTTTCAAATGTCAAATTCTCTGAAAATTATTCAAAATGAGAGAAGGAATATGTCACTTCAAAATTCAGAGGCATTTGAAATATATTAGGTCAAAAAAAATTAATTTCAAATGGTTTAAAACTCAAATTCAAACTCATTTGAAGTTTTATTCAAATTATTTTTCTCCTAAAAATAAAAATATGGAAAAGAAGGTAAAATGATTCATTGCAAGAAATAATTAGGAGAAAATAAATTTCAAATCATTTTGGTATTTAAAAATGTTTTTATTAGTTTTTATTGCAATAGTAGCATTGTTCGATTTTAATGAAATTCGGTGGACTTTATTTGAACATGAAAAGTAGTTAATCATATTCTTTGTATTTTTTGCAAATTGTGGTATTTATATGCCTATATAATTTTTTTAATTTTTTTTGCTTCATTTCTTTTTTCTTGTCTCTGTTTTATTATAAAAAGGAAAATGGCTGAAGCCCAGTCACTGCGTCCGACCTGCACTAGCCCAGCCGGCTGCGAGCCAGCCCACACCATGCCCGATTCCTTTCCATTCACTCGCTCGCGCCTTTCCTTTTCTTCTTATAAAAATTTATTTAGATTTCTTTTAAACAGATCCAAAACAGTAGCATATATGCCTAGTTTTGATCTATTTATTTTGCTATTAAAGTTTTTAACAAAAATACTTTATGAAAATTTTAGTTCGGTAATTTATTTTCTATTAACTTTACTTTAAATCACAAACAATTTGTATTATTACTTGAAATTGTTTTTGATTTAATTCTAAGTTAATATTGTTTTGATCATAACTAGAGTTTTATAAAAGCTTTTTGTTGATTCCTTTTGCTAATGAAAAATATTATAAAATACTTTCTGGTTAACTAAAATTCTTATATTTTTCTTTTCTGTTAATTTATTAGTTTAGTATTTTTCTAGCTGTCAAGTTTTAAGTAGGATAAACATTATTTTGTTGTTGTGTAGTTAAGTCATAGAATTTTCTTTAGTAGTTTCTTTATAGTTTTCTTTTGAAGTTTTATGTAATAAATGTGTCTGGAACATCATATGTGTAAATGTTAAGAGTTACTACTCTATAAACAAAGATTTTGAACATTTTCGAGGATATGAGAAATATGGTCTATGGATGAATTTGTGCATTTCATTTTAAGAGTGGTAATACCCTGTGAGAACACTTGATCAATAGAAAGGGAAATGTTAACCCATAGAGTGGAGTTTGGACCAAAAAAGGTGGAGTTTTATTTTTGATATCTTGGTTACCCCAAGAGTATGAAGGAACGATGCACAATTGGATTTAAGGAAGTATAATGTTGGAGTATGGAACGATAGTAACTCCAAGAATGATTTAAAGCTATATAAGAATTTAAGTGGGCCATAACCCACAGGCCCTAGGAAATTAACAGGGAGCAACACTACCTTGTTGAAGGAGGAAATTTGGAAGAAGCTGTGAATCGATCATCATACGTTTCATAGGAGGTTACGCAAAAACCCGAGAGTTGTGAAGAAATGATATATGTTTTGTTGGGCTTGATGAACGGATGGATTAACCCGAACCCAGTTGGTGGACAAGAGAAATTTTGCAATGCTTGTGAGAATGCCCGAGTGTTAGAAATGTGATATTCGCTAAACCTTATACAGGGTAATGATCTGGGTCCAGAATGGATTGATCACCATACTGACTTACTCTTGTCATTCTCTCTTGCTATTTGGAATGGTATAAATCTAGAGTGACTTACATATAGTAGAGAGATGATGATGTCAAAACCTTGTTTAAACCTTAGAACAGTAGGATGATTGATCCATGTATAATCAACCGTTGCCAATCGTAGGATATACGGTGAGATTTAGCCCAGACCTATTTCCTGCAGGAAAAACCAGTACTTGTTTACCACCATGAGAATAACAAATAGTTTTTTAGTATTGGTGACAGACCTGTCACCTAAGAAGATCCAGTCTCGGAAGGACCTTATTTTGATGAAAGGACACAAGATTTTGAAAAAGGTTATGCCCCTATCGGAAGAGCCTCAGTGTAGGAGTTATCACGAAGATATGAAAAGATCGACATTGCCAGCCCTAAAGAGAGAGTACATGAGTTTTGATGGAACCGTAACTTTGCTTCTAAGGGTGATAGTATCCCATACCTTGTGGTGATCGATGGATTTTCAAGAAGACCCTCCAAACTTTGCTTCTAAGGGTGATAGTATCCCAGACCTTGTGATGATCGATGGATTTTCAAGAAGACCCTCCAAACCAAACCCTCTTTCTAGACTCTCCGAATCTTGAGGACGAGATTCATTTAAAGGGTGGTAGTTTGTAACATCCCAAAATTCTAAATTTTGGAATGTTATATTAAATAAATAATTATGATTGTTTGTCTGATTGTTGTGTGATTTCTTGTGTGAAATTGAGTGGAATTTGAAACCTTTTGAAATTTGAATGAGAGGAAATAAAAGGACTTTCCCAACCTTTCATTTTTTGCATTTGGATTCCATGAATTCAAATTTCAATTCAAACATTAAACCCTAGAGTGAAGATGACATGAATTCTTCCATTGAAGAATGAAAAGGTTTTTTTTGAAAAGATTTGAATTCCATTTGAAAATATTTCAAATTCAGAAAACTTTAAAATGACTTCTTCAAATTATAAGAAAGAGAGTTGGATGTTTAAAACAAACATTATGAAAGTCCCATCCCATCAAGTCTTTTGAAATTTCCTTTTCAATTTAGTTGAAGTTGATTTTCAAATTTCAAATTCTCTGAAACTTATTCAAATTGAGAGAAGGATTATGACACTTCAAAATTCAGAGGCATTTGACATATATTTGGTAAAAAAACAAAAAAGAATTTCAATTGGTTTGAAATTAAAATTCAAACTCAGTTGAAGTTTTTATTCAAATCATTTTTCTCCTAAAAATGAAAATATGGAAAAGAATGTAAAATGATTCCTTCCAAGAAATAACTAGGAGAAAATAAATTTGAAATCATTTTCGTATTTAAAAAATGTTTTTATTAGTTTTTATTGCAACAATAGCACTGTTTGATTTTTTTGAAATTCTATGGACTTTATTGGAACATGAAAAATAGTTCATCATATTCTTTGTATTTTCTACAAATTGTGTTATATAATATGCCTATATAAAATTTTTATTTTATTTGTTTCATTTATTTTTTCTTGTCTGTGTTTTATTATAAAAAAAGGCTGAAACCCAGCCACCGCGGCCCACCAGCGCTAGCCCAACCGCCAGCGAGCCAGCCCACACCGCGCCCAATTGCTTTCCGTTCAGTCGCTCTCCCCTTTCCTTTTATTCTTTTCCCACTGATGGTGGACCCACCGACCGCCTGATCCCCTTCTTCCTTTCTTCTTCCTTCCTTCCTTTCTTCGCCGGAGCTCGCCGTGGTAGTGAATCCTGAACGGATCCCCCTCCGATTTTCCCTCGCCCCCTCCTCCACGACACCCTCTCTATAAATACCAGAACCCCGCACCCGATCCGCTCCTAAACCCCAACCCGGAACCCCTCTCGCCCTCCCCAATCGCTCGTCGGAGTTACCCGAAGCTGCCGCCGCCATTATCGAGCCCTTCGCTCACCACAAACCCCCTTGCCGCCGTCCGACGCCACCACCGGCTTCGCCATCGTCGCCTGGATTGACCAGACCACTTCCCCGACCCCGACCCCGACTACCACCGAAGACGCCGTCCGTACCGAGCCCGAGCCGCCGTCGCTGTGTACCCTGCCGGAGACCTCGCCCACCACCGCTGTAAGCCCAGCCCCACTCCCCTCAGTTGGATCTGTAATCGACGATCCGGATTAAATCATTTAAACACCTCAAACCATTTTTTTATGTATTGGCCGTCACCCGCTGCTGCTTTTCGGTTAGTCGCTAGACCAGTAGAATCCTACCACGTGTCCCCTGGCCGCTGTTTAGCCATTTGCTTTATTTTAGTTTTATTTTCTGTTTCAGATTTAGTTTCAATTTTAGATTGCTAATATCTTTTATGTTTTAAGTCCAAATTTAGTGATTCTTTTTGCATTAGTTTAAAATTTTCATAAAGTTTTTGTTAGAACCAATAGTTTTCATATTTGAAATTTTTAAATCAGAATTTAATCAAATTTCCTTCAAACACCTTTTTGCCTACAACGTTTATTTTAAAGTAGATTTTTAATTAATTCTTTTTGCTACTGGTTTCTAGTGATAATGATTATCCAGTGGTTTAAAGAAATAAATTTATCAAGATTTATTTAAATTTGTTTTAAACAGATTCAAAACAGTAGCATATATGCCTAGTTTTGATTTGTTTCTTTTGCTATTAAAGTTTTTAACAAAAATACTTTATGAAAATTTTAGTTGGATAAATTTTATTTTCTGTTAACTTTACTTTAGATCAGAAACAATTTGTATTATTAGTTGAAATTGTTTTTGATTTAATTCTAAGTTAATATTGTTTTGATCATAAGTAGAGTTTTATAAAAGCTCTTTTGTTGATTCTTTTTTCTAATGAAAAATATTATAAAATACTTTCTGTTTAACTAAACTAAAACTTTTTTATTTTTCTTTTTGTTAATTTATTAGTTTAGTATTTTTTCTTGCTGTTATGTTTTAAGTAGGAAAAAAAATTATTATGTTGTTGTGTAGTTAAGCTATTGAATTTTCTTTAGTAGTTTCTTTATAGTTTTCTTTTGAAGTTTTATTTGGTTTTCGTTGATTTCATTAGTGTTTTCCTTATTGATCTTTATTCTTTGATTGTATTTTGATTGCTAGAATGATTACTATATTTAATGCTTATATGAATGCCATGTTTGATTAATATAGATTTCATCGGAGAGTGATGAATAGTCCTAGCAAGTTATTTCTGAGAGCGATATAGTCTTCATCAGCTATACCAGGAAAATTCACTTTGACCATATGTTTATAACTATGTTTTATTGCATTTAGTGTCACCATTTCAACAATTCCTCCAGTAGGTACGTTGAATCTTGTAGTTTGGTAGAAGCATGAGGTAGGAACCCACACCATTGTTACCGAGCCCCGAGAACGTTATTTATTTTAATGCTATGCTATAGTAGACGGGGATTGGTATGAGTGTTCGTGAGTTGTGTGAGAAGGTGGATTCTACGTCAATGATGAAAACTTCAAGATGGCAACTACAAGACCTGCATCTTCAAGACCTCATGACTTCGAGACTCGAGACAATAATTCAATACACACTACTAGGTGGAAATTGGTTGTGAGGCACCCTGGAGTATCCAGTGGATGCGTTGTGAGCTAGAGTAGGCCAGTACTCATGCCGAAAGCTCCACCCAGATTCAAAGAGACGAATGAATACCTCATGCACGGAAGCTTACCTGTGCAACCACAAGTCATTATGGGCTCTGGCTTGGTTGATCTTAGTTATGACTCTGGCTGGACAATGCTACCAAATGTAGACAAAATGGTAGGATTGGATGGGCACTGTCAGTGGTCTGGGAAACTCTCTGAAAGACCATGTTTTGTTCATCCCGTCCTCAAACATCAGGCAGTGTGAGGACATAAAAGGAGGGATCGAATCTTGTGGGTAAAGTGCACAAAACTCTGTAGAGTAAAACCTAATCGATTAGCCATGTCCCCGGTTATGGATAATTGAGTCTCTGGAATTGGATCTATCTTGGAACTCTCAACACCGAACTGATAATTAATTGTGGGCAACTTATCATTATGGGCTATGAGACATCGGTTGGCAGAACCATGTCATATTAGATAACCCTGTAGTGAAGGTTCCTTGACAATCTTTTGTTGTAGGAAAAAAATCAGCTTTTATGCAAAAACTCAGACATAGAGCCACAAAGCCATATTGCATATAGAATAGTATTTTCATCTATTTTCTATTGTGATCTTGCCGGTACATTCAATGTACCGACATACATGGCTGCAACTTATCATGTTGCAGATATTTCTACGATGAGTAAGGGTTGTGGTATAAGGTTACGGTCTACACTCAACTTGCCATTGGTGTTGATGGACTATGGTATTTATTTTACATGTGATGTTATGGTATTTCATCGAAGTACTGTGTGTGCCAGCATACTGATCCAGGGATGGCACGAAAAGCACAAAGATTTGACCGTATTTCGTCGGGTCGCTACACACAAAAATTGATCGTCTTTCATTTTTTGACATAGTTCGTAAGTTCATGGTTTTCTTAATCTATAGCAATCACTGGATCTTGGTAGTCATTGTTCCAAAGCACAAAACAATTTACAACCTTGATTCTCTCAGAGAGTCATAAAAGCCTTAGGATCTGACGCATCTTTAGAAATTTATGTATAGGTATTGAATTCTTTGATGTTGAAATTTTTATTCATATCTGGTTCAAGAATTGAGTATGTGAAAATTCATCTTCATTTGCGGTGTATTGTCAAGGTACATAACTAAAGGAGGTCCAATTTCGACCGTCAACTACCTCTGTAGCACGAGATAGTTTCTCCGGCAAGACACCGAAATCCGTTATTCCCGAAAGATGTATCCAAAGGTTCACAAATACCTTTTTATGCTAGTCAAAATTTCAAGTTTCTAAATAAACCTCCATCTATTTATCTCGAAAAAAAATAATAAAGAGCTTACAGCGGTTAGGTTGTTCCTAATAGGGGAAATACATGACTAGTTCTATAAAAAAGTTTCAGTGTCCTCAACAACAAGAAGGGACTAACCTTTGTGGATACTATTTTTTGCACACGCATGATCTCCATCACAATTCTCCTGATTGTTGTAATGATGTTATCGCTTTAATAGTAGTAAGTCTGTATTTTAATTAATATCTTCTACTCCACACGTATGACACATTCTGATCTAAAAATCCTGCAGATCGTCTTTAAACCGATAACCCCTGAACTGGTCCCCCTGGTGAATTGCTGGTTGTTAGGAGATTTATCAGCAACTTCTTCCTGAAACACTACATCAAGCCCACTGAATATGATGAAAATTTCAGCATGCCTTTTCCTCCAGCAATAAGTATGTATACAACTAGTGTTAGTAGCTAAACATATACTCATGGATGCATTGTTTTCCATGTGATGAGGTCTTCGTATTTCGTACACTATGATTATGTACTGCATATGTCCATAAATCAGTGCAATTTAGCTAGCATTTGTTCAATTGCATATTGTGGCAAATTTTGATGAATGTTCTTCCCGTGGACACTATTTGTTCAATTGAATTGTGGTGAATTTGCTTTTTGCAGTGTGATTCAAATATGATATTTTTTCTTTAACCTGGCCATTAAAGCACACACGGTTCAAGTAACTGAGTGTGTGGGTTCCAGTCACTCATAGTGCAACTGCTTGTGATCTATAGGAAAAGCACACATGATATGATCTGAACCGTTGCTGATACATAACAAATCGCATATGATTTGCAGCATTTCTACGTGTGTGTAGGGGCTCCTCAATCATTTGTGATAGCACATTATCGCACACGTGAGCTTAGAGGAAACCGTGCCCAATGCAAAATGCAATCCCACTCATAAATTGTTCAGGAAACGTGTGCGATGATATCATGCATGGCAGACGCTTGCCATAGAATACTCGTGTCCGCTGGGCCACATATTGCACACAGTTTCTAGGATGGCCTGTGTGGCTTAGGTAATATTTCGCAAACGGCCGAATGTCAAACACCGTTTGGTTTCCCTGTGCAATTAGAAACGTTTGACTCGTGAGAGATGTGTGCCATTGATCCCAAATCCCACACGTGTGCTAGAATATGTGCGTGCGATATGTTCCCACGTCGCATACGATTACATTTGGTAGAGCGCCCGCATCATCGGTCACTATCACCGACGGTTTCTGGGTCGTGCGGGATGGACCCCCTACCGTGCACACATGCAAGGCGACGGTTTAAAACTCCATCATGGAAAGGGGTTAAAAGCCGTCTGTATAGGACATCACTACACTAGTGTGTACTGTGTGCGTTCGACTCAGTGCGGTGTTTACTTCTCACCAACGCGTGATGGGAGCCTGCCTAATTATCGTAGTCCATCCTCTGCCTTAGGCATGCAATTTGCATGCTCGAAAAAAACTTCTCCAATGACAATGAGTCAGCGCCCCCATCACAACGTGGGTCAACACGCTCGATTACATCGAGCGCTGATCGCTGGCCTTGTTTGCTGGTGTTTGTTCCTTCTCGGTAGAAGACGATTCTGACGTAGTGATCGCTGACACCGATGGGGAGCTATACTATCTTCACAAGTGCCAGGCAAACAAACTCCCTTGAGCATTCCGATACAATCTCACTCTCTCGCCTCTGCTCTCTTTTATTGCATTAAGAGAACAACGATTCAACTGTTACATGTTGCGATAGTTGAACCCATTCCTTTGCATGACCTATCATTGTCATAGTAAATAGCTAAACCTTCCTAGCATGATTAGGAGTTGCTTGTGCCATGTTGTGACTTCATCCATGCCATGCTTGCTATTGCTTAGAGTTGTGTCAGGTCTGATTCATTTGGGAATGAATTGGAATGTTATGCACATGTTCTGTTAATGAGAGCTTAGTGTATGAACACAATTTTGGTAAAGGTAGAGATGAGAGGCCATGTAGGAGTACATGGTGGGTTATCTCATTAAGACTATCCTTAAGAACTGAGTTATGTGTATGTTGTCGAAGAACAGCTACTACCACACATTGGGATACTTAATGGACTCTCTCGACTTATTAATCATCTTGATCTCTGTCGAGGAGTTGCAACTAGTTTCTGGTGTTTGTAGGATGTGCTATTGGCCTTACCAAGTGCAGTACTACCTGACGGGGTAGACTTGGGACGACTAGGCATGTGGCACGGTGTACCAAGCCACTAGTGCAGAAAAGCCTAGCTATGGCATGGCAAAAACTTCCTTGCTGGCGTAGGAGGCCGACGCCAGCAATATGGTGCCATTGTTAAATTTTACTGGTGGCGTTGAAACCTACGCCAGCAGTATTTTTTGTACTGATGGTGTCATATGTCTCCAACTTCAGAAATATATTCATACTATCTATGGCATTGCATGTTTGCCAATGCCAACATTTTGATTCTTAACTAATAAAAAATGTGCAGTTATTCAAACGTATTACAAATATGTAGCATTTCAAATTTCACAGTTCACAAACTCCATAAATAGTACCAAAAGTAGTTCAACTTCATAAAAAGTACTAGAAGTAGCTCATACACATCTCAGATCTCTCTATCAAGAATTAACTTCATCTATCGCAAGTTATTCCTATTGCTCCCCCTCCCTTTTGAAATGTGCTTTCTGCGTCTTCAATTGCATCCTCTCGGCCCTCAGCTGTTGTATGTCCTTTGTCAGTTGATCCATCTCACAGACCAGTTCACCCTTCTGGTCGGTCAGCTTGAGTATCTTGTCGTAGTAATCAGCATTATCATCTATAATCTGACCCCTCTCGTCCCGTATGGAGTCATTCAACTCCCTGAGGGCCTCTATTGTACTCGCATGTGACTTGAGCAGCTCGTTGTTGAGCATGTCGACGTCACATGGTGGCTGCTCGATGGGTGCTGGAGACGGGGCCCATACGTACTCCTGGCAAGTCAAATGTTTCAAATCATAAAAAATTAATGGTTATATATACATGTGTTTGCAATGCTCATAGATGTTTTTGTAATCCTACCTGGTTGGTGCTCACTTCGCATGATGTGTCCACTGTGGCATACGCCACGAAGTTGCATGATGACCGATAGTGGCTATTCCAGGTACTCATGTTGGCTGCAACTACAAAACAAGTTAGGCATGAAAACATATGCTAATGATACTATGATCAAGAATAACATGGCATTTTCTACACATACAAACACATACTATGATCAAGAATACATGGCATTTTATACACATGCAAACACATACTATGTTCAAGAAAGCAGTATATGCAAAACACACAAGCACTCATAGTCTTAGAATAGAACACATGGCATTTGAGATGGAGATACCACAAGTGAATAGAGTGTTTTTGCAATTTCATAAAAAAATTACAATGGTCTTAGAAGCACAAAAGATTATATGCAGAACATACAAGCACTCATGTCCTAACATAAGAGCAAGGCACATGGCACCATTTTGGCCATGACCTAAATGCCATGGTATTTTTGCAATTTCATAACAATGAATGTTGACACTGTTTTGCCAATGCAATCAAATCTTGACACCAATGAAAAGTAGTTCAAATATTGCATATGTTAGCATTGTTTTGGCACTGAACCAGCAATGTATCGAACTAAAGGCAACTAAATCTTGGCACTGTTATGAATAACAGTGAATTACTAAGATGATAGCAAATCTTGGCATCTAATTCATGGCACAAATTAATGAACTAGATAGCACATGTTACCAATTAATGAACTAGATAGCATCTAATTAACTTGGAACTAAGGGTATGTTTGGTTTACAACCAATGGTCACCCTACCAAAAAGCAAAGACATGGCCATGACCATGACCTAAAGCAAATAATACTTAAATAATTGTTAAAAATGCCATGGCCATGCCTAGAGCAAAGACAGTTCTAAAAATGCCATCTCTATCAACATGTTTACATATGACCTAAGCAAAATTACAATGAGCCGAGGCTGACCAAAGCCCGAGCAAAATTAGAGTGTCCATGACCTAAGCAAAATTAGAGTGTCCATGACCTAAGCAAAATTCCATTTGTTTCAGATCCCGAGCGAAATTACAGTGCAGTGACCTATAGAAAAAAAGGGTGGGATGATATGCTCACCTGGGTTGGAGCCGAGGGTCGATTGTCGTCGCCTTCTGTCTACTTAGTCACTGTTGCCTACTATGTTCTGGATCTGTTTTCATTGCCGAAACCCAAGCACTGGGAATGCAAATCACAACTCCTATTAAAAACAAATTCAAATGGACCAATTCAATCGACATTGAGAGGGGGAGGAACAAATGTGTACCTCAGGACCGGAGGACGCTAGAGATCATCGAAATTGACTAGCGACCACCATCGGTGGAAAGGGGATCGAGAGGAGGGTGGCACCTTCGAAGGGGAACGAGTGGAGTGGGAAACTGGGGCAAGGGGACTGTGGCCCCTTTGGTTTTGCCTGGGAAGCGTCTCGGGCTAGGCCTAGTAAAAAGATACAAAGAACAAAACAAATATTCTTACTTTGATAACTAAAAGTCTCAAAAACCATTAAAAGGCTCAAAATAATAATATATTAAAAATAAATATTTTTACTTCAATAACTAAATGTTTCAAAAAATAATAAAAGTCTCAAATTAATAATAAATTCAAAAGAAATATTCTTACTTTGATAACTAAAAGTCTCAAAAATCATTAAAAAGGCCTAAAATAATAATATATTAAAAATAAATATTTTTACTTTAATAACTAAGTTTCAAAAATAATATAATGTCTCAAAGTAATAATAAATTCAAAATAAATATTCTAACTTTAATAACTAAATGTTCAAGAAACAAGTGTTGCCAGCTCCTATATATATAGGCAAAACAGTGCTGGCATTCAAATGCAATGAACGCTTGCACTAGACTAATTATCTACGACGTTCATATAAATCGAACACCACCACTTTTTGCCAACTGGTAAGTAAAGCTAGGCCCATCAATTTGTCGCGTGTTAGAAAAAAAATCTACTCCACCACTATCCTTATAAAGCTGTCGTACCAAATATGCCAACACCACCACCATTTGGAAAATATAGTGGTGGCTGCTACTTGTGAACTGCGTTGGGATTTCATCGAAGAGGAAAGGATGATGCAGTACAGTAGAGATAAGTATTTCCCTCAGTTAAGAACCAAGGTTATCAATCCAGTAGGAGAACCACGCAAAACCTCGTGAACAACACCTACACACAAAAGAACAAATACTTGCACCCAACGCAAACAAGGGGTTGTCAATCCTTTGGTGGTTAATTGCAAGGATCAAGTCTGATAATGGTAGATAGATAAACAAAAACATAAAATAAAATGAAGGTAAATAGATTGCAGCAAGGTATTTTTGGATTTTAATATATGATAAAGATAGACCTGGGGGCCATAGTTTTCACTAGAGGCTTCTCTCTTGAAAATCGCATATGGTGGGTAAACAAATCACTGATGGGCAATTGATAGAAAAGCGCATAGTTATGACGATATTCAAGGCAATGATCATGTATATAGGCATCATATCCGATACAAGTAGACCAACTCCTGCCTGCATCTACTACTATTACTCCACACATCGACCGCTATCCAGCATGCATCTAGAGTATTAAGTTCATAAAGAACAGAGTAACACCTTAAGCAAGATGACATGATCTAGACAAAGTAAACACAATCAATAAGGACAAACCCCATCTTTTTATGCTTAATGGCAATGATACAAACATGTGTCATTTCCCTTACTCTCACTGGGATTGAGCACTGCAAGATCGAACCTGACGGTGTACTAAACATGGGAGTTTCATACCCTGACTTATGCACAGACAAGTAGCAGCTCCCCCGCCAAACTAAAGTGTCAAAGCAGATTTCCAAATCAAAGTAACAGCTCTTTGGGAGATCAAGGAGTGCATCAAGAAGGCCAAGGTTCAAGACAAACCTCAGTTCAACCACAAAAGCAACCCTTGTTGGCAAAGCCGAGTTGGCAAGGCGAAGGCCCGGCAAGCTCCATAGCCGGCAAACCACCGCCAAATGCCAGCGCTCCACCTCGCCAGCCAGCTGGTCGCTAATTGGTGAGGTGTTGAGCCTGCAGGCAGTTAGGTGGAGTTCGACGACATGTGTCAGCATGCTGGAAGGAAAGTTACCTTTATCGACACCCGTCCAAGTAGCGTATCAAGATAATAGGAGTTAGCTAAGTAAGCGGTGCAACATCCTTGCCGGGGCTTCTCCTCCTCATGACACCTAGCGATGCATTAAATGCTCTTTGTCCTAACTAGCAGAGTTAGGTATGATAGCACTGTTTGCTATCTAATCATTATGTAATTACCTTTTTCCACTGTGGTAACACCTTGAGCTATAAAAGGAGGGCCAGCGCAACCTTTACAAGGGTTCAAACCCATTCAAACCCCACACACACTTGCTCATGTAGCTGCCTTCCCTTTTGCATCTTTCTCGGGTAAAGCGCTCCATGTACTTGTGTTTCCACCTTCCCAATACATCCAAGCAGGAGTCGAGTGTTACACCTCAAAGGTGGCCCAAACCTAGTTAAACGATCGTTGTGTTCTCTGTTCATCCTGCTCTTTGCGTTTTGTGCATTCCCCTCGCAGAACCACAAAGGGGCTAGATCACCCCATAGATATTCATTCCACGCCGACATGTTTGGCACGCCAGGTAGGGGAATCACTGGCGTGAACCTGGATAGCAGACAGCGCGTCAATTTCATCGAGTTTCTTCACCATCTTCATCATCCATGGCGCCCAAGAAGAAGGGCTTCATGGCGACGAAGCCTTCCACGTCCAAGCTTCCTTCACACGCATCTGCGGGTGGCGCAGGCGGCGACATCGGCGCGGACGGTGCGAACATCGCAATAGGCACGACTGGCGCAGGCGGCGCGGTCGCCGTGCCCACTATAGCGGGAGCGTGCGATGGAGGCGCTGGAGGTAGTCACCTTCCATGACCCTCTGGCGGAGACATCAACAATGGCGCAAGTGGTGCGGGCACGCAACTCCTGCCACCTCGACGCGCCGAAGACCGTAGCCACCAGAGCAATACTATCCGGTCTGGCAGCGAGCCAAGATCCTCCCGCTGCAGCAACTACGGCGGCAGCGAGGGAGAAAACATCAAAGCACATGCCGCGTCCATCATGAGATGGACGTGCCGTGACCTCGAGTGGCGTTGTCGATCATGCACAGCAGCGCCCGCACGACAAGTCGCTCGTCGATCAACCTTAAGATCTTCAGGTGCCACCTCCGCCACGCCAACCTGCTGTCACCCCCGCAGTACGGCGGCAAGATCATAACGGCACTCCTGCTGGCTCTGCTAGGAGTCGAGCGATGTCATGATCTTCGCTATCCAACATGCCTTCGACGGCAACGGAGGCGATGGCATGAGCCCGAATGCTGTTGATCTTTCCTCCTACAGCAGATAAGTTGGATGATTGGGTGACCACCATTTAGAGTTTGATTGGGTTTGCGGAGGCTAACAAACCCCAGGTGGTGGAGCCCTCACGACGCCCACAAACTGCACCAATAGTTCAGACCAGCGGCCATGTTGTAGGTGGTGCGCCAACAGTGTAGTCACCTCCATGACATCAACCCCGACAGCACCATCAGCAGTCGCTGCAAACTCAACGAGCTGCCATGCCTGATGATGTGTCGATGGCCTCCTCAGATCTGCAGACGCAACAAGATCAGCAATAGGTACTGCTGGATAGGCGAGCCGAAGATGCTCGTACCACCATTCAACGGTGTCTGGAGGCGCGCCGCCAGTCTAACGAGCGCAATGGTTTAATCGTCAATGCGCCATCGCCTGTTGTTGGAGGGTATCTACCTTATGAGGTTGGATTCCCTACTTTCACATGTGAGCTGTGGCAAGTCCATTGGACGTTCGTCCGGGCATTCAAACCAGAGGTGCCAGAGAAGTACGATCACTGTGCAAGCTGCTGGAGGAAGAGATGAAAAGATCCTCGCCAACTATTTCCCATTGGTACTCAAACCCAATGTGAGATCTTGGTTGATGAACTTGCCGGAGAACTCCATTTCTTCGTGGTCAGATCTATGCAACAAGTTCGTTGGTGCTTTCACCGAGGGCCAGAAAGGCCCTGGGCAGCCCAGTGACTTGCAAGTGATCCCGCAAAGAGAAGGAGAAGATCTACACAAGTATATCCAAAGATTCAGCCGTGTACACCACAACATACTAGATGTGCACCCTGCAGCAGTGATTGTCGTATTCCATACGAACATGCGCAACAGCAAAATGTGGGAGAAGATGAACATACGACTGCCAAAGACCGTCAACGAGCTCTACACATTGGCGGACAAATGTACACATGCTGAGGAGGGGAGAAGGCTCCTAGGGGAAGATGCTGGCACTGAAGTCAATTATGAGGACGAAGATGTCGCCACCCCAAAGAAGAAGGGTCGGAAGCGCAATAGAAAGCGGAAGGGAAGTCAGTTATGGCTGTGGAAGGGTCTGGAAATTCTAGTTCCGCCAAGAAAACCAAGACAGAGAGCATCGGCAAGGAAGCTGCTGATGAGGACATCAATACCATTGTTACACCCACAGCCCCTGCTGCTATACATACTGGACCAATTACTAGAGCTCGCGCACGCCAATTAAATTATCAGGTACTTTCGTTTCTTGGTAATGATTCTAATGTTCATGAGAATATGATGCTGCCTAAATTGGATACATTTGTTTTGCTTACAAATGAAGGGCCTAGCTTGGACAAGAAAGAGGAACCTTGGAGCAAGTTCAAGCATGGAGATGATGGCATGCGCAAGGGGAACAAGAACGGAGTTACAAGTGATGATTTCAGGACTTTGAAGCCACCATAAGGAGTGCAGGAAGCCTTGGACGAAATATACAAGATGCCACTTCATAAATTTCGTCCAGAGGCTATTATAGGTGTTGCGTCACCTTATTATTGGGCCAGGCCCATGTAATTTCGAAATACTTGAGTATAGGCTATTTTTAGAGTCCGTATGTGTGGGGAAACAAGAGATAGGGTTGGTTTCGGACCCCTCCTTCAAGGGCCACGAAATCCCCCCCTCTTCCTCCATATATACAGCCCTTAGGGCACCGTTTAGACTTTGGGTTTTGTTTAGATTAAAAGTTCGCCATAGCTGCAACTTCGCGTACTTCGTTTGTGTTCAACAACCAGACCAAGACGTCACAAAACCCCACCTCGATCAATAAAGCTTTCATCTTATATTCGCAATATCCAGATTGCAAATCTTAGTTTCTTGCTTGTTCTTCGTTTGCTTGCAGGAGATAGACCCTCGGGGTCAGGTTGATTGTGCTCCGGCGTGGTCAATAACCTCTCGGAGTTGGTTTAGCGATTGCTAAGGCGCGACGTCCTCGCACGTTCGTAGTCGGATCGTCAAAGTCTACTCCACCAAAAACGATAGATATCATCTCATCGAAAGATCGGGACACCCTCGCCTCTATCAGAAATTGTTGAGCAACCCCCTCTCCGACCGATTTGAGTTTAAAATCCACCGAGAGAGATACCCCTAGAGCCGAAGAATTAGATAGTGGTTCAGCATCACTAGAAACTAGGTCCAGTACGCTCCGCCTATTACTCTTGAGAGCTGCAAAATCTCTAGACGGTTAGGTGTCAATTTCTTCATAAACCAAGAGTGATTATGTTTCTCGAAGAAGAAGTCTGTAAAGGTTCGTAGATCGCCTTCAAGTATCTACCACGAGTGATCGACATTGGTTGACGAACCAATTGATGAGGACATCAATACCATTGTTACACCCACAACCCCTGCTTCTATACATACTGGACCAATTACTAGAGCTCGCGCACGCCAATTAAAATATCAGGTACTTTCGTTTCTTGGTAATGATTCTAAAGTTCATGAGAATATGATGCTGCCTAAATTGGATACATTTGTTTTGCTTACAAATGAAGGGCCTAGCTTGGACAAGAAAGAGGAACCTTGGAGCAAGTTCAAGCATGGAGATGATGGCATGCACAAGGGGAACAAGAACGGAGTTACAAGTGATGATTTCAGGACTTTGAAGCCACCATAATGAGTGCAGGAAGCCTTGGACGAAATATACAAGATGTCACTTCATAAATTTCGTCCAGAGGCTATTATAGGTGCTGCGTCACCTTATTATTGGGCCAGGCCCATGTAATTTCGAAATACTTGAGTATAGACTGTTTTTAGAGTCCGTATGTGTGGGGAAACAAGAGATAGGGTTGGTTTCGGACCCCTCCTTCAAGGGCCACGAAATCCCCTCCTCTTCCTCCATATATACAGCCCTTAGGGCACCGTTTAGACTTTGGGTTTTGTTTAGATTAAGAGTTCGCCATAGCTGCAACTTCGCGTACTTCGTTTGTGTTCAACGACCAGACCAAGACGTCACAGAACCCCACCTTGATCAATAAAGCTTTCATCTTATATTCGCAATATCCAGATTGCAAATCTTAGTTTCTTGCTTGTTCTTCGTTTGCTTGCAGGAGATAGACCCTCGTGGTCAGGTTGATTGTGCTCCGGCGTGGTCAATAACCTCTCGGAGTTGGTTTAGCGATTGCTAAGGCGCGACGTCCTCGCACGTTCGTAGTCGGATCGTCAAAGTCTACTCCACCAAAAACGATAGCTATCATCTCATCGAAAGATCGGGACACCCTCGCCTCTATCAGAGAAGTCGTTCGAGACAAAGCTGGATAACAAGTTTAATGAATTGCTCACGCGTCTTCCCCAACCACCACCGGCTGCACCTGTCGCACCTCTGCAACGACAACAACAACGCCCCCTTCCAAATCAGTTCGGACGAGCGAAGCGTGTTCCTCTTGAGGATGGCCAAACTTCTGGTGCTGCTGTACCTACTGTTGATGCTTCTTTGGCTCCTGCTCCTGCTGCTGCTGGTGCCGAGGAGGAGGATGATTACGCGGGCGATTATGAGGATGAGGTTGATCAAAATCATAACTACGTGCAACCACCAGGACCAGGTCGTCCACATGCAAATAATCGCAATGGTAGGTCTGCACCACCACTTCAGGTACGAGATCATGACCATCTTCCTAAATTAAAATTGAATATTCCACCATTCGAGGGTAGATATGTTCCTGATATATATCTTACTTGGGAGTTAGAAACTGAACAACGTTTTACATGTTTACAATATCCCGAGGAACGACGTGTAGCTGCTGCTGTTTGTGCTTTCACTAGTTTTGCATGTGTATGGTGGTCTGAACATTGTAGATTATATCCTATTCCAGCTACGTGGGCTGCTTTGAAAACTGCTATGCGTACTCGTTGGGTTCCACCATATTATCAACGTGAATTACTTCAAAAATTGCAGCGCTTAAGACAAGGAAAAAATTCTGTAGAAGAATATTATCAGGAATTACAAACTAGCATGATTAGATGTGGTATTGTTGAGGAGAATGAAGCTATGCTTGCACGTTTCATGGGTGGATTAAATAGAGAGATTCAGACCATTCTAGAGTATAAGGAGTATAATAATATCACTCGTTTATTCCATCTTGCTTGTAAAGCTGAACGTGAAGTGCAGGATCGACAGGCATTGGCGCGAACTAATTTTTCTGCAGGTCGATCTTCATCATGGACACCGCGTGCCTCCTCCACTCCCACACGTCCTACTGCGGCACCACTGACTTCAGCCGCCAATTCCAATCGAGATACAAGAAAACAGGCACCACCACCACCATCTGCCAAGAGTACACCTTCTGGGCCTGCCCAGAGCTCTTCTTCATCTATGGCATCAACAGGGCACACACATGATATTATTTGTCGTCGTTGTAAGGGAAGAGGTCATTATGCGAGAGAATGCCAATCTCCGCGTGTTATGATTGTTACTGAGGATGGTGGGTATGAGTCCGCTAGTGATTATGATGAGGAGACTTTGGCTCTTATTACAAGTGAAGAACACGGTGGAGATGATTCTGATCATGAGACGCAATACATGGCTCCTGAAGACGCTGACAGGTATGAATGTTTAGTTGCTCAACGTGTTTTGAGTGTGCAGGTCACACAAGCTGAGCAAAATCAGAGGCATAATTTGTTCCATACAAAGGGAGTTGTGAAGGAACGTTCTGTTCGCGTCATCATAGATGGAGGGAGCTGCAACAACTTGGCTAGCATGGAGATGGTGTAGAAGCTATCTCTCACCACAAGACCACATCCACATCCTTACTATATCCAATGGTTCAACAACAGCGGCAAGGTTAAGGTAACACGTACTGTTCGTGTGCATTTTAGTATCTCTACATATGCTGATTATGTTGATTGTGATGTGGTACCCATGCAAGCATGTTCATTATTACTTGGTAGACCATGGCAATTTGATAAAAATTCTGTACACCATGGTAGAAACAATCAGTATACTCTTGTTCATAAGGATAAACATATTACTTTGCTTCCTATGACTCCTGATTCTATTTTGAAAGATGATATTAATAGAGCTAGTAAAGCAAAACAGGAGAAAAATAAGAGTGAAAATCAGATTGTGGCAAAAGAATTGGAGCAACAAATGAAGCCTAATAATAAACCATCTAGTGTTGCTTCTGAAATTAAATTGAAAAGTGCATGCTTACTTGCCACCAAATCTGATATTGATGATCTAGATTTCAGCAATTCTGTTTGCTATGCTTTTGTGTGCAAAGAGGCGTTATTTTCATTCGAGGACGTGCCTTCCTCTTTGCCTCCTGCGGTCACTAACATTTTGCAGGAGTTCGCTGACGTCTTTCCACAAGACGTGCCACCGGGATTACAACCTATTCGCGGGATTGAGCATCAGATTGACTTAATTCCCGGTGCTTCGTTGCCAAACCGTGCGCCATACCGTACCAATCCAGAGGAGACGAAGGAGATTATGCGTCAAGTACAGGAGTTGCTCGACAAAGGTTATATACGCGAATCCCTTAGTCCTTGTGCTGTTCCTGAGAATATGATGCTGCCTAAATTGGATACATTTGTTTTGCTTACAAATGAAGGGCCTAGCTTGGACAAGAAAGAGGAACCTTGGAGCAAGTTCAAGCATGGAGATGATGGCATGCACAAGGGGAACAAGAACGGAGTTACAAGTGATGATTTCAGGACTTTGAAGCCACCATAATGAGTGCAGGAAGCCTTGGACGAAATATACAAGATGTCACTTCATAAATTTCGTCCAGAGGCTATTATAGGTGCTGCGTCACCTTATTATTGGGCCAGGCCCATGTAATTTCGAAATACTTGAGTATAGGCTGTTTTTAGAGTCCGTATGTGTGGGGAAACAAGAGATAGGGTTGGTTTCGGACCCCTCCTTCAAGGGCCACGAAATCCCCTCCTCTTCCTCCATATATACAGCCCTTAGGGCACCGTTTAGACTTTGGGTTTTGTTTAGATTAAAAGTTCGCCATAGCTGCAACTTCGCGTACTTCGTTTGTGTTCAACGAACAGACCAAGACGTCACAGAACCCCACCTTGATCAATAAAGCTTTCATCTTATATTCGCAATATCCAGATTGCAAATCTTAGTTTCTTGCTTGTTCTTCGTTTGCTTGCAGGAGATAGACCCTCGTGGTCAGGTTGATTGTGCTCCGGCGTGGTCAATAACCTCTCGGAGTTGGTTTAGCGATTGCTAAGGCGCGACGTCCTCGCACGTTCGTAGTCGGATCGTCAAAGTCTACTCCACCAAAAACGATAGCTATCATCTCATCGAAAGATCGGGACACCCTCGCCTCTATCAGGTGGCAAGTAAGCATGCACTTTTCAATTTAATTTCAGAAGCAACACTAGATGGTTTATTATTAGGCTTCATTTGTTGCTCAAATTCTTTTGCCACAATCTGATTTTCACTCTTATTTTTCTCCTGTTTTGCTTTACTAGCTCTATTAATATCATCTTTCAAAATAGAATCAGGAGTCATAGGAAGCAAAGTAATATGTTTATCCTTATGAACAAGAGTATACTGATTGTTTCTACCATGGTGTACAGAATTTTTATCAAATTGCCATGGTCTACCAAGTAATAATGAACATGCTTGCATGGGTACCACATCACAATCAACATAATCAGCATATGTAGAGATACTAAAATGCACACGAACAGTACGTGTTACCTTAACCTTGCCGCTGTTGTTGAACCATTGGATATAGTAAGGATGTGGATGTGGTCTTGTGGTGAGAGATAGCTTCTCCACCATCTCCATGCTAGCCAAGTTGTTGCAGCTCCCTCCATCTATGATGACGCGAACAGAACGTTCCTTCACAACTGATGAGGACATCAATACCATTGTTACACCCACAGCCCCTGCTGCTATACATACTGGACCAATTACTAGAGCTCGCGCACGCCAATTAAATTATCAGGTACTTTCGTTTCTTGGTAATGATTCTAATGTTCATGAGAATATGATGCTGCCTAAATTGGATACATTTGTTTTGCTTACAAATGAAGGGCCTAGCTTGGACAAGAAAGAGGAACCTTGGAGCAAGTTCAAGCATGGAGATGATGGCATGCGCAAGGGGAACAAGAACGGAGTTACAAGTGATGATTTCAGGACTTTGAAGCCACCATAAGGAGTGCAGGAAGCCTTGGACGAAATATACAAGATGCCACTTCATAAATTTCGTCCAGAGGCTATTATAGGTGCTGCGTCACCTTATTATTGGGCCAGGCCCATGTAATTTCGAAATACTTGAGTATAGGCTATTTTTAGAGTCCGTATGTGTGGTGAAACAAGAGATAGGGTTGGTTTCGGACCCCTCCTTCAAGGGCCACGAAATCCCCCCCTCTTCCTCCATATATACAGCCCTTAGGGCACCGTTTAGACTTTGGGTTTTGTTTAGATTAAAAGTTCGCCATAGCTGCAACTTCGCGTACTTCGTTTGTGTTCAACGACCAGACCAAGACGTCACAGAACCCCACCTTGATCAATAAAGCTTTCATCTTATATTCGCAATATCCAGATTACAAATCTTAGTTTCTTGCTTGTTCTTCGTTTGCTTGCAGGAGATAGACCCTCGTGGTCAGGTTGATTGTGCTCCGGCGTGGTCAATAACCTCTCGGAGTTGGTTTAGCAATTGCTAAGGCGCGACGTCCTCGCACGTTCGTAGTCGGATCGTCAAAGTCTACTCCACCAAAAACGATAGCTATCATCTCATCGAAAGATCGGGACACCCTCGCCTCTATCAAGTGGTATCAGATTCCCAGGTTGCTCGGTGAGATTTACAGTTTTTCGTAGTTTAGATCGAGTCTGTTCTTCATACCTACAGTCCAGGAAAAAGCCAAAAAAAAATTTAGGGTTAGTTCATCATATCCGAACCAATCTGAGCCTTTGCATAATCTTTTTAGGGTTTTTGCTTTGTTGAATTTGCGGTTGCATCGTCGTGTCAAGTTGCTGGTCTTAGCGTCTAGTTCTTTAGAGTTTCGAGTTCTGTTCACAAGTTGTCACGCCGCCGCCGCACCATCATCATTGCCCCTACCGTATACCACCACAGCTTATCTGCTATTTCTCTGAGTCCATATACCACCACCGATCCGAGTCCATATACCACCACCGATCCGAGTCCATATACCACCACCAATCCGAGCCCACATATACTACCGTCATATACCATCACCAGTCCGGGTTCCACCAGATTCATCTCTGCCACCAGTCATAGTCCGAGTCCAGTATTTATTCCTTTATTTTAGAGTTCCAGATCACACGATACTACGAGTCGTGAACAAGTCGGATTCCCCAATTTTCGCGCTACCCGCAGAAGAAAAATAGTTCCAGTTTCAAAAAAAAAACTAAGTCTGGAAAATTCTGGCTAGGCAGTTTTTAGACCATTTGTAGACTTTTTCGAAAAAAAATTGTTGCGGAGCAAAAAAAAAAAGAGGAAAAAAAAGTGCAAAAAAAAAATAAAAAAATTCAGAGTGTGCTCCTCCCTTGTTTACGTGCAGCGCCGTGATTTTTGTTAGTGTTCTAGGCTCGCGTCTCTAGCACGGTCTAGCCTAGGACCAGCACAGTACCGTCGTTGAGAGTTTATTCAACATTGCATCTCTGAATTGATTATTGCTGACCCTTTTTGCTACCATATCATAAGCCTTCCCAGCTCCACATACATCTACATCGTGCGTTTGACACCACCTGGCAATCGCTCTGTCCAAGCTCTGAGAGTTTTGACAACAAAGGTTGCCGATCACCACCTGCTGCTGGGTAAGAACTGGTAAGAATTTGAGATTTGCTTGACGGATTTGTGACACCACACCACACCACCACCACTTTCTAGTAGTCTGTAGGATCATATTCTTGTGTGTTTCTATTGCTGCTAACCATGGCAGGATCACAAGCCGACGAGATTGACTGGGAGAACATGACGAACAAGGAGTTGCATGATAAATTTCAGCAAATGATGAGTGGCCAGGTGGGAGATGTGCTAAACAGATTTGAAGAGGCCATGGAGAAGATAGATGGCATGGAGAAGTCGTTCGAGACAAAGCTGGATAACAAGTTTAATGAATTGCTCACGCGTCTTCCCCAACCACCACCGGCTGCACCTGTCGCACCTCTGCAACGACAACAACAACGCCCTCTTCCAAATCAGTTCGGACGAGCGAAGCGTGTTCCTCTTGAGGATGGCCAAACTTCTGGTGCTGCTGTACCTACTGTTGATGCTTCTTTGGCTCCTGCTCCTGCTGCTGCTGGTGCCGAGGAGGAGGATGATTACGCGGGCGATTATGAGGATGAGGTTGATCAAAATCATAACTACGTGCAACCACCAGCACCAGGTCGTCCACATGCAAATAATCGCAATGGTAGGTCTGCACCACCACTTCAGGTACGAGATCATGACCATCTTCCTAAATTAAAATTGAATATTCCACCATTCGAGGGTAGATATGTTCCTGATATATATCTTACTTGGGAGTTAGAAACTGAACAACGTTTTACATGTTTACAATATCCCGAGGAACGACGTGTTGCTGCTGCTGTTTGTGCTTTCACTAGTTTTGCATGTGTATGGTGGTCTGAAGATTGTAGATTATATCCTATTCCAGCTACGTGGGCTGCTTTGAAAACTGCTATGCGTACTCGTTGGGTTCCACCATATTATCAACGTGAATTACTTCAAAAATTGCAGCGCTTAAGACAAGGAAAAAATTCTGTAGAAGAATATTATCAGGAATTACAAACTGGCATGATTAGATGTGGTATTGTTGAGGAGAATGAAGCTATGCTTGCACGTTTCATGGGTGGATTAAATAGAGAGATTCAGACCATTCTAGAGTATAAGGAGTATAATAATATCACTCGTTTATTCCATCTTGCTTGTAAAGCTGAACGTGAAGTGCAGGATCGACAGGCATTGGCGCGAACTAATTTTTCTGCAGATCGATCTTCATCATGGACACCGCGTGCCTCCTCTACTCCCACACGTCCTACTGCGGCACCACTGACTTCAGCCGCCAATTCCAACCGAGATACAAGAAAACAGGCACCACCACCACCATCTGCCAAGAGTACACCTTCTGGGCCTGCCCAGAGCTCTTCTTCATCTATGGCATCAACAGGGCACACACATGATATTATTTGTCGTCGTTGTAAGGGAAGAGGTCATTATGCAAGAGAATGCCAATCTCCGCGTGTTATGATTGCTACTGAGGATGGTGGGTATGAGTCCGCTAGTGATTATGATGAGGAGACTTTGGCTCTTATTACAAGTGAAGAACACGGTGGAGATGATTCTGATGTTCATGAGAATATGATGCTGCCTAAATTGGATACATTTGTTTTGCTTACAAATGAAGGGCCTAGCTTGGACAAGAAAGAGGAACCTTGGAGCAAGTTCAAGCATGGAGATGATGGCATGCGCAAGGGGAACAAGAACGGAGTTACAAGTGATGATTTCAGGACTTTGAAGCCACCATAAGGAGTGCAGGAAGCCTTGGACGAAATATACAAGATGCCACTTCATAAATTTCGTCCAGAGGCTATTATAGGTGCTGCGTCACCTTATTATTGGGCCAGGCCCATGTAATTTCGAAATACTTGAGTATAGACTATTTTTAGAGTCCGTATGTGTGGGGAAACAAGAGATAGGGTTGGTTTCGGACCCCTCCTTCAAGGGCCACGAAATCCCCCCCTCTTCCTCCATATATACAGCCCTTAGGGCACCGTTTAGACTTTGGGTTTTGCTTAGATTAAAAGTTCGCCATAGCTGCAACTTCGCGTACTTCGTTTGTGTTCAACGACCAGACCAAGACGTCACAGAACCCCACCTCGATCAATAAAGCTTTCATCTTATATTCGCAATATCCAGATTGCAAATCTTAGTTTCTTGCTTGTTCTTCGTTTGCTTGCAGGAGATAGACCCTCGGGGTCAGGTTGATTGTGCTCCGGCGTGGTCAATAACCTCTCGGAGTTGGTTTAGCGATTGCTAAGGCGCGACATCCTCGCACGTTCGTAGTCGGATCGTCAAAGTCTACTCCACCAAAAACGATAGATATCATCTCATCGAAAGATCGGGACACCCTCGCCTCTATCAGCTGCTGCGTGCGCTGATTGCCAGGTAGCTACAGCAAGTGAGAAGGCCGGGAAATCTGATGGGCCGTACTATAAAATCCACTGTACCAAGGGTCACAACCTCCAGGAGTGCAGGCAAGTTGAACAGCTGGTTGAGAAACAGAAGGCTGAGTACGAGAAGCGCGATAAGGAGACGGGCCAACATGGTACGGGTGGGTCCGGCAAGAAGGGTCGCGACGGGCGAGGAGGGCGCCGCGGCAAAGCCAATTAGCAAAAGGAGAAGCCTGCCAGGGGCAGGGAAAAGAAAGAAGGTGATGAAGAGAGTGAAGAGGAAGATGACGATGAATCCAGTGAACATGAGTTCCAGAAGGCAACAGTGGCCATGTGCATTGACGGGGGTGCATCCTTGCATTCCTATTGAGGGAGTCCTGGACTAAGGGGTCCTCGGGCTGCCGGCTTGTCTCTTATCGGCCAGACAGGTTGGCCGCTCTGTGAGTATTACTAGAAGGCTGAGTTATAAGGCGACTCCGTGTGCGGGAAAGAAAACCTCCAAAGCCTTGGTGTGTCCTCCAAGTCAAGATGGCGTATGCACGTTTATCCCCTGATGGTAACCGACTATATGTAACCCTAGTACCCCTAGTGTCTATATGGACCAGAGGGTTTAGTCCGTAGAGGCTAGAAGAAGAACCATCATCCTACTCACCTAGGGTCTAGTTCATCCGATCTGATGGTAGATCAACTCTGTAATCCTCATACACACATCAATACAATCAAGCAGGACGTAGGGTTTTACCTCTCTGAGAGGGCCCGAACATGGGTAAATAATGTCTCTGTGTTCCCTATTCCCCATCGATCCAAGATCCACAGCTTGGGAGCCCCTACTGGAGATCCACCAGTTTTGACACCGACATTGATGCTTTCATTGAGAGTTCCGCTGTAGGATCGCCAAAATGATCGATGGCTCACTTAATCATCGGAGATGGCATCCGCACTAGGCACATCTTTGTTCCCGGCCAGCTCTTCATGTTCGGTGGCATCATTTTGCATGCCAACTCGGTTGGTCGCCTCGACCAGGTTGACAACTTTTCCCCTGAGCATCAAATCAGGTTCGGCAACCTAGAGTACATCGCTGACGCTCGGGGCGATCTGATCTTCACTAGGTTCTCAGCCTTGCATGAGGAGCCCGAAAACCCTGAAGCTTTGACTTCGGACTTCCCTTCCAACCCAATCTCCAGGTCGTCCCTCACCTAGGATCCGGCCTCAAGCCTGGATACGGCTTCGGCACCCAAAGACCAGGGGTCAGCCCTGGCCGGATGCGCCCCACACGCTACCACACCGGTGATCGACTCCGAAGAAATCCCGGATACTGATCAGGATAGGCTTTCCCTATTAAAGGAGATGCTAGATCAGATCCAGACAATGAATATTACGGATCACCCGTCCTCGGCCTATGCTCAGATCGACATTGAGGCAGGCCACGGGGAATTTTACGTCCCACCCACCACCCACTTAGTAGCCACTGTGGAAGATTTAACTGACATGCTGGACTACGCTTCTAAGGAGGCCAACGACATGGATGAAGATGTCGATGCCACTGCTCGCACTGCTACTGCCCTCCCACCACGGGACGGTGGACGGCCACCTCCACCTATGATGTCTACATGGTGGACACCCCCAACGATAAGGGCGATGGCACCAATGGGAAGAATGGCGACAAGCCAGATGAAGAGCCGCCCAAATGCTGACATCAGCAAAGACGATCCAAGGGGCGTAAGGGCAGGGAAAGCAACACAGGCACTGAAGAAAATGATACCCCAGATGATATGGAGGACCTCGGCGACCATGTCGCCCCCGAACAGCAACTCAATGGCCTGGAGGGACACGAGGACCTCAACGATTCCAGGGACAGCAACTACCTCCCTCTATTCGAGGATGAGGAAAGCCTTTGGGCCGAGGACTTCATTGTCCCCGAAGACCCTCTGAAGCAGAAGTAGTTCAAATGGCAGCTCATAGCCACCACCTGAAGCTTAAAGAAGAAGCAGCAACAGCTAAAAGCCGAACAAAACACCCTCAACGACAGGTGGACGATGGTTTTGGCAGCCGAAGAAGGCTTCGGCAATCCGTGGCAGGACCAAACCAAAAGCTACCCAAAACGGCGACTACTGCCACAGTTTGACGACAAGGCCCTCAAGCTCGCACTCCCCAGACGCACTTAGGACAACCAACCAGACCGCCCCCCTCGAGGATGGGACAAGACGGCTGCAGAGGCCGAAAACCCACCTGTACTCCCTCGATGGAGAGGCAATGTGCCAATGCAGCCTGAGGATCCATACGACCCACGACACGACCTCGCCGCTAAAGCAGGTCAGAAAAGATCCATCTATGGATCTAGAGGGTACAACCCTGCTAGATGGGACGGATACCAAACTTGGCACGACCGAAATGATAGAGCTCAGGAGCAGCACCGGGCCCGGATAGCAACCGAACTCCGCCACGATGTAGCCCTGGTCAGGGGCGCCGCACACCCAATGTGCTTCACTGATGAGGTGATGCAACATCAGTTCCCCGAAGGGTTTGAACCCGTAACAATTGAACAATACGATGGGACAACAGACCCGGCCATGTGGATTGAAGACTTCCTCCTCCACATTCATATGGCCCAAAAAGATGATCTTCACGCGCATAAAATACCTGCCATTAAAGCTTAAAGGACTAGCACGACACTGGTTAAAGAGCCTACCCGAAAACTCCATCGGGAGCTGGTAGGAGCTCGAGGATGCTTTCCGAGCTAATTTTCAGGGCACCTATGTGCGGCCTCCGGACACCGATGACTTGAGCCACGTTGTTCAATAGCTCGGCGAGTCATCCCGGCAATTTTGGAATCGGTTCTTGACTAAAAAGAACCAAGTTGTAGAATGTACGGATGTTGAGGCAATAGCCGCTTTCAGACACAGCATGAAGGACGAATGGCTAGCTCGTCAGCTTGGCCAAGGGAAGCTGAAAACAATGTCGGCCCTTACCTCACTCATGACCCGCTTCTGCGTGGGTGAGGATAGTTGGTTAACTCGTAGAAGCAACAACCCTAAAGACCCTGACTCCTTTGAATTTCAGGATGGAAATTGGAAACCATGACACAACAAGAACAAGCATCGACACAACAGAGGTGAGGCCGAGGATACGGTAGTAAATGCCGGATTCAGCAACTCAAATTAGGACCGCGAAAGAAGCCCTCTAAAGGAAACCAGGATGGACCAACCGCGCTGGACAAAATCCTGGATAGGCCCTGCTAGATTCATGGCACCCCAGACAAGCACGCCAACCAAACCAACCGTAACTATTGGGTGATCAAACAGGCTAGCAAACCCACAGCCGAGGAGTAGAGCAAGGGCCCCGCAGCGAGGACTATGATGAGCCTCGTGGGCCAAATAATGGAGGCCAGAAGCAGTTCCCTCCTGAGGTAAAAATTGTGAACATGATCTACGTCACACACATACCCAAGAAGGAGAGGAAGCGTGCTCTTCGGGACGTCTATGCCGTAGAGCCGGTGACTCCGAAGTTCAACCCATGTTCGATGTACCTGATCACCTTCGACCGCAAGGACCATCTGACCAGTATCCGTCATGGAGGATCAGCGGCCTGGTACTTGACCCCATTGTCGATGGGTACGATCTAACTAGAGTCCTTATGGACGGAGGCAGTAGCCTCAATCTGATTTACTTAGATACAGTAAGAAAAATGGGTATTGATCCGTCAAGGATCAAACCTAGCAACACCACCTTTAAAGGTGTGATCCAAGGCGTCGAAGCCCGCTGCTCGGGCACCGTGACTCTGGAAGTAGTGTTTGGCTCACCTGACAACTTTCGCAGGGAAGACTTGATCTTCTACATCGTGCCTTTCCGCAGCGGCTATCACACACTTCTCGGCCGTACAGCGTTCGCTCGCTTCAACGTCGTCCCCCGTTACACATACTTGAAGCTCAAGATGCCCGAACCCAAGGGCGTCATCACTGTTAACGGCAAGATGGAGCACTCACTCCAGACCGAGGAGCACAACGCGGCTCTGGTAGCCGAAGTCCAGGTCCGCAATGAGGTGCCGAAGTCCCAGTCATCAAATGAGCCTGATCACTATTTTAGTTCCCGGAGTCTTCCAACGCTCAACGCAAATAGGAACACGCTCCCCACAGCATGGCCCAGCTAGTCGCTAAGTATGTGCCCCGGAGGCACAATTTTCGCGCTCAAAATACCATGGGCAGCTGTGGGGACCTACTACCCAAGAACCAAGTGTTTGGTTCGACTGAGCTATGGTCAAACACGTCTTCAGACAATAGTAGGTACCATCTAGGACCTACCTAGCATCAAGCTAATATACTACGGCGACCTCTCAAGACCCTTTCTCACGGGCCCGCCCACCGATCACCACCTCCTTCAATACAAAAAAACACTTCCGTGATGATACGTGTTTGCCACAGTAGGTCACGTTTTCTGTCATGCATGTACATCCATGACAATTTTATGACAGAATGAAGATAGTCATAACTTTGCTGTCGTAGAAGTGTTCCATGACAATACCAAAATTATTATCACAGAAATGTCCACTTCCATGATGATAAATGGCGCATCATGGAAGTTCTTTCGTCAAGGGTAACCGACACATGGCATCCACCACAATGGGTCGCCATTAAGCTATCGGGTTCCGGTTTGGATCCGATAACCCGTTAACAGCCCAGGCCAATGGGGATTTTCCACGTGTAAAATTCTCATTGGCTGTAGCAAGCATGTGTCAGCTCCGCATTGGGACAGATGTCAACCGCCCAATGGATAGGAGGCGCCTATGATACCACGACACGTGGCAAGGCCCAACAGCATCCCATTTAGGTTAAAAAGGCCGACCCAGTCAAAATTAGCGGGCTGGCCCATTAACGCCCTGCTTGCAGACGACCCATTCGCAGTTAAGGCCCTTAGGAATAGTATCAAATCGGCCCGTCAACGACCAGGTTTAGATTTCTCATCATTGCGGCCCATGGTCACTTCTGGCCCGTTAACAGTCCGCTAGGTATTTGGGCCAAATTACGACCCGATGTGTTTCTGGCCTGTTAAAGGTCCTTCTACATTTGGGCCCATTTATTGCCCAATGAAACTTTCGGACCATAAATGACCGTGAAGGAATTGGGTCATATTGGGCCATGTCTAACATCCGGCCTGTTAGCAGCCCATTGTAGATTTGGGCCACTTCCAGCCTATTGTGCTTTTCGGCCTGTTAACGTCAGACGAAATCCATGGGCCATATGTGGCCCAACGTCACATCGAGCCTATTAACGGCCCATATAATCGCTGATACAAATCAAGTCCGACCGCACTTCTGGCCTGGTGAAGGCCCGTGTAGTAGGTCAACGCTTTTAGTGCCCGTCTGAATTTCGTCCAGTGAACGTTCCGCATTGTAAATGGGCCACCATGAGCTGAGATACATTTCAGCCTGCTAATGACTAGTGGGTTATTTGGTACATTTTAGGGCCAATCATCTTTCGGCCTCCTAAAAGCAATGGGCATAATCTGGCCCAATTAGTGCCCAATCTGACTATCGGCCTATTAAAGGCCCATGTTATTTATGGGCCATATTAGCCCTGCAAGATATTTACACATGTTAATGGCCTGTTGTTACTAAGGGCCCAAATTATGTTCAGGCCTGTTAAAGGCCCACTGTGGGCACATGCCTGCCAAAAATAAGTAAGCTTATGCTGAGTTGGCCCAGATATTTTTAGTGGGCTACATGCCGATTACGGCCCATAATCATTTTTAGCCCAATTGGAATTGTGGGCCCGATGAATGTTGGCCCGTTGGGCTCCTACGAAGTTTTCGGCCGAAAGGAGATCGATGATGTCGAATACATTATTAAGATAAACCTACACTATACAAAGATAGCGTCGTAATTTCTACGGCCTTTGGCAGCACGATAAATGTTGTATCGCAACAAAATAAATTACAGCCATAGAACAAAAGGCCTGTTGGCATAAAAGTTTACAGTCCTTCCAGATAAAAGCACCATTAGATGTATAGAAGCACATATCATTTGACATGAGTGCTAACGTTTCAGGCTGTAGAATCTGATGGAGCAGCATGATCTTCCCCTTTTTCCGTCATTGCTCTTGAACAACGAAGCAAATGTCTGATAGTCTTGTTTCAAAACCAATCATATCTTGACGACATTTGTCAACCACTATTCTTGTTTCAAAAATGACCTCCATTAGGGATTGGACTTGTGTCTGGAGCACAAATATATCACTCTATCTAGCCGAAAGATTTGGTTCAGTAGGCGATTTGGATGAGATTACCTTGACAACCAACCCAGAATTACGCAGGAAGATACTTTTTTCACTGTTAGTGGAGGGATACTGACGCACTGTAGGAAGAGGTGACATTGTGCCCATGGTAGCCTTGTCACCTTCAGGTAGTTATGGTTGTCCAATCATTTGTTCCATAGCTTGCTGAAAGTTTGAATTTGTAGATTAGTGTACCATATAAGTTACTAATGAGACAAAAACAAACAAAATATGTTTCACATTTATACATAACTTATTTTGGTGAACTACTGTATTACATTAGAATGTATTGTAGTCCCAACTACATAATAAAATCACTTTTGGAACATATGTCCATGTAGCATGCCTACTGTATTGTCTATTTCCTCACATTCATTGACATCTAAGGATAAGGAGACATGGTTTAAGGTAGGATAAACATAGTATGACATCATTCATATCACGGGCAAACATATATCAAACAAACAGGCTATTGTATCGTTGTGTGGGCACATGAACATCACAACTAGATTACATATCAAGACCAAAAGAATATCCTTCCTCTCTTTTAAGCCGTGTAAGGTGAAATGATACATTAAGACAACTGTGTATAAAAATGAACAGAGTAACTGACATTGGCTACAAACCAAGCAGTTAAATTAACACATCACAGTAACAAGCAGTTCAAAGGCATGAGGAGTAAGGACTTACAACATCGTCTTGAACTGGTGTGCTCATGCCCTTCATCTTGCTGGTGTGGTAATCCTTGAAGATTTGCACTGCATTCGGTTTAGGTTCTTTTAGGTCCGCACGGGCTTTCCTCTGTATTTGGAACAAGTCAATATAGTTACGATAATATGGCACAACAAAAAGAAGGAACTAGCAGCTATTTACAAGAGCCTCGCACTGTGCAATATAGCTACGAGATCCTGTTGTCTGTTGGAATTTCACTTTAGAACGGTTGGTCTTGTTCTTCAAATAGTTAGACTAGAAGAAGATAGACTTGTAAGGCACATACGTAAATACGAGTTCAATATGTGATCTGATCAAATACATATACCCTACCTGATACTTTAGATCAGACCAGTGTTTAACAAGGGTTATCCAGTCTTCATCAGTAATATATTCCACTGGAGATGTTTGGGCGATTTCATTGTTAGCCTTGCCTTCAAAGTGAGTTTTTCTAAGGTGATACCGATACTGTCGCAGAGCGGACTGAAAAACATGAGTGCATGCTTGTTTAGTTGCATCATCTTTTGGATCCAACTTCAACCTCATCTGTTGAAAAAAGAATGTGAGTCTCATTAGGAGGAAGCTAGAAAGTATGGGACAGAGCAAGACAATATTACAAATTGCGATGAATAGCATTACTTACGGATAATTGGTCAAGGAAGGTGTTAAACTGGGTATCGTCTTTCTCATTCATGTACTGGATCCACGTTGGGAGGATACATGCATGACACCTAAAGACAACGGCTGCCTCTGATACTAACTTGGCAAGCTCTGTAGCATCACATGGCATTTTTAAACCTGCCTCAAAATGGATCTCCATTCTTCCTCCTTTAGATTTTGTTAATTTGTCAAGCATTATCCCTGATGTCTGTTTCCGCTTGTGCCGTGGTGCTAGTTGAACAACGAATATGGAAAGTGTTAGTGCACATCAAACTGTGAGAGTACATATAAAGGAGCATGCAACTGCAACTTGACTCGGTCAGGTACCGTCTTGGTGTTAATGCTCATGAGGTTCATCTGATCTTGCCAAGTCCTATTGTGTCAGCAGTGCTTCGGAAGTAGTGTTAGGTGTGAAGTCAGCTTGGGAACATGCCACTTGCGGAGCAAACGAATGAGTAACTCGTTGAGATGTCGGTACAGTTGAAGCAGATGCTGCAGCTGGTGGAGCAGGTGATACTGTTTTTGTAGATTTAGCTGGTGGACTTGGACCTTCTACTGCACTATAAGTACTAGCAGAATCTCGATGGAAGATCCTTTTCCGTTGCACCCGACGAGTAACACCATTCCCTACTATATTCTTTCCCTTGCTCTTTTTCTGACTTTGCCATGTCAAGCCATACCCACAACACAAAAGAATAAAATCGCTCTTCAAAACTCATTGATGCATGATACAAACGAGCAATACTTTGATGTAAGACAGCCGTATGAGGAGGATGAAATATGTAAGAAAAACAGGACGACATGACATATTCACACCTACGATGTGTAAACTAAGCATAAGGATTTTCAAGAAATTAGAAGTAATGCAAGCTAGACACCATATGAAAGATGCAACCAATATCACTCTGCCAAGTTAAAAGTGTCTTGTCATAAGTGGCATTTCGAAAAAAATAGAAGCAGTACAACCTAGAAATCAATGCAAGATGCAACCATTATCACACTGCCAAGTTAAAAGCGTCCAATCATAAGTGATTGATGCGTGATACACAACAGCAGTACTTTGATGTAAGAACATGGTATGATATATAGATGCAGTGTATTCTAGACACAGAAAGGCATGTCATATGCACATGTATAACGTATAAACTCAGCAGGTGCAATTTAATCAAATTAGAAGAAATACAAGCTAGACAACATATGCAACATGAAACCAATTATCACACCGTCAACTTAGAGCAAGCACCCGCGATGGTGGAGTAGGGGAGATGAACTCATCATATAGACTTGGGACTTCAACTGCAGTAGCAGCAGCAGTGGCAAATCTAGAGAGCCTCTGTTTGCCTCGGTCCGGAGGACCACCAACAACACCTAACTTACTATTTTTCTTCCTCTTTTTTGATATTGCCTTCTGAAGTCAAAACCATAAGAAGAGGAATAAAATTAGCTCTGCATAACTGGTTGATGCATGATACAGATGAACACTATGTTGATGTAAGGCAAGCGCATGATAGGAGGATGGAATATATACAAAAAAATGACATCATTGCATATTCACACCTATGATAGGAGGATGGAATATGTATGAAAAACAGTAAGCAGAAGGCATTTCAACAAAATTACAAGAAATGGAAGCTAGGCACCATATGAACATGCAACTAATATCACTCTACCGGGTAAAAAGTAGTACAAGCTAGAATACAATACAAGATGCAACCTACATCACACTCCAAAGTTAAATGTGTCTTATGGGTAAGTGATTGTTGCAGGATACACAACAGTATTTTGATGTAAGGACATGGTGTGATAGACAAATTTATTATGTTCTAGAAAGAGGTACACATGTCATATTGACAGGTATAAGTTGTAAGCTACGCAGATGCAGTTCAAAAAAATTAGAAGCAATACAAACTAGACATCATACGGAACACACAACCACATATAACAGTGCTAAGTTAGAGCAAGCACCTGTGACGGTGGAGTAGGGGAGATGTGCTCATCATCTACACAGCTACGTTGACTGTGCAGCCTTGTGTTGTCTTGCGAATCTTGTTGGGAGGATGGCGGAGTAGAATCTGTAGAGACCCTCTCTTTGAGTTGCTCCGAAGGACCACCATCATCCACTGCCTTACTAATTTCCTTCCGTTGTATTGATTTTGCATTGTGAAGTCAAACCGATAAGAAAAAGGAATAAAATTAGCTCTTCAGAACTCATTCATGCATGATACTGATGAACACTACTCGGATGAAAGGCAAACACATGATACGAGGATGGAATATGTACGAAAAATAGGACGGCGTGACATATTCACACATATGATGTGGTAACTAAGCAGAAGGCATTTCAACAAATTAGAAGCATTGCAAGCTAGACACCATATGAAAGATGCAACCAATATCACTCTGCCAAGTTAAAACTGTATGGCGTTCCAACAAATTAGAAGCAGTACATGCTAGAAATCATATGTAAGACGCAACCAATATCACAGTGGCCACTTAAAGGTGCCTAATCATAAGTGACTGATGCGGGATACGCAAGAACAGTAGTCTGATGTAAGAACATGGTGTGATCAGATATAGTATGTTCTAGAAACAGGAACATGTGTCATATTCACAGGTATGATGTGTAAAGTAAGCAGATATAATACAACAAAGTTAGAAGCAATACAAGCTAGACATCATACGCAACATCCAACTACATATATATAATAGTGCCAAGTTAGAGCAAACACCTGTGATGGTGGGGTAGGGGAGATGTGCTCATCATCTACAGAGCTACGTTGACTGTCTAGCCTTGCGTTGTCTTGGAATCTTGTTGGGAGGATGGCGGAGTAGAATCTGTAGAGACCCTCCGTTTCAGTTGGTCGGAAGGACCACCATCATCCAATGCCTTACCAATTTGCTTCCGCTTTATTGATTTTGCATTATGAGGTCAAACCGACAAGAAAAAGGAATAAAAATCTCTCTTCATAACTCATTCATGCATGATACTGACCAACACTACTCATGATACGAGGATGGAATATGTACGAAAAACTGGACGGCATGACATATTCACACCTATGATGTGGAAACTAAGCAGAAGGCACTTCAACAAATTAGAGGCACTGCAAGCTAGTCACCATATGGAAGGTGCAACACTCTACCAAGTTAAAGCTATCTCGTCATAGGTGGCGTTCATCAAATTAGAAGCACTACATGCTAGAAATCATATTCAAGACGCAACCAGTATCACACTGCCAACTTAAAGGTGTCTCATCATAAGTGACTGATGCAGGATACACAAGAACAGTAGTTTCATGTAAGAACATGGTGTGATAGACATATATAGTATGTACCAAAAACAGGAAGGCATGTCATATTCACACATATAATGTGTAAGCTAAGCAGATGTAGTTTACACTAATTAGAAGCAATACAAGCTACACACCATATGCAACATGCAACCAGATATCACACTGCCAAGTTAGAGCAAGCACCTAGGATGGTGGAGTAGGGGAGCAGAGACTTGGAACTTGTAATGCACTAGCAGTACGAGGAGAATCCGTATAGATGCTCCTTTTAGGTTGCTACAGAGGACCACCTTCATCGCCTTCCTTACTCTTTTCCTTCCTCTTTTTTGATTTTGCCTTGTCAAGTCAAACCCACAAGAAAAAGGAATAAAAGTTGCTCTTCAGAACTCATTGATGCATGATACTGATGAACACTACTTTCATGTATGGCAGCCGCATGATAGGAGGATGGAATATGTATGAAAAACAGGACGACATGACATATTGACAAGTATGATATGTAAAGGGTAAACTAAGCACAAGGTGTTTGAACTAATTAGAAGCAATGCAAGCTAGACTATGAAAGATGAAACCACTATCACTCTGCAATTAAAAGGGTGGCCTCATTAATGTATTTCAACAAATTAGAAGCAATACATGGCAACAGGCTAGAAATCATATGCAATATGCAATGAATAAAGGTGTCTCATCGTAAGTGATTGATGCAGGATACACAAGAGCGGTAGTTTCATGTATGAACATGGTTAACAGATAGATGTAGTATGTACCAAAAATAGGAAGGCATGTCATATTCAAAGGTATAATGTGTAAACTAAGCAGGTGCAATTTACCATAATTAGAAGCATTACAAACTACACACCATATGCAACATGCAACCACATATCACACTGCGAAGTTAGAGCAAGCACCTACAATGGTGGTGTAGGGGAAATGCTGTCTTCAACTATAGAGCTATGTTGAATATCTTCATTTAGACTTGTTGTTTCTTGAAAATCATGTGGGGAGGATGAAACTGCACTCTTTATAAGAGTAGCGCGTCTCATACTTACCCACGGGCGTGACTATCTCATCATAAGTGATAGATGCAGGATACACAAGAACAGTAGTTTGATGTAAGAACATGGTGTGACAGACAGATGTAGTATGTACCAAAAACAGGAAGGCGTGTCATATTCACATGTATAATGTGTAAGCTAAGGAGATGCAATTTAACAAATTAGAAGCAACATGAAACCAGATATCACACTGCCATGTTAGAGCAAGCACCTGGGGTTGTGGAGTAGGGGAGATGAGATTTGGAACTTGCACTGCAATAGGAGTAGCAGGAGAATCTACAGAGATCATCTGTTTCGGTTGCTCTAGAGGACCACCATCATCCCGTGCGTTCATCCTTTTAGATTTTCCCTTGTCAAGTCAAACACATAAGAAAAAGGAATGAAATTCTCTCTTCGAAATTCGTTGATGCATGATACTAATGAACACAACTTTTATGTAAGGCAACCACATTGTAGGAGGATGGAATATGTATGAAAAACGCTAAGTAGAAGGCATTTCAACAAATTGGAAGCATTGCAAGCTAGACACCATATGAAAGATCCAACCAAAATCACTCTACCAAGTTAAAAATGTCTCATCATAAGTGGCATTTCAACAAATTAGAGGCAGTACATGCTTGAAATGGTATGCAGGATGCAACCAATATCACATTGTCAATTTGAAGGTGTCTCGTCAGAAGTGATTGATGTGGGATACACAAGAAAAGTAGTTTGATGTAAGAACATGGTTAATAGAAAAATGTAGTATGTACCAAAAACAGGAAGGCATGTCATATTCACAGGTATAATGTGTTAACTAAGCAGATGTAATTTACCCTAATTAGAAGCAATACAAGGTAGACACCATATGCAACATGCACCCACATATCGCATTGCCAAGTAAGAGCAAGCACCTGCGATGGTGGTGTAGGGGAATTACGGTCATCAACTACAGAGCTACGTTGACTATCTTCATTTAACCTTGCTGTTTCTTGAGAATCATGTGGGGAGGATGACACTCAACTCTTTAAAAGAGTAGCGCATCTCACAGTAACTCACTGGCGTGACTGTCTCATCATAAGTGATTGATGAGGGATACACAAGAGCATTAGTTTGATGTAAGAACATGGTTAATAGACAGATGTAGTATGTATAAAAAACAGGAAGGTATGTCATTATCAAAGGTATAATGTGTAAAGTAAGCAGATGCAATTAAACCAAATTGGAAGCAATACAAGCTAGACACCATATGCAACATGCAACCACATTTGACAGCGCGAAGTTAAAGCAAGCACCTGGGATGGTTGTGTGTAGCAATTGAGATCATCAATTGCGGAGCTACGTTTACTATCTCCATGTGCTGACACTACACCCTTTAGAGCACTGAAACGCTTAGTGCTCATCCTCAAATTAGACTGGAGCAACTTCTGTCTTTTCTTTTGTGTATTTATCAACAGTGCGTCAGGGTCTAAAATACCCATGCATAAAAAACAATAGTGTGAGTATGGGTGAAGTGTGTGCACAAGTAGTACACTGTAAAAGCAGCAGATAGCATGTGGGTGAGAAATAAATGATGGGAGACATATGGTAGCTCTACAACATGCATGGCACACGAAATTAGATTCTAGGATTTTGAAATATGAGCACAGGGATGGCTGGGAAATGCAGATACTCCTGCAGCACATGACAAAGTATAATCCTACAAAAATAACAGTCGACTGAAAACAAATAGGTCAGTCCATTTTTTCTGCACCGTTCAATGTACAAAGAATGGGAAGATCGCCTTGATCTACATCCAGCCAGTCAGTGTTGACGATCTTCCTTGAAACACCACCAACCACCGGCCCAGTCCCCTGCCTCCGCCCTCCCCTCGACCTCACCGCACCGCCATGCTTGGTACCACCCCAACCATCCCTTCAAGCCCCGCCGACCTCCAGATCAGGCGCAAGTAGCTCCTGCGCCCTACACCCCTATGATAGACACCGATGCACCACTTCCCCAGCGAACAGGCGAACTAGGTGCTCCGCGCGCCTAAGCGGGTGCTGCTTCTTTTAATTGCCAATCAACCGACCCTGAATTGAAATCCAGGCGAGCGACTGACCTCTAGCTAAGGTGAAATAGTAAATGTGGGGAAACCTTGTGTATTCAGTATCACGAAGAAGGTGCAGTAAGAAGTGCTCAACTAGTTTCTTTCGTGGGATGAATACGGTGTGAGCAGAGACGTAAGATTTGCACGAATAAGGGAAGAGGAGTACCTCTTTCTGCTGGCAGTGATGTCTCCTCCTTCTGTTTTTTCAACGATCTTCTTGTGGTTCGCTGGAAACAAGATGTTGTGAAGGACAGTGGAGCCTTGGACGAATCCATGGCCAAGTTGTTGTGTGTGGTGTGGTGGCCGTCTATCGACGGCGGGGAAGCGGATCTGAGGGGGCGAACGACGGCGTATCGGGAACAACTCCGGTGTGGTGGACGGTTGCAACAGTGGAGCGGCAGCGGTGAGGCATGGGACAGCGTGGTCGAAGTGGTTCAGGTACAACGCACGTCAGCATCAGCGTTGTGGAAGCAGATCTACCTCGGCTTTAGCTGCTAAGTCCTTGAGGGCGTTACAGTTGTGGTTGTGTTAGATGACGACGTTGGGGTACCGGCTCCGGCGTGATGGAGGAGGGCGGCGGTGGATTGGGCTCGATGCAGTGGAGAATGAAGGAGGCTGGGGTTTCGCGGCTGGTGGAGAGGGTGTTTTGCGCCCATGGAGTATGAATGGGGAAACGGAGTGAGGGGAGCTAAGGGGGAACAATGTTTCGGTTTGGGACGCGCTTGATTGAAATTTGGGGAAAGTTACAAACTTTGCCCCCATCTAAAATTTCGGACATATTGCGGGTCGGCTTATCATCAGTGGGGATAGAGTCCTCCACGACTCTGGTAGCTTTGTCTTGTACGCCGAGTCCTCCATGGGTCTTCGTATAACGTGTCTCGGTCCGACCTATGTGGCGCAGGACGAAACTGACCTATGAGTCCTCACGTCGACCCACCACAACTAGAAATGATGTGCCCACCACACCCCACACACAATCGACCACTAAGAAAATAAGGATATACAATAGTACAAAGTTATACATGAAAGTTAATTGCATGGTGCATCCAATAATATTTGTTCCGTATTGTGAATGTCTATATTTTCTCCTAAAAAATTAGTCACGGTAAAGAGAAACAAAGGGCATATCTCTCTTTGTCTCCACCGCACACCCCCTCTCTGTACACCACTTTCATGTACGCACACAAACTATCTCTTAGCCCTCTAAAAGTATGCCCCTGACACATTCATGCGTGACAACCACTGTATTTCAAGCGAAAGCACTATACGGTCACTGGACTTCAGAATATGCTCATTATGGTCAGCGTATACATTCTTGTGGGGATCATACGGTCTCTAGCTCATCGTATGTCTCCGTATTTTGTTGATGACACTGACGGTCATTGTATTTGAAGCGCGCTCCGTATTTTGTTGATGACACTTACGGTCATTGTATTTGAAACTAAGCACGATATGGTCACTGGACTTCAGAATAAGTTTGTTACGGTCACCATATACATTTTGTGGTGCTAACCAACCTGTGGTTGGATGGTGAGGAGGACAGTGGTATCCCCAACCCACCAGGGTTAGTCCTGGTGCTCACATTTATCCTGGATTAATTTCAGTATTTCTGGTGATGTCCATTCAGTGGGAGGAGACGTTCCCCTCGACTACAAGGCACCTACGATGACTTCGTAAAATCTCAAGATGATATGCCGGCTCACTCTCTCGAAGGTGCTCATAGGGGTAGGGTGTGCGTGTGTGCGTTTATAGGGGTGAGTGTATGCGCGTATATATGAGTGCTTGCATATGTACTATGTTAAAAAAAATACATGTGGTGATTATACGGTCACTGGCTCACCGTACAGATCCGTAATTTGTTGATGACACAATCAATTGACCAGTCAAATGGTCTAAGTGGCGCAACTAGTGTTGCACCATCAGCGCACGTTACCGTGGGGCCCACCTGTCAGTGCGTATATGAAAGAAAGAAACTGTAGCTTGCGTCTGCACTGTGTTAATAAAATACATTTTGTGGTCATCATATGGTCACTAGCTCACCGTATAGCTCCATAATTTGTTAATGGCACGATTAATTGACCAACCAAATGGTCCACATTCGGCAGCGCACATTACCGTAGGGCCCACTTGTCAGCACGTATATGAAAGACAGAAATGGTAATAAATTAGTGGTCGGTGGGGATTCAAAGTCGTGAGACCTCAGGTTGGCAGCCCGCGCACCCTAACCACATCAGACAAGGTCGCCTTGTGATGATATGCTGAGCCGGCCGTTTTAATTGCACGCACGCACGAGCTAATGTGGTGAATACAAACACATCACACATGCGCACAAACACGCCTGCAACAACCGCATGCATGCATGCAATACTCACATGTACACATGCACGCACGCAACACTCGCACGAACACACGCACGCATGCAGGCATGCAACACTGACACATACACATGCACGCACGAACACACGCACGCACACATGCATGCAACACTGAAACGTACACATGGACGCAACACTCACTCATACACATGCACGCACGCAACACACACACGCCTACATGCACACAGCACACGGCGCAAGACAGATGCTCAACCTATACGTGCATGCACCCTTTTTAAGGACATGGATTGTTATGAGTATTAATCAATCTTATATGTGATAAGCAGAACATTGATGTTTCCAGCGCTCTTTATTAATCACAACGTATCGAACGGGCTATCAACGTATATATGAAAAAAATTAAAATTCTCTTACATTATATAGTAGGCCTATCAACCTACATGAATTAGATGACATCACACTCAATAAACAATCATCGGTTTATGAAATGCCCGCTTCTCACCACACTGGCCCACCAAAAACCCCTCCCCCCTCCCGCTCACGATTCCCGCCCGGCGCCAGCTACCCGCATTCATGCGGAACCGGCTCCTCTGCCGTGCGCTGCCTGCATTGGGTCACTGACATGTAGGCTAGGTACCCAACAGGCCCGCACATGAGTGGAAGAACGACACGGTGTCTTACGTTAGACGATCTGGTCGAGGAAGCCGCCCGCTGCACGCTGGGCTGAACACGCCTCCTTGCCGCATTTAAACACCTCCATGAAACCCGTGTGGAAGCCGAGAAACCCACTCCGGGCACACGTCCGTTCATGACCGGACCGGCATTAATCGCAACGCTGGCCGAGCTCCTCCCATCCGCCCTCTATTTAATCTCCTATTTAAATGAGGCCCGACGCCGGCCAAGAATCGCACACGTCCCCCGCTCCCCTATCTCCTCCTTATCCATTTTCTCCACATTTACAATGTCTTACGAAGAGTAGTTATCCGGCATACAAGTCGGCTGGGTGGCCCGCCAAGCCCGGCGGATATGAGCTATGCAGCTCGCTGATCCACCTCCCTCGCCTTGCCTAATGGAGCCAGTTGCTGCCCCAAGCCAGCGCGTGGTTCAGCAACTCGCCGCACCCGGCCAGCTCAACGAGGAGCGGCGAGTTGCTCCACACTGGCACGGCGGGGAGCACGGGCATCGTTGTGCTGTCCACGACGCCGCCTCATACCGCGCCTCCCGTGTCTGTGGCCGCGCCATGCAGGCAGAGACACAAGCCGGGTGCGCGGAGATCGACGAGTCGATGGCCAGCGCCTCTGCATCCGCCGCCATCATCAAGGAGAAGTAGAACACGGGAGGCCGCCACCGCTTGGGTCGCATGAAGGCCACCGCTGAGGCGACACCGACGTACACAACAGGTGTCTTGCCCGGTCATTCTGTTGCGAGGACCTTTGTCGACCCCGCGTGGGCTCCACGGAAGCGGAGAAGCCCCCTTCGAATCCATCTTAGGCATCAGCAAAGGATTTCTCTCAGTTGAGTGGTGGGGAAGCGAGGCGTCCTTTGCACTGAAGCATTTACCTCCGGGGCTCCCGGTAGTTTGGTGATCGTGCTGCCAGACATGAGGAACACCAAGGGATCCGCGGGCGACCATTTAGACTAGGTATTATTACACCTGTGCAGTTCAGGAGTAGCACCACTTAGTTGATTTATAAATGTAATGAGATCCGTCGTGTTTATATGAAAATCCGGTATTTTATATGAATTCCGTCATTGTTTATATGAAATATTGTCGTGTTTGCATGAATTTTGTCCGGTTGGTTGAGTTGTTGTCAGAATGTGTGCGAGTACGGTTGGATGGCTTAATTTGTGGGTCACCGTTGCAGATGTGCCCTAAGTCGGTCTGCGCACGGCTCGGGTGGCAAGGTGGGACAAATAAAAACCAGCTCATGTGAGCTCGTCTCCGATGCGCGCGCTGCAAGAGGAGCACCCGAGCTCGACCTCATTCATCGGTGGCAAAGGCATGGGCGGACAAAAGGCTCACCAATATTTTGGCTACCCCGGGCAAGATCCAAATATCCCCTTCTAGGCCCACCCCTCCCAGTACATTCAAATCCCTCGTTCGTCGTGAATTTTTGCCATGTGTTATTGTTTTCAGGGATATTTTGCGGTGTGAAAACAAATTTAAATATGAACTAATAATCGATGTCCGCGGTCTTCTACCAGGACACGGTTGGATGGCCTCATAGTAGTAGTACTGTAGAATAGTAGTAATAGTAGTAGTAGTAGTAGTAGTAGTAGTAGTAGTAGTAGTATAGTGGTAGGAGTAGTACAATGTAGAGTAGTATGAGCCTCATCTAACACCAATTTCCTTGGAGACCGTGCTACAGCAAGCAACCCTAGGCTATGTTACTAGTAGTAGTAGTAGTAGTACCTCCATAGTGAGTACGTAGTACTCTGTAAAATCAGATTTTCCAAAAACTAAGTCGCTCAACCTTAATGATTTGCTTGTTTCCCTTCCTGCCTCCTTGTTCTTCCCCATGCAGCCAGAAAAAAACGAGGTCGTGTGAATATCAATTGATTACTGGTGTTGATTTTATTTTTTTGCGAAATGATTACTCGTGTTGATAGCTACATGTGTCTAGGCCAATGCATGCACTTTTTGCTTGGTGCTTGTTGGGCAATCCGAGCAGAAAAAAAGAGGGGGTACTACTACAGCGTGCCGGACCGACCTTGTGGGGGTACCTCCGTCCTGATTTATCCTTCCACATCGTATTTTGTGCCAATTTTGACCATGTATTTAACTAACAAAATGTTAATGAATGTCACAAAAAATTATATCATTGAAAACTATGTTCAAATACGAATCCAACGATATAATTTTTGTTAACAAGCACTAACATTTTGTCAATTAAATCTTTGGTCAAAATTTAGCACAAATTACAAAGGGGACCAATAAACTAGTATACTCAACACCATGCGTGCTAGTAGTCATAATGTTCTTAAAGGGCCCACTTCAAAAAACAAACAAAGAAAGAAAGGGCCCAATAAGGATGGTAATTTTACCCATGGGTACGGGTACCCGCGGATACTGTACCCGCATGGGCAGGGTATGGGCATAATTTTGTACCCACGGGTAGTACCCATACCCAACCCGTTAAGTCAGGGGTAGGGCACGGGTATAACCTTTTACCCATGGATCTACCCATACCCTACTCGTTTATACCGACATGTGAACCTTACCAGTGATTCACAAGTGTACCTATGTTAAAGTTGTGTTGTGAGCTTGTGAACCTATGTCAAAGTTGTCACCAATTGTCAATGTGAATTGAGATAACGGTCATGTACTCATCAATCTATTATTGAGTTGAGATAAATGTGTTTTTTGTCAAATATGTTATAGATGAATGTAAAACTGCGAATAACTTGTGTATTGTTTGATCTACCCGTTGGGTACCCAATGGGCATGGGTACCCGTCGGGTATGGGTACGGGTAAACTTTCATACCCATGGGTACGGGTATGGGTAGAATTTTGTACCCATTAACTACATAGGCATGGGTATGGTATTGCTCTACCCGCCATATACCCTACCCAATGCCATCCTTACCCACTACACATTCAAGCATTTCATCACATCTTTCTCTCGCTCTATCTGTCGAATGGATTATGCCAAACTCCCATGCCTATCGCGCGGGAAAAGACCCGCCCTCGCCTTTTTTAGTCAGGGTTTGTATCGATGGATCGCGCGAAGCAGCAAAAACCAAGCCGTGTCTTGTACTCCTCTGTCGTACTAAGAGTGGAAAGGCTCGCTTTCATAAATGTTCTACTTCCTCTCACCGACATGGTGGACATATAGCAACCGGTTCCATGTGTCATGCACCAAATAACAATGCAGAACAGCAGGGGGACGTACCCCAGTCGTAGCGTCGCAGTTGTAGTAATGAGCAATGAGACGTCAAATCACAAAGTCGCACCTTTCCCACAGACGGACGAAGCAACCATTATTTTACACTTCGCTGAATCCGCTTCTCCATCACCTCCTTCAAGAAAACCACGTATTGCTTCTGCCATTGTTCTGCCTCAAGAGGGACGCGCATGTCACGTGGGACCGCATGACAAGCCATGCTCCCCCGCCCACAGCTCGGTAAAATCACCTCATTTTTACTAATCTGGATACTATCTTTTTAGATGAATATAATCGGGCTTTACCAAGGAGCAAAACCAAGTGGTAGGCTGCTCCTGTCATGTTGGCGTAGCAACTCAGCAGGGTCAGTTCGCACACAAAATGGCGACACACTCACAGGACCCCTTTCATCGACATGTGGGTCATCCACCATCTTGTTCCACGTGCGATGCACCAAATTATAGTTCAGAGCAGTGGTTAGACTTGGAGGCACCCCGGTCGGACCACCGCAGTAGTAGTAAATGAGCAATGAGGGGTCAAATCACAAAGCCACACCTTTCCCACATTAAGCTGGATGGACGAAGCAACCAACATTTCACTCTAGGGCACAAGAGCATAAATAAAAAAGAAAACCAATGATGCATGCGACAGCTACCTAGGGCGCCCTATAGTAGGAGCCTCCACTACAAATCCGCTTCTCCCTCGTCTTCTTGAAGAAAACCGAAGATGTGTGTAGCGGGTAGGATTTCTACTACTGCGTGCGGGGCCCACATCATAGTAAACAGGAGAGGGATTGAGTTCGAGTCGATGCCTTAGTACGGCATGGACCACTCGGTTGTACGGGAACAAGGCAAAATTTTGGGTCAGCGGAGCTGTGGAGATATACGTACAAAAAATTGTGGACGTAGGTTCGACAGAAAGGCAATGATGCATGGGCCCCGCATTTTCATATACCAGCGGCCGCGTGAAATTTGCTACTAAAATAATGCATAAAAGTTCTCCCAAAACATCTATAACTAATGGGAAGCAAATGTAAGCTTAAAATGAAAATAAAATAAAAAGGTTATAAAAAGAGAAAAAATGAATTGCATTTAAAAGAATGACATTTCTAACAAAAATGTGAATGTGAACTACATAGGTGTGCACGTGACCAACACATATATTGTCAATACAAAATCTAATGCAAGAAATAACTTATGAGTGACATGCACGAATTGATGATGTGGTGCTTGCATGCATAGAGTACAAAAAAATGTAATTTATGACTTGCATGCATGAAGTGTTCATGTGCCGTAGTTGCATGTCCAGGAAAAAAGCTATTGGGTTGTACTAGCTATTTAGGAATAGAAGATGTATATGGAAAATGTAGGGAAAGAGATGACATGCATCTCAATTCCTATGAGTAGGGATTGGAAAAAGAGATGTCATTTGATTCACATCATAGGAACTTTTCTATTGAATCTAGGCTAATGTTTATTTTCCTTTGAAATTGTGGGAGTATAGGAATCCATTCATATGAACCATGTGGCTCTAAAGCTATAAAAATCATATCATGTTTATTTTCCTCTAAAATGTGGTGTATATGAATCCATTCCTAGGAACCAATTGGCTATAAAGGAAAAATTCCTATAAAAATCGTGTCATATAGAATCCCTTTGATATTCCTCCACACCAAAGGATGGTTGAAATTGTTGTAGGTGATACTACGGTCTTTCTTTGTACACTCGTCCCCCATCTCTATAGGTACCTCTCGATGATGAATGAAATGATATATATTGGGTATTCTATGTGTGCATTGTGTTCTACGAAAACTTGGTAAAAGTTTGCGAGGTTCGAATTTTCAATAAAGTAATATGCACTACATTTTGGAACGGAGGGAGGAACATACGGCAGTTGCTAATACTCACGTGGAAGATTTGTGTGTCGGAGGAGTGGCTGTTCTGTCAACTGCCATGGCAAAACTGACAATGTCGGATGCTGATCTGACGGTTCTTTCGGTGTTCGCCAGGAAACAGCTTGTGGCAGATTAGATATGATTTACGGACACATGCATCACATTGATACGTGCCCCCTTTCTCTCACGCACACATGCACCTTCACGAGTCACGACTCTCCCGAGTCCTCTTGTACCCACCGTCTATCTGTAGGTAGACGTCACACACATATGTGCTCTTCACACCCTACCCTCAGAACTTCTTCAAAATAAAAGACGTCATAAACCTTTTTTTAACTCACACGTCACACACTTATACTACTACTCTTGTGAACGTTCTTTGGGCGCAGTACATTGTACTCTCATGAAGAGAAGTTGTGCATGCACCGACGCGCGGGTACACGTAGGAGCACTTTTTTAAGCTAGGAGCTCATTTATTTACAAAGAGGCATCCCAATTGACATTTTGACTCATCTAGTTTTCAACTTCATGGACGATCGAGGGACCACACGTGAATAGATACAGTACATAGTGCATCCTGGACGCGGTGATTTGATAGTGCGACCTGGAAGCGGTGGCACGTTATTGATCGAGTTTTTTTACTTGAACTTTAAATGAAAATAGTAGTTCGCGTGTATTCAATTGAATAACGATTGCTAGTACAATAAAAATCACTCCACTATATATATATAAGTAGGAGCCTCGGCACTTGCTTTACTATGGTTCCTCTCTTTCACTCTATCATGCTCTCCAGATCTAAACAAGACATAGGTGGCCACACTCTCTCTTTGCTCATCACTGGTCACAGATCTGGCCCGACCACCTCGGCCGGGGCAGGGATGTAGGTGCATCGTTCACGCGGTCGTCAGTGGCATGGGAGGAGACCAACAGCTGCCCGCGCGTCCCGATCGGCTGCCGTGCCGTTCTCCTTGACACAGCATCGGCTCAGGAGGGCCTCCGACCCCTTCTTCCTCCATGCGGTATTGTGGCCAAGATGCAGCCTCCCGACGCCGTCATTGCCACATCCCGACGACCCTCAGGTATATCTTCCTTCGAAACCGGCTTGCTCTACTGCCCCAGCTCCCCATGTGGCTGCATGTGGACTTTTTTCTACTTCCATCGGCTGTCCCAAAGCCACCTAGACTTTTACTATTATTAGAGGTAAAGCTAGTTCACACAGTCGAATCTAAGACTTGGGTGAAAAAGGGAAGAAAGTGCGAAAGCTGTAGCATGAACCTAGGACTTGGTTCTAAGAGGAAACAGGGGAAAGTAGTAGAGAATGGCTACCCAACCGGTCTCTTGGTTGAAAAGGGGAAGAAAGCAGGGTGGATGGCGAAGGGTGGGGGGAAAGGCCAGGGAAGTGGACCTGTCTCTTGGTCGAAAAAGGAAAGAAAGTGAGGGGTGTTGGGGGGACAACGCAAATGAGAACGAGCAGGTCTAGATTTCCTGTGCTCACATAGGAAAATGTCGCCGGGGAGATAAAAAATGGGACAAATGTAGACATGCTGCCTGAATGTTTGCTGCTCTCGGCAACCACATCTGCCTCACCACTTTATGCCCCTACTGTCCCTATGTTATTATCACTATCGTTAATGTAAAATCACATGAAACATGAAGCAATGCCACCTAATGTCACTATTAAGTAATGCTGTTGTCAGTCTAGTGCCATTGATAAATTGAAGCAATGACACAACCATTCTATGAAGTGCTTCCGTCTTGCTTTGTTTCCCATGAATTGTGTTTTTGTGCTTGCACTTAAATCTCACACCGGTAACATTGCTTCATCCCAGTGGAACTGCACAAATTTGATTGCACATTTACTAACCATGTGCTACTCTCTTGACAATAATACTAATGCTATTGTTCTGCATGTTAATCTGTGGCAGTGTTGATGTGATGTGATGCTGCTATTAATCATATGCCACTGCAAATAAGCATCTATGATTAAATAACCATATTTCATATTTGCACAAACAGGGATGTCTGTCTCCATATAGTTTCTATTTGTGCAAACAGAAGTACAGACCTCAATTTTAGTAGAACTGCACAAAATAAGATGGTTATTCCTAGCTGTCGTTGTCTAACCACCCATATTTCAGGTATTCCTACATTGGTAGTAACTAGCTAGAATGACCAAAGCAATCTAAACAAGTTGATTCGTATGTTTACTTCCTGATTGCAGTGCAGGGACGAGCGTGTCATGTGTCGCAGAGAAAACAAGCACCGCGTCCTAGTCGGGAATGCACTTTTTCCCAGATCAAGGATGATAGAGGCGAGGGTGTCCCGATCTTTCGATGAGATGATAGCTATCGTTTTTGGTGGAGTAGACTTTGACGATCCGACTACGAACGTGCGAGGACGTCGCGCCTTAGCAATCGCTAAACCAACTCCGAGAGGTTATTGACCACGCCGGAGCACGATCAACCTGACCACGAGGGTCTATTTCCTGCAAGCAAACGAAGAACAAGCAAGAAACTAAGATTTGCAATCTGGATATTGCGAATATAAGATGAAAGCTTTATTGATCAAGGTGGGGTTCTGTGACGTCTTGGTCTGGTCGTTGAACACAAACGAAGTACGCGAAGTTGTAGCTATGGCGAACTTTTAATCTAAACAAAACCCAAGTCTAAACGACGCCCTAAGGGCTGTATATATGGAGGAAGAAGGGGGAATTTCGTGGCCCTTGGAGGAGGGATCCGAAACCAACCCTAACTCTTGTTTTCCCACACATACGGACTCTAAAAACTGCCTATACTTAAGTATTTCGAAATTACATGGGCCTGGCCCAATAATAAGGTGACGCAACACCTATAATAGCCTCCGGACGAAATTTATGAAGTGGGATCTTGTATATTTCGTCCAAGGCTTCATGCACGCATTAAGGTGGCTTCAATGTCCTGAAATCATCACTTGTAACTCCGTTCTTGTTCCCCTTGCGCATGCCATTATCTCCATGCCTGGTCTTGCTCCAGTGTTCATCCCTCTTATCCATGCCAGGCCCTTCATTTGTAAGTAAGACAAATGTATCCAATTTAGGCAGCATCATATTCTCATGAACATTAGAATCATTACTAAGAAACGAAAGTACCTGATAATTTAATTGGCGTGCGCGAGCTCTAGTAATTGGTCCAGTGTATGTAGCAGTAGGTGCTGTGGGTGTAACAATGGTATTGATGTCCTCATCAAAGGATGACCAAAGGACTAGCTGGCACGGCTGCACGAAGGTTTTTGGGACAGGTGCACGGACAAGAGGCATTGTGCTCTGCTTATTTTTGCAAATAGTGGTGCTTAAATTTAGTGGAACTGCACAAGAAGTTTCAGATGGTCAGTCCACTACATGGTTCAGTTCAGTATTCCTACTGAGAACACAATTATAATTGGTTATTCTGGAATGAGAGAACCTAACCCTGGATGGTGGCAACAAGAAAAACCAGAGTGAACTCCCGGAAATTAAAGCGTGCCTAGGGAGGCCCTTTGCTCAGAGTAGCCTTGCTTGATTTTTCCTGATTTGTAAAGCTTCTCAGAACTTTGTCTTTTGCTGTGAACTAGTAAATGTTGGTTATGTTATATGAATCATAGAGATGCATAAAATTGCTAAACTTGTGGCTTTGAAGTATTTTATGAAGCCAATTTTAATGTGAATGTTCCACATGAATGCTGGACTAGCGTGTGAATGTTTGGAATTTACATTGTGGCCTCAGTTAACGGCATGAACCACTCTAACAAGATACATAGTTGCTCATATGTCAGATAGCAGAGTATTGATTGTGAGCTGGTCGATAGCCAACTTTTCCAGTGTTGAAGCGAGTTGAGCCAATGTGATAGAGGCGAGGGTGTCCCGATCTTTCGATGAGATGATGGCTATCGTTTTTGGTGGAGTAGACTTTGACGATCCGACTACGAACGTGCGAGGACGTCGCGCCTTAGCAATCGCTAAACCAACTCCGAGAGGTTATTGACCACGCCGGAGCACAATCAACCTGACCACGAGGGTCTATCTCCTGCAAGCAAACGAAGAACAAGCAAGAAACTAAGATTTGCAATCTGGATATTGCGAATGTAAGATGAAAGCTTTATTGATCAAGGTGGGGTTCTGTGACGTCTTGGTCTGGTCGTTGAACACAAACGAAGTACGCGAAGTTGCAGCTATGGCGAACTTTTAATCTAAACAAAACCCAAAGTCTAAACGGTGCCCTAAGGGCTGTATATATGGAGGAAGAGGAGGGGATTTCGTGGCCCTTGAAGGAGGGGTCCGAAACCAACCCTATCTCTTGTTTCCCCACACATACGGACTCTAAAAACAGCCTATACTCAAGTATTTCGAAATTACATGGGCCTGGCCCAATAATAAGGTGACGCAGCACCTATAATAGCCTCTGGACGAAATTTATGAAATGACATCTTGTATATTTCGTCCAAGGCTTCCTGCACTCATTATGGTGGCTTCAAAGTCCTGAAATCATCACTTGTAACTCCGTTCTTGTTCCCCTTGTGCATGCCATCATCTCCATGCTTGAAATTGCTCCAAGGTTCCTCTTTCTTGTCCAAGCTAGGCCCTTCATTTGTAAGCAAAACAAATGTATCCAATTTAGGCAGCATCATATTCTCATGAACTTTAGAATCATTACGAAGAAACGAAAGTACCTGATATTTTAATTGACGTGCGCGAGCTCTAGTAATTGGTCCAGTATGTATAGAAGTAGGGGCTGTGGGTGTAACAATGGTATTGATGTCCTCATCATCCTCCCCTTCTTGAAATGAAGTCGTCCTCGACGGAAGCTCATCTTCCTCACCCAAATAAGGCTTCAGATCTGCAATGTTAAAAGTGGGACTAACCCCAAAATCTGCAGGCAGCTCAAGTTTATATGCATTATCGTTTATTTTCTCTAACACCTTAAAAGGACCATCAGCACGTGGCATTAGCTTTGATTTGCGCAAATCAGGAAATCTATCCTTACGCAAATGTAACCAAACAAGATCTCCAGGTGCAAACACAACATGTTTTCTACCCTTATCTCCAGCAAGTTTATATTTAGCATTCATACGCTCAATGTTCTCCTTAGTTAACTCATGCATTTTTAAGATCAATTCAGCACGTTGTTTAGCATCAAAATTAACCTTCTCCGAAGATGGAAGAGGCAACAAATCAATTGGTGCACGAGGAAGGAAACCATACACAATTTCAAAAGGACACATCTTAGTAGTAGAATGCAATGAACGATTATAAGCAAATTCAATATGAGGCAAGCATTCTTCCCACATTTTCTTGTTATTCTTCAAAACAGCCCTAAGCATAGTAGACAATGTTCTATTGACTACTTCAGTTGGTCCATCAGTTTGGGGGTGACATGTAGTACTAAAAAGCAGTTTAGTCCCCAACTTAGCCCATAAACATCTCCAAAAGTGGCTAAGAAATTTAGTATCACGATCTGAAACAATAGTATTTGGCACACCATGCAAGCGTATAATTTCACGAAAGAACAAATCAGCAACATTAACAGCATCATCGCTTTTATGACATGGTATAAAGTGTGCCATTTTCGAGAACCTATCCACGACAACAAATATGCTATCCCTCCCCTTCTTTGTTCGAGGTAAACCTAAAACAAAGTCCATAGATATATCCTCCCAAGGAACACTAGGTACAGGCAAAGGCATATATAAACCATGAGGATTGAGTCGTGACTTAGCTTTTTGACATGTAGTGCAGCGAGCAACAAAACGCTCAACATCCCGTCTCATCTTTGGCCAAAAGAAATGTGTAGCAAGTATATCCTCCGTCTTCTTCATGGCAAAGTGTCCCATTAATCCTCCTCCATGCGCCTCCTGCAACAACAAAAGATGAACGGAGCTAGTTGGAATGCATAGCTTGTTAGCACGAAACACAAATCCATCGTTAACGACGAACTTGTTCCATGTTCTCCCTTCCTTACAATTCTGCAATACATCTTTAAATTCAGCATCATGCACATATTGATCTTTGATGGTCTCCAAACCAAATATTTTAAAGTCAAGTTGTGAAAGCATAGTATAACGACGAGACAATGCATCAGCAATAACATTTTCTTTACCCTTCTTGTGTTTAATGACATAAGGGAAAGTCTCAATGAATTCAACCCATTTAGCATGTCTACGGTTCAGTTTGGCTTGACTTTTAATATGTTTCAAAGATTCATGATCAGAATGAATAACAAATTCTTTGGGCCATAAATAATGTTGCCATGTTTCCAAAGTCCGAACAAGAGCATATAATTCCTTATCATAAGTAGAGTAATTCAGACTAGGCCCACTCAATTTTTCAGAAAAGTATGCAACAGGTTTGCCATCTTGTAATAACACACCTCCTAATCCAATTCCACTAGCATCACATTCAAGCTCAAAAGTCTTATTAAAATCAGGAAGTTGGAGTAAAGGAGCATGTGTTAACTTATCTTTCAACACCGTGAAGGCTTCTTCCTGTGCGGTACCCCAAACAAAAGGTTACCAAACAAACGTGCATCACGTAAAGCAATAAAAACAGCACGTAAATGTTCCAAATGTTCCTCCAAAGATCTGCTATAAATCAGTATATCATCAAAATAGACTACCACAAATCGTCCAATGAAAGCACGTAAAACTTCGTTCATTAATCTCATGAAAGTACTAGGTGCATTAGTTAACCCAAAAGGCATGACTAACCACTCATATAATCCAAACTTTGTTTTAAATGCTGTTTTCCATTCATCCCCCAATTTCATACGAATTTGATGGTATCCACTACGCAAATCAACTTTGGAGAATATTGTAGAGCCACTCAATTCATCAAGCATATCATCTAGTCTAGGAATAGGATGACGATAACGAATAGTAATATTATTAATGCCTCTACAATCAACACACATACGCGATGTACCATCCTTTTTCGGCACTAGAATAATAGGAACAGCACAAGGACTAAGGGATTCGCGTATATAACCTTTGTCGAGCAACTCCTGTACTTGACGCATAATCTCCTTCGTCTCCTCTGGATTGGTACGTTATGGCGCACGGTTTGGCAACGAAGCACCGGGAATTAAGTCAATCTGATGCTCAATCCCGCGAATAGGTGGTAATCCCGGTGGCACGTCTTGTGGAAAGACATCAGCGAACTCCTGCAAAATGTTAGTGACCGCAGGAGGCAAAGAGGAAGGCACGTCCTCGAATGAAAATAACGCCTCTTTGCACACAAAAGCATAGCAAACAGAATTGCTGAAATCTAGATCATCAATATCAGATTTGGTGGCAAGTAAGCATGCACTTTTCAATTTAATTTCAGAAGCAACACTAGATGGTTTATTATTAGGCTTCATTTGTTGCTCAAATTCTTTTGCCACAATCTGATTTTCACTCTTATTTTTCTCCTGTTTTGCTTTACTAGCTCTATTAATATCATCTTTCAAAATAGAATCAGGAGTCATAGGAAGCAAAGTAATAAGTTTATCCTTATGAACAAGAGTATACTGATTGTTTCTACCATGGTGTACAGAATTTTTATCAAATTGCCATGGTCTACCAAGTAATAATGAACATGCTTGCATGGGTACCACATCACAATCAACATAATCAGCATATGTAGAGATACTAAAATGCACACGAACAGTATGTGTTACCTTAACCTTGCCGCTGTTGTTGAACCATTGGATATAGTAAGGATGTGGATGTGGTCTTGTGGTGAGAGATAGCTTCTCCACCATCTCCATGCTAGCCAAGTTGTTGCAGCTCCCTCCATCTATGATGCCGCGAACAGAACGTTCCTTCACAACTCCCTTTGTATGGAACAAATTATGCCTCTGATTTTGCTCAGCTTGTGTGACCTGCACACTCAAAACACGTTGAGCAACTAAACATTCATACCTGTCAGCGTCTTCAGGAGCCATGTATTGCGTCTCATGATCAGAATCATCTCCACCGTGTTCTTCACTTGTAATAAGAGCCAAAGTCTCCTCATCATAATCACTAGCGGACTCATACCCACCATCCTCAGTAGCAATCATAACACGCGGAGATTGGCATTCTCTCGCATAAAGACCTCTTCCCTTACAACGACGACAAATAATATCATGTGTGTGCCCTGTTGATGCCATAGATGAAGAAGAGCTCTGGGCAGGCCCAGAAGGTGTACTCTTGGCAGATGGTGGTGGTGGTGCCTGTTTTCTTGTATCTCGATTGGAATTGGCGGCTGAAGTGAGTGGTGCCGCAGTAGGACGTGTGGGAGTAGAGGAGGCACGCGGTGTCCATGATGAAGATCGACCTGCAGAAAAATTAGTTCGCGCCAATGCCTGTCGATCCTGCACTTCACGTTCAGCTTTACAAGCAAGATGGAATAAACGAGTGATATTATTATACTCCTTATACTCTAGAATGGTCTGAATCTCTCTATTTAATCCACCCATGAAACGTGCAAGCATAGCTTCATTCTCCTCAACAATACCACATCTAATCATGCCAGTTTGTAATTCCTGATAATATTCTTCTACAGAATTTTTTCCTTGTCTTAAGCGCTGCAATTTTTGAAGTAATTCACGTTGATAATATGGTGGAACCCAACGAGTACGCATAGCAGTTTTCAAAGCAGCCCACGTAGCTGGAATAGGATATAACCTACAATGTTCAGACCACCATACACATGCAAAACTAGTGAAAGCACAAACAGCAGCAGCAACACGTCGTTCCTCGGGATATTGTAAACATGTAAAACGTTGTTCAGTTTCTAACTCCCAAGTAAGATATATATCAGGAACATATCTACCCTCGAATGGTGGAATATTCAATTTTAATTTAGGAAGATGGTCATGATCTCGTACCTGAAGTGGTGGTGCAGGCCTACCATTGCGATTATTTGCATGTGGACGACCTGGTGCTGGTGGTTGCACGTAGTTATGATTTTGATCAACCTCATCCTCATAATCGCCCGCGTAATCATCCTCCTCCTCGGCACCAGCAGCAGCAGGAGCAGGAGCCAAAGAAGCATCAACAGTAGGTACAGTAGCACCAGAAGTTTGGCCATCCTCAAGAGGAACATGCTTCGCTCGTCCGAACTGATTTGGAAGGGGGCGTTGTTGTTGTCGTTGCAGAGGTGCGACAGGTGCAGCCGGTGGTGGTTGGGGAAGACGCGTGAGCAATTCATTAAACTTGTTATCCAGCTTTGTCTCTGATAGAGGCGAGGGTGTCCCGATCTTACGATGAGATGGTAACTATCGATTTGGTGGAGCCGACTTTGACGATCCGACTACAAACGTGCACGACGTTGCGCCTTAGCAATCGCTAAACCAATCTCCTGAGGTTACTGACGATGCTGGAAGCACGATCAGCCTGACCACGAAGGTCTATTCCTGCACGCAATCGAAGAACAAGCAAGAATATGATAATGCAATCTGAATATTGCGAATATAGATGAAGTATTGATAATGGTGGGGATCCGGAAGCGGTCTTGGTTTGGTCGTTGGACACAAACGAAGTACACGAAGTTGCAATGGCTAACTTTTAACTAAACAAATCCCAAAGTCTAAACGGTGCCCTAAGGGCTGTATATATGGAGGAAGAGGAGGGGATTTCGTGGCCCTTGAAGGAGGGATCCGAAACCAACCCTATCTCTTGTTTCCCCACACATACGGACTCTAAAAACAGCCTATACTCAAGTATTTCGAAATTACATGGGCCTGGCCCAATAATAAGGTGACGCAGCACCTATAATAGCCTCTGGACGAAATTTATGAAGTGACATCTTGTATATTTCGTCCAAGGCTTCCTGCACTCATTATGGTGGCTTCAAAGTCCTGAAATCATCACTTGTAACTCCGTTCTTGTTCCCCTTGTGCATGCCATCATCTCCATGCTTGAACTTGCTCCAAGGTTCCTCTTTCTTGTCCAAGCTAGGCCCTTCATTTGTAAGCAAAACAAATGTATCCAATTTAGGCAGCATCATATTCTCATGAACTTTAGAATCATTACCAAGAAACGAAAGTACCTGATATTTTAATTGGCGTGCGCGAGCTCTAGTAATTGGTCCAGTATGTATAGAAGCAGGGGTTGTGGGTGTAACAATGGTATTGATGTCCTCATCACTCTAGAATGGTCTGAATCTCTCTATTTAATCCACCCATGAAACGTGCAAGCATAGCTTCATTCTCCTCAACAATACCACATCTAATCATGCCAGTTTGTAATTCCTGATAATATTCTTCTACAGAATTTTTTCCTTGTCTTAAGCGCTGCAATTTTTGAAGTAATTCACGTTGATAATATGGTGGAACCCAACGAGTACGCATAGCAGTTTTCAAAGCAGCCCACGTAGCTGGAATAGGATATAATCTACAATGTTCAGACCACCATACACATGCAAAACTAGTGAAAGCACAAACAGCAGCAGCAACACGTCGTTCCTCGGGATATTGTAAACATGTAAAACGTTGTTCAGTTTCTAACTCCCAAGTAAGATATATATCAGGAACATATCTACCCTCGAATGGTGGAATATTCAATTTTAATTTAGGAAGATGGTCATGATCTCGTACCTGAAGTGGTGGTGCAGACCTACCATTGCGATTATTTGCATGTGGACGACCTGGTGCTGGTGGTTGCACGTAGTTATGATTTTGATCAACCTCATCCTCATAATCGCCCGCGTAATCATCCTTGATAGAGGCGAGGGTGTCCCGATCTTTCGATGAGATGGTAACTATCGATTTGGTGGAGCCGACTTTGACGATCCGACTACAAACGTGCACGACGTTGCGCCTTAGCAATCGCTAAACCAATCTCCTGAGGTTACTGACGATGCTGGAAGCACGATCAGCCTGACCACGAAGGTCTATTCCTGCACGCAATCGAAGAACAAGCAAGAATATGATAATGCAATCTGAATATTGCGAATATAGATGAAGTATTGATAATGGTGGGGATCCGAAAGCGGTCTTGGTCTGGTCGTTGGACACAAACGAAGTACACGAAGTTGCAATGGCTAACTTTTAACTAAACAAATCCCAAGGAAAAAGCTACTAGATGGATCTACTTATATAGGAGTAAGGGGTGGCGGCCAAGGAGGTGGGAGGACATCCCAAGGCAGCCTAAAACTAACCCTAGGTCGTACAAGGCTCATGGGCCCAAGTGGAGGTGATGCAACACCTTTGGACTTGTAGTTTGACTCGGATTCTGCTGCAGCGTCAGATTGTTTCGTCAATAACTCATAGCTCCAGATGAATTTTAAGGTGAATCCAATTGGGTTGGAAAGAGCACGAAATCTACTTTCCAACAAAAAAAGAATCACCCAATTCGGAGTCCGTATGAAAAAGTTCTTGGCGTTTTGAGTCAGGTATGTCTGTGCAGTCCGAATCTGAATCCAGAACGTGAGAGACTTGGACTCTATCTTCTCTTGGCCCAAAAGTGACGTGAGAGGACTTTTTGAACAGCACCTAAACTTCTCGTTTTCCCTTATCTTCATATGTGAATTGTACAAATGTCCCATACACCTGCAATTAGACATGGCACAAAAGTTTGTGAAGTATTTTTGTCCTGGATGACACAAATAAATTATTGCATAGTTTGCATTAGAAATCACCTCACAAATATACATGTATGCAATATTTTTGGTCGTATCCAAGGTATTCATGTCCTCATCAATCCTCCTCCTCGGCACCAGCAGCAGCAGGAGCAGGAGCCAAAGAAGCATCAACAGTAGGTACAGCAGCACCAGAAGTTTGGCCATCCTCAAGAGGAACACGCTTCGCTCGTCCGAACTGATTTGGAAGGGGGCGTTGTTGTTGTCGTTGCAGAGGTGCGACAGGTGCAGCCGGTGGTGGTTGGGGAAGACGCGTGAGCAATTCATTAAACTTGTTATCCAGCTTTGTCTCGAACGACTTCTCCATGCCATCTATATTCTCCATGGCCTCTTCAAATCTGTTTAGCACATCTCCCACCTGGCCACTCATCATTTGCTGAAATTTATCATGCAACTCCTTGTTCGTCATGTTCTCCCAGTCAATCTCGTCGGCTTGTGATCCTGCCATGGTTAGCAGCAATAGAAACACACAAGAATATGATCCTACAGACTACTAGAAAGTGGTGGTGGTGTGGTGTGGTGTCACAAATCCGTCAAGCAAATCTCAAATTCTTACCAGTTCTTACCCAGCAGCAGGTGGTGATCGGCAACCTTTGTAGTCAAAACTCTCAGAGCTTGGATAGAGCGATTGCCAGGTGGTGTCAAACGCACGATGTAGATATATGTGGAGCTGGGAAGGCTTATGATATGGTAGCAAAAAGGGTCAGCAATAATCAATTCAGAGATGCAATGTTGAATAAACTCTCAACGACGGTACTGTGCTGGTCCTAGGCTAGACCGTGCTAGAGATGCGAGCCTAGAACACTAAGAAAAATCACGGCGCTGCACGTAAACAAGGGAGGAGCACACTCTGATTTTTTTTTTTTTTTTGAACTTTTTTTTTGCTCCGCAACAATTTTTTTCCGAAAAAGTCTACAAATGGTCTAAAAACTGCCTAGCCAGAATTTTCCAGACTTAGTTTTTTTTTTTTGAAACTGGAACTATTTTTCTTCTGCGGGTAGCACGAAAATTGGGGAATCCGACTTGTTCACGACTCGCAGTATCGCGTGATCTGGAACTCTAAAATAAAGGAATAAATACTGGACTCGGACTAGGACTGGTGGCAGAGATGAATATGGTGGAACTCGGACTGGTGATGGTATATGACGGTACTATATGTGGACTCGGATTGGTGGTGGTATATGGACTCGGATCGGTGGTGGTATATGGACTCAGAGAAATAGCAGATAGGCTGTGGTGGTATATGGTAGGGGCGATGATGATGGTGCGGCGGCGGCGTGACAACTTGTGAACAGAACTCGAAACTCTAAAGAACTAGACGCTAAGACCAGCAACTTGACACGACGATGCAACCGCAAATTCAACAAAGCAAAAACCCTAAAAAGATTATGCAAAGGCTCAGATTGGTTCAGATATGACGAACTAACCCTAATTTTTTTTTGGCTTTTTCCTGGACTGTAGGTATGAAGAACAGACTCGATCTAAACTACGAAAAACTGTAAATCTCACCGAGCAACCTGGGAATCTGATACCACTTGATAGAGGCGAGGGTGTCCCGATCTTTCGATGAGATGATGGCTATCGTTTTTGGTGGAGTAGACTTTGACGATCCGACTACGAACGTGCGAGGACGTCGCGCCTTAGCAATCGCTAAACCAACTCCGAGAGGTTATTGACCACGCCGGAGCACAATCAACCTGACCACGAGGGTCTATCTCCTGCAAGCAAACGAAGAACAAGCAAGAAACTAAGATTTGCAATCTGGATATTGCGAATGTAAGATGAAAGCTTTATTGATCAAGGTGGGGTTCTGTGACGTCTTGGTCTGGTCGTTGAACACAAACGAAGTACGCGAAGTTGCAGCTATGGCGAACTTTTAATCTAAACAAAACCCAAAGTCTAAACGGTGCCCTAAGGGCTGTATATATGGAGGAAGAGGAGGGGATTTCGTGGCCCTTGAAGGAGGGGTCCGAAACCTACCCTATCTCTTGTTTCCCCACACATACGGACTCTAAAAACAGCCTATACTCAAGTATTTCGAAATTACATGGGCCTGGCCCAATAATAAGGTGACGCAGCACCTATAATAGCCTCTGGACGAAATTTATGAAGTGACATCTTGTATATTTCGTCCAAGGCTTCCTGCACTCATTATGGTGGCTTCAAAGTCCTGAAATCATCACTTGTAACTCCGTTCTTGTTCCCCTTGTGCATGCCATCATCTCCATGCTTGAACTTGCTCCAAGGTTCCTCTTTCTTGTCCAAGCTAGGCCCTTCATTTGTAAGCAAAACAAATGTATCCAATTTAGGCAGCATCATATTCTCATGAACTTTAGAATCATTACCAAGAAACGAAAGTACCTGATATTTTAATTGGCGTGCGCGAGCTCTAGTAATTGGTCCAGTATATATAGAAGCAGGGGCTGTGGGTGTAACAATGGTATTGATGTCCTCATCACAATGTGTCGTGTTTTGCACAACTTCTTACAAGTTGGGTAGCACCAACAGTGTTTACAAGTACTAAACCAGCCTTACATACCGTATGTATACATCGGCGCACAGTTGTCGAACAAGTACTCTATTTCATCAAGCACACGCTGCTTGTATGATAAACCGTGGCAACTTATGTCTTACCATGCCATATTACATGAAAAAACTAGTGCGGATGCATTTGCGGCAACAATTACGATGGTTCTCACATGATTCATGGGCACACAAAAGTAGCAGCAGTTCCCATAGACGGATTCAAACAGAGTACTAGCCCCTAGAGGGCTCGGTAATAGGCAAGTTCGGACAATTAAACACAATCCAAACTACTTTTAAACACTAGCTGGGCCAACTATTTCATGCCACGATCTAATTTGGGATGGACACAAGACTGACCTTGCCATGAACATCATCGAGGACATCCGGCAACAACTCAATCCTGTCAACCTTCTTGAAGATAAACTTGTGGCCTTGCCACTCATAAACTTGTTTGTCGAGGCATGCCAAATCGTCTTCTTGCGTAAGCTTGACAAGAACAGTATGCCTCACAAACGAAGGAGTAGCTTTGAACTTCTTGTGCTTCAGTACACCCTAGACAACATGCCTGACAATAGTGTGGCTGGAATACATCTCGACTTTGGTATAAGTGCAACTGGCTTCCAAGATCCAACAGCCTAAGGACATTGTTTTCCCAGTGCGTATATTCAGGTCATCCGCCTCATAGTGAGTGACATGTACAACTACACAATCCTTGTCTACATCAGGGCTCTAATTGAAACATAAAAAAATTCTGAATTACTTTCCAATATAAAAAACACAAGTTATTTAAACCACTATGTAGAGTCAAAAGTATGCATGACATGGAAGGAGGCATGGTATCGGAGCTAATAAAATCTTGCATTATTTATCACCACATACTTAGATGAAAAACCACAATCAAGATCGGCAAATAAGAAAATCACCTTGGGCAGGTCAGTGGAGGGGGACACATCCTCGAAGGGGAAAGCTGCTCCTGCAGGGCCACGGGGGCTGTAACCTCAAACGGGGCGTTGACCATCTCAGTAGTGGCCGTGAGCGTATCTGGGGTCAGCTCGGTGGTGGCCTTCATCTTCTTGGAGCTCTGTGTCTCGTGGGGATCAGCCTCCAGCGTCTGCTCCAACATCGGCAGATCTTTGCCTGGTTCTCCTTGGTCCATCATGAAACTAAAGAATAGGAGACAACTGAAAGGAAAACACAATCACAATGACAATGAAACAAAAAAGACAGTGAGGATTAGTTACTGCTTTGCAAAAGTTTTTTTTTGAATGAAAATATACCAACATCACGGATCCGCTTACCTTCCTTTCATTGGGAGAGAAGAACAATGGCAGAAGTGAGTGTTGGCTTTCTTGAAGATGGTGAGGGAGAAGGGGATTCAGTGAAGAGTGACATGATGGTTGCTTCGTCCGTCCAACTTAGACTACGGGGAGGTGGGTTTTTGTGATATGACAACTCGTTACTACTGCGCTACGACCAGGGTGACTCTCCGCCTGCATACCGCCTTATAATTTGGTGGATGCCATTTGGGCCCATGCGCTGCATGGCCCGCATGTCGGTGAACCAAAGTAAAATGGTAGTCAGTAGCGGGAGACATTTCGATGACTGAGGAGGAGCCAGAACAGCGGTAGTGTATCCACTATACTAGTAATTGTTTTTCTGGGTAGATGTAGAGTGTCTCCACTGTACTAGTAGTAATTGTTTCTCTGGGCCCAAGACAAGAGAGCCAATCCACCATAAATAATAAAATCAATTCAAAAGCCCATATATTTACTTACTGAGAGGTGCTCCCCAGAACACCGCCCCCAAAAGGAAACTGGGTGCTCTTCTTCCTCCTCTCTCCCACCCACCTCACGTCAGCTTGCTCCACTCGTACCCCCAAAATCCTCACCTCACTCCTACAGAAAACCCCAGCTCCCCTTCTGGTGCTGCTGTACCTACTGTTGATGCTTCTTTGGCTCCTGCTCCTGCTGCTGCTGGTGCCGAGGAGGAGGATGATTACGCGGGCGATTATGAGGATGAGGTTGATCAAAATCATAACTACGTGCAACCACCAGCACCAGGTCGTCCACATGCAAATAATCGCAACGGTAGGCCTGCACCACCACTTCAGGTACGAGATCATGACCATCTTCCTAAATTAAAATTGAATATTCCACCATTCGAGGGTAGATATGTTCCTGATATATATCTTACTTGGGAGTTAGAAACTGAACAACGTTTTACATGTTTACAATATCCCGAGGAACGACGTGTTGCTGCTGCTGTTTGTGCTTTCACTAGTTTTGCATGTGTATGGTGGTCTGAACATTGTAGATTATATCCTATTCCAGCTACGTGGGCTTGCTTTGAAAACTGCTATGCGTACTCGTTGGGTTCCACCATATTATCAACGTGAATTACTTCAAAAATTGCAGCGCTTAAGACAAGGAAAAAATTATGTAGAAGAATATTATCAGGAATTACAAACTGGCATGATTAGATGTGGTATTGTTGAGGAGAATGAAGCTATGCTTGCACGTTTCATGGGTGGATTAAATAGAGAGATTCAGACCATTCTAGAGTATAATGAGTATAATAATATCACTCGTTTATTCCATCTTGCTTTTAAAGCTGAACGTGAAGTGCAGGATCGACAGGCATTGGCGCGAACTAATTTTTCTGCAGGTCGATCTTCATCATGGACACCGCGTGCCTCCTCTACTCCCACACGTCCTACTGCGGCACCACTGACTTCAGCCGCCAATTCCAACCGAGATACAAGAAAACAGGCACCACCACCACCATCTGCCAAGAGTACACCTTCTGGGCCTGCCCAGAGCTCTTCTTCATCTATGGCATCAACAGGGCACACACATGATATTATTTGTCGTCGTTGTAAGGGAAGAGGTCATTATGCGAGAGAATGCCAATCTCCGCGTGTTATGATTGCTACTGAGGATGGTGGGTATGAGTCCGCTAGTGATTATGATGAGGAGACTTTGGCTCTTATTACAAGTGAAGAACACGGTGGAGATGATTCTGATCATGAGACGCAATACATGGCTCCTGAAGACGCTGACAGGTATGAATGTTTTGTTGCTCAACGTGTTTTGAGTGTGCAGGTCACACAAGCTGAGCAAAATCAGAGGCATAATTTGTTCCATACAAAGGGAGTTGTGAAGGAACGTTCTATTCGCGTCATCATAGATGGAGGGAGCTGCAACAACTTGGCTAGCATGGAGATGGTGGAGAAGCTATCTCTCACCACAAGACCACATCCACATCCTTACTATATCCAATGGTTCAACAACAGCGGCAAGGTTAAGGTAACACGTACTGTTCGTGTGCATTTTAGTATCTCTACATATGCTGATTATGTTGATTGTGATGTGGTACCCATGCAAGCATGTTCATTATTACTTGGTAGACCATGGCAATTTGATAAAAATTCTGTACACCATGGTAGAAACAATCAGTATACTCTTGTTCATAAGGATAAACATATTACTTTGCTTCCTATGACTCCTGATTCTATTTTGAAAGATGATATTAATAGAGCTAGTAAAGCAAAACAGGAGAAAAATAAGAGTGAAAATCAGATTGTGGCAAAAGAATTTGAGCAGCAAATGAAGCCTAATAATAAACCATCTAGTGTTGCTTCTGAAATTAAATTGAAAAGTGCATGCTTACTTGCCATCAAATCTGATATTGATGATCTAGATTTCAGCAATTCTGTTTGCTATGCTTTTGTGTGCAAAGAGGCGTTATTTTCATTCGAGGACGTGCCTTCCTCTTTGCCTCCTGCGGTCACTAACATTTTGCAGGAGTTCGCTGACGTCTTTCCACAAGACGTGCCACCGGGATTACCACCTATTCGCGGGATTGAGCATCAGATTGACTTAATTCCCGGTGCTTCGTTGCCAAACCGTGCGCCATACCGTACCAATCCAGAGGAGACGAAGGAGATTATGCGTCAAGTACAGGAGTTGCTCGACAAAGGTTATATACGCGAATCCCTTAGTCCTTGTGTTGTTCCTATTATTCTAGTGCCGAAAAAGGATGGTACATCGCGTATGTGTGTTGATTGTAGAGGCATTAATAATATTACTATTCGTTACTAGACTAGATGATATGCTTGATGAATTGAGTGGCTCTACAATATTCTCCAAAGTTGATTTGCGTAGTGGATACCATCAAATTCATATGAAATTGGGGGATGAATGGAAAACAGCATTTAAAACAAAGTTTGGATTATATGAGTGGTTAGTCATGCCTTTTGGGTTAACTAATGCACCTAGTACTTTCATGAGATTAATGAACGAAGTTTTACGTGCTTTCATTGGACGATTTGTGGTAGTTTACTTTGATGATATATTGATTTATAGCAGATCTTTGGAGGAACATTTGGAACATTTACGTGTTGTTTTTATTGCTCTACGTGATGCACGTTTGTTTGGTAACCTTGGGAAGTGCACCTTTTGCACCGACCGAGTATCTTTTCTTGGCTATGTTGTTACTCCACAGGGAATTGAAGTTGATAAAGCCAAGATTGAAGCTATTGAGAGTTGGCCGCAGCCCAAAACGGTCACACAAGTGAGGAGTTTCCTTGGCCTCGCTGGTTTCTATAGGCGTTTTGTGAGAGATTTCAGTACCATTGCTGCACCTCTCAACGAGCTTACAAAGAAGGATGTGCCTTTTATTTGGGGTACCGCACAGGAAGAAGCCTTCACGGTGTTGAAAGATAAGTTAACACATGCTCCTTTACTCCAACTTCCTGATTTTAATAAGACTTTTGAGCTTGAATGTGATGCTAGTGGAATTGGATTATGATGAGGACATCAATACCATTGTTACACCCACAGCCCCTGCTTCTATACATACTGGACCAATTACTAGAGCTCGCGCACGCCAATTAAATTATCAGGTACTTTCGTTTCTTGGTAATGATTCTAAAGTTCATGAGAATATGATGCTGCCTAAATTGGATACATTTGTTTTGCTTACAAATGAAGGCCCTAGCTTGGACAAGAAAGAGGAACCTTGGAGCAAGTTCAAGCATGGAGATGATGGCATGCACAAGGGGATTTGTTTAGTTAAAAGTTAGCCATTGCAACTTCGTGTACTTCGTTTGTGTCCAACGACCAGACCAAGACCGCTTTCGGATCCCCACTGAAACCACTTGATAGAGGCGAGGGTGTCCCGATCTTTCGATGAGATGATATCTATCATTTTTGGTGGAGTAGACTTTGACGATCCGACTACGAACGTGCGAGGACGTCGCGCCTTAGCAATCGCTAAACCAACTCCGAGAGGTTATTGACCACGCCGGAGCACAATCAACCTGACCCCGAGGGTCTATCTCCTGCAAGCAAACGAAGAACAAGCAAGAAACTAAGATTTGCAATCTGGATATTGCGAATATAAGATGAAAGCTTTATTGATCGAGGTGGGGTTCTGTGACGTCTTGGTCTGGTCGTTGAACACAAACGAAGTACGCGAAGTTGCAGCTATGGCGAACTTTTAATCTAAACAAAACCCAAAGTCTAAACGGTGCCCTAAGGGCTGTATATATGGAGGAAGAGGAGGGGATTTCGTGGCTGATAGAGGCGAGGGTGTCCCGATCTTTCGATGAGATGGTAACTATCGATTTGGTGGAGCCGACTTTGACGATCCGACTACAAACGTGCACGACGTTGCGCCTTAGCAATCGCTAAACCAATCTCCTGAGGTTACTGACGATGCTGGAAGCACGATCAACCTGACCACGAAGGTCTATTCCTGCACGCAATCGAAGAACAAGCAAGAATATGATAATGCAATCTGAATATTGCGAATATAGATGAAGTATTGATAATGGTGGGGATCCGAAAGCGGTCTTGGTCTGGTCGTTGGACACAAACGAAGTACACGAAGTTGCAATGGCTAACTTTTAACTAAACAAATCCCCTTGTGCATGCCATCATCTCCATGCTTGAACTTGCTCCAAGGTTCCTCTTTCTTGTCCAAGCTAGGGCCTTCATTTGTAAGCAAAACAAATGTATCCAATTTAGGCAGCATCATATTCTCATGAACTTTAGAATCATTACCAAGAAACGAAAGTACCTGATAATTTAATTGGCGTGCGCGAGCTCTAGTAATTGGTCCAGTATGTATAGAAGCAGGGGCTGTGGGTGTAACAATGGTATTGATGTCCTCATCAGATTAGGAGGTGTGTTATTACAAGATGGCAAACCTGTTGCATACTTTTCTGAAAAATTGAGTGGGCCTAGTCTGAATTACTCTACTTATGATAAGGAATTATATGCTCTTGTTCGGACTTTGGAAACATGGCAACATTATTTATGGCCCAAAGAATTTGTTATTCATTCTGATCATGAATCTTTGAAACATATTAAAAGTCAAGCCAAACTGAACCGTAGACATGCTAAATGGGTTGAATTCATTGAGACTTTCCCTTATGTCATTAAACACAAGAAGGGTAAAGAAAATGTTATTGCTGATGCATTGTCTCGTCGTTATACTATGCTTTCACAACTTGACTTTAAAATATTTGGTTTGGAGACCATCAAAGATCAATATGTGCATGATGCTGAATTTAAAGATGTATTGCAGAATTGTAAAGAAGGGAGAACATGGAACAAGTTCGTCGTTAACTATTTTTCTTCTGCGGGTAGCACGAAAATTGGGGAATCCGACTTGTTCACGACTCGTAGTATCGCGTGATCTGGAACTCTAAAATAAAGGAATAAATACTGGACTCGGACTAGGACTGGTGGCAGAGATGAATCTGGTGGAACTCGGACTGGTGGTGGTATATGGACTCGGATCGGTGGTGGTATATGGACTCGGATCGGTGGTGGTATATGGACTCAGAGAAATAGCAGATAAGCTGTGGTGGTATACGGTAGGGGCGATGATGATGGTGCGGCGGCGGCGTGACAACTTGTGAACAGAACTCGAAACTCTAAAGAACTAGACGCTAAGACCAGCAACTTGACACGACGATGCAACCGCAAATTCAACAAAGCAAAAACCCTAAAAAGATTATGCAAAGGCTCAGATTGGTTCGGATATGATGAACTAACCCTAAATTTTTTTTTTGGCTTTTTCCTGGACTGTAGGTATGAAGAACAGACTCGATCTAAACTACGAAAAACTGTAAATCTCACCGAGCAACCTGGGAATCTGATACCACTTGATAGAGGCGGGGGTGTCCCGATCTTTCGATGAGATGATAGCTATCGTTTTTGGTGGAGTAGACTTTGACGATCCGACTACGAACGTGCGAGGACGTCGCGGCTTAGCAATCGCTAAACCAACTCCGAGAGGTTATTGACCACGCCGGAGCACAATCAACCTGACCACGAGGGTCTATCTCCTGCAAGCAAACGAAGAACAAGCAAGAAACTAAGATTTGCAATCTGGATATTGCGAATATAAGATGAAAGCTTTATTGATCAAGGTGGGGTTCTGTGACGTCTTGGTCTGGTCGTTGAACACAAACGAAGTACGCGAAGTTGCAGCTATGGCGAACTCTTAATCTAAACAAAACCCAAAGTCTAAACGGTGCCCTAAGGGCTGTATATATGGAGGAAGAGGGGGGGATTTCGTGGCCCTTGAAGGAGGGGTCCGAAACCAACCCTATCTCTTGTTTCCCCACACATACGGACTCTAAAAATAGCCTATACTCAAGTATTTCGAAATTACATGGGCCTGGCCCAATAATAAGGTGACGCAGCACCTATAATAGCCTCTGGACGAAATTTATGAAGTGGCATCTTGTATATTTCGTCCAAGGCTTCCTGCACTCCTTATGGTGGCTTCAAAGTCCTGAAATCATCACTTGTAACTCCGTTCTTGTTCCCCTTGCGCATGCCATCATCTCCATGCTTGAACTTGCTCCAAGGTTCCTCTTTCTTGTCCAAGCTAGGCCCTTCATTTGTAAGCAAAACAAATGTATCCAATTTAGGCAGCATCATATTCTCATGAACTTTAGAATCATTACCAAGAAACGAAAGTACCTGATATTTTAATTGGCGTGCGCGAGCTCTAGTAATTGGTCCAGTATGTATAGAAGCAGGGGCTGTGGGTGTAACAATGGTATTGATGTCGTCATCATCCTCCCCTTCTTGAAATGAAGTCGTCCTCGACGGAAGCTCATCTTCCTCACCCAAATAAGGCTTCAGATCTGCAATGTTAAAAGTGGGACTAACCCCAAAATCTGCAGGCAGCTCAAGTTTATATGCATTATCATTTATTTTCTCTAACACCTTAAAAGGACCATCAGCACGTGGCATTAGCTTTGATTTGCGCAAATCAGGAAATCTATCCTTACGCAAATGTAACCAAACAAGATCTCCAGGTGCAAACACAACATGTTTTCTACCCTTATCTCCAGCAAGTTTATATTTAGCATTCGTACGCTCAATGTTCTCCTTAGTTAACTCATGCATTTTTAAGATCAATTCAGCACGTTGTTTAGCATCAAAATTAACCTTCTCCGAAGATGGAAGAGGCAACAAATCAATAGGTGCACGAGGTAGGAAACCATATACAATTTCAAAAGGGCACATCTTAGTAGTAGAATGCAACGAACGATTATAAGCAAATTCAATATGAGGCAAGCATTCTTCCCACATTTTCTTGTTATTCTTCAAAACAACCCTAAGCATAGTAGACAAAGTTCTATTGACTACTTCAGTTTGTCCATCAGTTTGGGGGTGACAAGTAGTACTAAAAAGCAGTTTAGTCCCCAACTTAGCCCATAAACATCTCCAAAAGTGGCTAAGAAATTTGGTATCACGATCTGAAACAATAGTATTTGGCACACCATGCAAGCGAATAATTTCACGAAAGAACAAATCAGCAACATTAGCAGCATCATCGCTTTTTTGACATGGTATAAAGTGTGCCATTTTCGAGAACCTATCCACGACAACAAATATGCTATCCCTCCCCTTCTTTGTTCGAGGTAAACCCAAAACAAAGTCCATAGATATATCCTCCCATGGAACACTAGGTACAGGCAACGGCATATATAAACCATGAGGATTGAGTCGTGACTTAGCTTTTTGACATGTAGTGCAGCGAGCAACAAAGCGCTCAACATCCCGTCTCATCTTTGGCCAAAAGAAATGTGTAGCAAGTACATCCTCCGTCTTCTTCACGCCAAAGTGTCCCATTAATCCTCCTCCATGCGCCTCCTGCAACAACAAAAGACGAACGGAGCTAGCTGGAATGCATAGCTTGTTAGCACGAAACACAAATCCATCGTTAACGACGAACTTGTTCCATGTTCTCCCTTCTTTACAATTCTGCAATACATCTTTAAATTCAGCATCATGCACATATTGATCTTTGATGGTCTCCAAACCAAATATTTTAAAGTCAAGTTGTGAAAGCATAGTATAACGACGAGACAATGCATCAGCAATAACATTTTCTTTACCCTTCTTGTGTTTAATGACATAAGGGAAAGTCCCAATGAATTCAACCCATTTAGCATGTCTACGGTTCAGTTTGGCTTGACTTTTAATATGTTTCAAAGATTCATGATCAGAATGAATAACAAATTCTTTGGGCCATAAATAATGTTGCCATGTTTCCAAAGTCCGAACAAGAGCATACTGGACCAATTACTAGAGCTCGCGCATGCCATGTTTCCAGTATGTGATGAGGACATCAATACCATTGTTACACCCACAGCCCCTGCTTCTATACATACTGGACCAATTACTAGAGCTCGCGCACGCCAATTAAAATATCAGGTACTTTCGTTTCTTGGTAATGATTCTAAAGTTCATGAGAATATGATGCTGCCTAAATTGGATACATTTGTTTTGCTTACAAATGAAGGGCCTAGCTTGGACAAGAAAGAGGAACCTTGGAGCAAGTTCAAGCATGGAGATGATGGCATGCGCAAGGGGAACAAGAACGGAGTTACAAGTGATGATTTCAGGACTTTGAAGCCACCATAAGGAGTGCAGGAAGCCTTGGACGAAATATACAAGATGCCACTTCATAAATTTCGTCCAGAGGCTATTATAGGTGCTGCGTCACCTTATTATTGGGCCAGGCCCATGTAATTTCGAAATACTTGAGTATAGGCTATTTTTAGAGTCCGTATGTGTGGGGAAACAAGAGATAGGGTTGGTTTCGGACCCCTCCTTCAAGGGCTACGAAATTCCCCCCTCTTCCTCCATATATACAGCCCTTAGGGCACCGTTTAGACTTTGGGATTTGTTTAGTTAAAAGTTAGCCATTGCAACTTCGTGTACTTCGTTTGTGTCCAACGACCAGACCAAGACCGCTTTCGGATCCCCACCTTTATCAATACTTCATCTATATTCGCAATATTCAGATTGCATTATCATATTCTTGCTTGTTCTTCGATTGCGTGCAAGAATAGACCTTCGTGGTCAGGCTGATCGTGCTTTCAGCATCGTCAGTAACCTCGGGAGATTGGTTTAGCGATTGCTAAGGCGCAACGTCGTGCACGTTTGTAGTCGGATCATCAAAGTCGACTCCACCAAATCGATAGCTATCATCTCATCGAAAGATCGGGACACCCCCGCCTCTATCAAAGGCCCTGTGTAAACCTTTCCTCTATAAAGTTCATTTTTTTTAAAACAAAGTATATGTAATAGTTGCTTCGAAAGTTCGGAGTGTACGGTTAGACGTCACGAGTTTATCAAAAATAAAGTCCACCTTTTACGGTCCTGTAAGTGCATCTAGTGCCACCCCTAGTTAGCTTTGGAGTATTGATGACAAATGTGGTTGAGGGACTAACGTGTTTGTGAGATTCACAGGAGAACACAGGTAGAAGTCCCTATTGATTCGGTTTACTCATCAAAGATGACCCCTAAAAATGTATGAAGACATTGAAGACAATGGTGGTTTGCGAAGTCTTTCATGTCAAAGATAATGACGCATGAAGACATTCGCTTGAAGACAATGGAGTGCGAAGACATAGTTTCTTTCATAGTTTCATTTTCTTCTTTCTTGAGTCATAGGAACCACCGAACTGTCAAGTGGGGTTCAAGTGAACAAAGTTAGAAAACTGACGTGATGCTCAACCAAAATCCTATGTTTTCGAGTGAACACAATGAGAGAAAACCTTATCCTGAGTTGGATAAGTCAGCTTTGCTTGTAGCCCAAGTGAAGCTGCCGCGTGTGTTTGAAATCCGGCTGTTCGACACGTGTCGGTTCCTTAATGACCCAGTGTCATTTCGGATATATCATGTCGGGTTGCCCCTGGCTATAAATAGCCACCCCTTCCACCATTATTTGGTGGCTGCTCAGAGTTAGTGCATGACTTTTGTCGTTTGAGAGCAACCCATGTCCGAAGCCTTTGAGAGAGAATCCTTGCGAGGATAAAACCCAAAACACCTAGAGCCCAAAGAGTGTTTGGCATCACTGAAGTCTTTCTGTCTGCTTGATCTGAAGACTTGCTACACTTGAAGACTATGATCTTCCAGTCGGTTAGGCGTCGCGTTCTGAGGATCCAAGAGTCATTGTGGATCACCGGTGAACAACGTCTGTGAAGGTTTGGAAGTCTACCTGAAGACTTACCTGAGTGATTGGGCGAGGACTAAGTGACCTTAGCTCAAGGGGAATAAGGTGAAGACATGGTCTTTCTGAGTTCAATCTCAGCCTCCCTAACCAGACGTACATTTGTCATAGCAACTGGAACTGGTCCACCAAATCCTTGTCTTCATCAAGCAACTGGTTCTATCACTCCAACCCTTTACGTACAGTTTAGCCTCGTGAAGTCATTGCTTGCCTGCTCTATTTGGCTTCACTGTTTGAAGACAGTCTCTTTGATTGCATATTTGGCTTCATACTGTCTTCCTATTTTGATCTGGTCTACCTAGCTGCTATTTGTCTTCGTGCTTACTCTGTACTGTTTCCTTGACTATGGCATGGCTAGTGTAGTTTATCTTCCGCTGCATACTGTGTACGTGTTATTTGGTTGTCTGTCTTCGAAGACATTGCCTGTCTTTGAAGACTTCCATAAAAATTGCCTATTCACCACCCCTCTAGTCGATAACTAGCACTTTCAATTGGTATAGAGCAAGGTGCTCCCTTGTTCTGTGTGATTCAGTTTAACCACCTGGAGTTTTAGCTATGTCGTCTCCAGGGATAATCAAAGTCTCCGCTGCGTGTCCCGTGTTCGATGGCACTGATTACTCCTACTGGAAGAATAAGATGCGCATGCATTTTGAAGCCATTGACAACGACCTCTGGTATGTCGTCAAGACTGGCGTTCCCAAAGTCGGTGAAGGTGTCACTTCTTCTGATGTCAAGAGGTTCGCACAACTAGATTCAACTGCCAAGAACATCATCTCTGGTCATCTGACCAAAGGGCAGTATGGCCATGTGAGTGCACTGGAATCTGTGAAGCTAGTCTGGACTGGCTGTCCAAGGTCAACGAAGGCGTCTCTACTCAGAGAGATTCAAGAATCGATGTGCTCTGCAATCTCTTCAACCGCTTCAAGAGGCTTAACAATGAGAATGTCCATCTCACCTTCGACCGTCTTACTGATATCACCAATGAGCTTCGTGCTCTTGGCGCCACTGAGATCACCAAGCATGAAGTCGTGAAGAAGCTATTGAGATCACTTGACAGCTCATTTGACACCCTATCACTGATGATCCAAGAACACCCTGACTTCAAGGATCTTGACCCATCTGATATACTTGAGCAGCTCAACACACATGAGTTCCAGCTATCTGAGAAAAGAGATATCTATGGTCCCAACTACGGCCGATCCCGTGCTTTGAAGGCAAAGTCCGTTTCCTCATCTGAAGAATCTGAATGCAGTTCTGATGATCCTGAAGACTTAGGCAAAGAGCAAGCAATGCTTGTGAGAAAATTCCAAAAGTTCTCCAAGAAGAATCGCTTTGAAAATCGTCAAAATCCAACTCCAAGAATGCTAAGGCTTCAACTCGTGACTACAATAAGAGAACTTGCCATAAATGCAAGAAGACTGGTCACTACATATCTGAATGTCCTCAATGGGAAAAGGAAGCCAAGAAAAGGAAGAAGAGCAAGGGATATGACTCTGATGAAAAGAAGAAGAAATTCTCAAAGTCTTCTTCAAAGTCTTCATCTCACAAGAAGAGCTCATCTGGGAAGGCTCGTGCTTTCATCGGCAAGGAAATGGATTTAGAAGAGGAGTCTGCTTCTGAGGAGGCAGATGTGGAGTCGGAAGAAGAGTCCGATTCAGGTGTGGCAAGCCTGGCTCTAGCTTCGGCATTGGTCGCCAAGTCCATCTTCAACACTGAAGACAATGCTCACGTCATCGACACTGAAGCCAATGAGGACGATGACTCTGCTCCTACCTACTGCTTCATGGCAAGAGGTGCCAAGGTAAACTCATGCGATGCTTACTTTCAGACCTCTAGTGAAGATGACTCTGAATATGAATCCAAACCTAGCTATAAAACACTTGCTAAAATTGCAACTGAGCAACAAACTGCTATGGAAAATATTCAAAAATTGTTAGACAAAAGCGATGACATGTTGGACGAGAAAATGAATTGAACTCAGTCCTTAATCGAAGACATAAAAAATCTTTGAGTTAAGTATGAGGATCTTGCAAGACGTCATGAAACCCTCTCAGCTGATCATGAAAAGCTTTCCTATGATTATTTTCAAAGGAAGTAAGATCTAGAAAAACTGAGAGCGTCTCATGATGATCTTCAAAAGGAAAATAATTCACTACTCGCTCAACAGATCAGTTCCGCTCAGGAAGAGTTTGTGCCACCTTGCTTAAAACTTCTTGAGCGTGATAATGCCATCTCTACTGTTGAATGTTCAAATGCTTTTGAAGTTGCAATATCTTCAACTGCTGATGTGGTGACTAATCCCTCTTCCGAGGATACCACTACTATTGCTGATGAGAATGTGATAGAGGCGAGGGTGTCCCGATCTTTCGATGAGATGATAGCTATCGTTTTTGGTGGAGCAGACTTTGACGATCCGACTACGAACGTGCGAGGACGTCGCGCCTTAGCAATCGCTAAACCAACTCCGAGAGGTTATTGACCACGCCGGAGCACAATCAACCTGACCCCGAGGGTCTATCTCCTGCAAGCAAACGAAGAACAAGCAAGAAACTAAGATTTGCAATCTGGATATTGCGAATATAAGATGAAAGCTTTATTGATCGAGGTGGGGTTCTGTGACGTCTTGGTCTGGTCGTTGAACACAAACGAAGTACGCGAAGTTGCAGCTATGGCGAACTTTTAATCTAAACAAAACCCAAAGTCTAAACGGTGCCCTAAGGGCTGTATATATGGAGGAAGAGGAGGGGATTTCGTGGCCCTTGAAGGAGGGGTCCGAAACCAACCCTATCTCTTGTTTCCCACACATACGGACTCTAAAAACAGCCTATACTCAAGTATTTCGAAATTACATGGGCTTGGCCCAATAATAAGGTGACGCAGCACCTATAATAGCCTCTGGACGAAATTTATGAAGTGACAACTTGTATATTTCGTCCAAGGCTTCCTGCACTCATTATGGTGGCTTCAAAGTCCTGAAATCATCACTTGTAACTCCGTTCTTGTTCCCCTTGATGTCCTCATCATCCTCCCCTTCTTGAAATGAAGTCGTCCTCGACGGAAGCTCATCTTCCTCACCCAAATAAGGCTTCAAATCTGCAATGTTAAAAGTGGGACTAACCCCAAAATCTGCAGGCAGCTCAAGTTTATATGCGTTATCATTTATTTTCTCTAACACCTTAAAAGGACCATCAGCACGTGGCATTAGCTTTGATTTGCGCAAATCAGGAAATCTATCCTTACGCAAATGTAACCAAACAAGATCTCCAGGTGCAAACACAACATGTTTTCTACCCTTATCTCCAGCAAGTTTATATTTAGCATTCATACGCTCAATGTTCTCCTTAGTTAACTCATGCATTTTAAAGATCAATTCAGCACGTTGTTTAGCATCAAAATTAACCTTCTCCGAAGATGGAAGAGGCAACAAATCAATTGGTGCACGAGGAAGGAAACCATACACAATTTCAAAAGGACACATCTTAGTAGTAGAATGCAATGAACGATTATAAGCAAATTCAATATGAGGCAAGCATTCTTCCCACATTTTCTTGTTATTCTTCAAAACAGCCCTAAGCATAGTAGACAATGTTCTATTGACTACTTCAGTTTGTCCATCAGTTTGGGGGTGACATGTAGTACTAAAAAGCAGTTTAGTCCCCAACTTAGCCCATAAACATCTCCAAAAGTGGCTAAGAAATTTAGTATCACGATCTGAAACAATAGTATTTGGCACACCATGCAAGCGTATAATTTCATGAAAGAACAAATCAGCAACATTAACAGCATCATCGCTTTTATGACATGGTATAAAGTGTGCCATTTTCGAGAACCTATCCACGACAACAAATATGCTATCCCTCCCCTTCTGATAGAGGCGAGGGTGTCCCGATCTTTCGATGAGATGATAGCTATCGTTTTTGGTGGAGTAGACTTTGACGATCCGACTACGAACGTGCGAGGACGTCGCGCCTTAGCAATCGCTAAACCAACTCCGAGAGGTTATTGACCACGCCGGAGCACAATCAACCTGACCACGAGGGTCTATCTCCTGCAAGCAAACGAAGAACAAGCAAGAAACTAAGATTTGCAATCTGGATATTGCGAATATAAGATGAAAGCTTTATTGATCAAGGTGGGGTTCTGTGACGTCTTGGTCTGGTTGTTGAACACAAACGAAGTACGCGAAGTTGCAGCTATGGCGAACTTTTAATCTAAACAAAACCCAAAGTCTAAACGGTGCCCTAAGGGCTGTATATATGGAGGAAGAGGGGGGGATTTCGTGGCCCTTGAAGGAGGGGTCCGAAACCAACCCTATCTCTTGTTTCCCCACACATACGGACTCTAAAAATAGTCTATACTCAAGTATTTCGAAATTACATGGGCCTGGCCCAATAATAAGGTGACGCAGCACCTATAATAGCCTCTGGACAAAATTTATGAAGTGGCATCTTGTATATTTCGTCCAAGGCTTCCTGCACTCCTTATGGTGGCTTCAAAGTCCTGAAATCATCACTTGTAACTCCGTTCTTGTTCCCCTTGCGCATGCCATCATCTCCATGCGTGAACTTGCTCCAAGGTTCCTCTTTCTTTTCCAAGCTAGGCCCTTCATTTGTAAGCAAAACAAATGTATCCAATTTAGGCAGCATCATATTCTCATGAACATTAGAATCATTACCAAGAAACGAAAGTACCTGATAATTTAATTGGCGTGCGCGAGCTCTAGTAATTGGTCCAGTATGTATAGCAGCAGGGGCTGTGGGTGTAACAATGGTATTGATGTCCTCATCATCCTCCCCTTCTTGAAATGAAGTCGTCCTCGACGGAAGCTCATCTTCCTCACCCAAATAAGGCTTCAAATCTGCAATGTTAAAAGTGGGACTAACCCCAAAATCTGCAGGCAGCTCAAGTTTATATGCGTTATCATTTATTTTCTCTAACACCTTAAAAGGACCATCAGCACGTGGCATTAGCTTTGATTTGCGCAAATCAGGAAATCTATCCTTACGCAAATGTAACCAAACAAGATCTCCAGGTGCAAACACAACATGTTTTCTACCCTTATCTC